>CAJGYO010000018.1:78326202-78633749 GCA_904845875.1 Miscanthus lutarioriparius
CGATATCCTTTCTCTTCGAAGCGATTTGAAGCGTGCTTTTGACTGCGACGTTCAGGCAATCCAAATTGCGGCCAAAGCACAAGCCGACAATGGAAGAAAAGAAATAGCCACAATTGCTGCGGAGATAAGCCAAGAAGAATTAGAAATACCGGCTAAAAAGCCCAGCATCATCACACCACCAAAAGAAGCCGACGTCAAGCAAATCGATTTGGGCACTGGCGATGCCTCCAAGACAGCAACCATCAGTGCTCACCTCTCGGCAAAATAGGAACTCGCGCTCACCAACTTTCTTCGGGACAACAAAGATATCTTCGCTTGGAAGCCGGCCGACATGCCAGGTGTCCCAAGAGAGTTGGCTGAGCACAGAATTGATGTTAATGAAAACTCCAAGCCTATAAAGCAACGGCTACGACGATTCTCACCCGACAAAAAGGCAGCGATTAAAAAAGAAATCACAAAACTGATGGCAGCCGGATTCATCAGAGAAATCCTTCATCCGGACTGGCTAGCAAACCCGGTCCTTGTGCAGAAGAAGAACACAGACGAGTGGCGTATGTGCGTCGACTACACGGATCTCAACAAACATTGCCCAAAAGATCCATTCGGGCTACCACGCATTGACCAGATAGTCGACTCAACAGCGGGGTCTGCACTATTATCCTTTCTCGATTGCTATTCAGGGTATCACCAGATCGCATTAAAAGAACAAGACCAGAGCAAGACTTCTTTTATTACTCCGTTCGGTGCTTACTGTTACAAGACCATGTCGTTTGGACTAAAGAACGCCGGTGCCACATACCAAAGAGCTATCCAAACTTGCCTTGGAGATCAAATCGGTGAAAATGTGGAGGCATACGTGGATGATGTAGTGGTGAAAACAAAGAACCCAGACACTATGATTGAAGATTTAAAGCAAACATTCGAAAACTTGAAGAGATGGAGATGGAAATTAAACCCAAATAAATGTGTATTCGGAGTTCCTTCAGGGCAACTACTCAGATTTTTGGTCAGTCAGCGCGGGATTGAAGCCAGCACCAAGCAAATTCGAGCTATAACAGAAATGGGGCAACCTAGAAGTATCAAAGATGTACAGAAACTAACAGGATGCATGGCGGCCCTCAACCGTTTCATATCAAGACTCGGCGAAAAGGGGTTACCCTTCTTTAAACTACTAAAGAAGACAGACAAGTTTGAATGGACAAAGGAGGCCGACGAAGCTTTCAAGAAACTTAAGGCATATCTCACATCCTCACCAATTCTCACACCCTCAAGGAAAGACGAAGACATGATGCTATACATTGCGGCGACTACTACTGTAGTCAGCACGACAATAGTCGTAGAAAGAGAAGAAGGAGGACGTGTGTATAAAGTACAACGACCCGTGTACTACATCAGCAAAGTATTATCTGAATCAAAAATCCGGTACCCGCATGTACAAAAACTACTCTACGCCCTACTTATCACCTCACGCAAGCTTCGCCACTATTTTGAAAGCCACAAGATTACTGTGGTGACAGACTTCCCGCTCGGAGACATCTTACACAACAGAGATGCGACGGGACGCATATCAAAGTGGGCAGTTGAACTTGGAGCTCTTAACATCGACTTCACCCCACGGAAAGCAATCAAATCTCAAGCCCTTGCCGATTTTGTGATCGAGTGGACAGAGATTCAGCAGCCTTTATCAGATACAATCCTTGACCACTGGAAGATGTACTTTGATGGGTCACTCAAACTAGGCGGAGCCAGTGCAGGCGTTCTCCTCATTTCTCTAGAAGGAAAACAACTCAAGTACGTCCTTCAGATATTATGGCAAGCTACAAATAACGAAGCAGAATATGAAGCCCTCATCCACGGGCTACGAGTGGCAATTACCCTCGGAATAAAGAGATTACTCGTATATGGCGATTCAGCAGAGTCATCAACCAAGTAAACAAAGATTGGGATTGCACAAAAGAAAACATGGGTGCTTCTTGTGTTGAGATATGGAAACTTGAAAACATTTCCAAGGATTAGAAATTTTACACGCCCTGCTGCGATTCCAACATTGCGTGAGATGTCCTTGCCAAGCTCGGATCGACAGAGAGCAAAGGTTCCACTCGGCGTATTTATAGAAGAGCTATCAGTTCCCTCTATCAAACAACCCGGTGAGACAACCCACGAAATTCAGGCTAAAGGCGTTCAGATCTTGGTAATCAACACCTCATGGAGCCAAGTTTTCATCGACTATATCAAAGAAAATAAATTACCAGCAGATAAAGCAGAAGCCACCCAAGTTGTTCATAGAAGCAAAAACTACGTTTTAGTAGGAGATAGACTTTACAGAAGAGCAGCATCATCAGGAGTACTCCTGAAATGTGTTTCATTTGAAGAAGGCAAAGAGATCCTAGACGAGATACACTCAGGTTGCTGCGGAAATCATGCCGCTTCAAGGACACTGGTTGGAAAAGCATTTCGCACCGGATTCTACTGGCCAACCACTTTGAAAGACGCAGAAGAACTTGTCAGAAAATGCAAAGGTTGCCAAATGTTTGCAAGACAAGCCCATGTGCCAGCTCACAATCTTATCTGCATCCCACCCGCTTGGCCTTTTTCTCTGCTGAAATTTGGATCAAGTGGGACCCAGAAAGAAAGCAAAGGCGGCTTCGAGTACATCTTTGTAGCAATCGACAAGTTCACCAAGTGGATTGAATACAAACCACTCAGGAAAATACAAGACAACCAAAGCAGTCGAATTCATCCAAGAAATTACGCACCGCTTTGGCATGCCCAATCGAATCATCACAGATCTAGGCTCCCCCTTCACAGCTACAGAATTCAAAAGCTGGGCACAAGACTGTGGTTTCAGTATAGACTATGCGTCTGTTGCACATCCAGAAGCCAACGGACAAGTAGAAAGGGCCAATGGACTCATACTAGCCGGATTAAAACCAAGGTTATACGAAGAACTAGTGGACTATGGGTCCAAATGGATTGAAGAATTACCAAAAGTAGTATGGGGGCTACGAACTCAAATAAGCGAGCAATGACCACTCACCCTTCTTCCTAGTTTACGGGTCGAGGCCGCATCTTGCTGCCGACTTGATCTGGACATCACCAAAGATAGAACAATACGATGAAGGAGAAGCAGAACACACAAGAAGATTAGAACTCGACAGCTCAGAAGAAGTCAGAGTAAATGCTACCCTCCAATCAGCCAGATACCTACAAGGTTTAAAATGGCACTACAACAAGAGTACCCATCCTCGATCACTACAAGTTGGAGACTAAGTGCTAAGAAGGATACAAAAGACTGACGGATGACATAAGCTTCTCAGTCCATGGGAAGGTCCGTTCATTGTCACAAAAGTCACCGGACCAGGCACATACAAGTTAATAACCGAAGATGGAAAAGAAGTCGGCAATACATGGCACATCAGCCAGCTAAGAAGATTCTACGCGTGAAAACAACTCAAGATAAAACAGATATGCAAGCCACAAGGGACCAACATTCACAATCGACGAAAGACGATATTCTTCGACAACATATGTACTAGTTCATATTCATGATCAATAAAGATGATATTCATCCACAGCATGTCTTGTCATGACTTCCAACGAGTTGTTTTCCCGAAACGAAAAGCAAAATGGCTGAAAACATGCCTGAGCATTCCTGCCGAGAGCAAAATAGCTGAAAACACGCTTGAGCCCGCCGATGAGGGTAGCTAAAAGGTAACACCCGAAACGAAAAGCAAAATGGCTGAAAACATGCCTGAGCATCCCGGCCGAGAGCAAAATAGCTGAAAACACGCTTGAGCCCGCCGATGAGGGTAGCTAAAAGCTAACACCCAAAACGAAAAGCAAAATGGCTGAAAACATGCCTGAGCATCCCGGCCAAGAGCAAAATAGCTGAAAACATGCTTGAGCCCACCGATGAGGGTAGCTAAAAGCTAACACCCGAAACGAAAAGCAAAATGGCTGAAAACATGCCTGAGCATCCCGGCCGAGAGCAAAATAGCTGAAAACACGCTTGAGCCCGCCGATGAGGGTAGCTAAAAGCTAACACCCGAAATAAAAAGCAAAATGGCTGAAAACATGCCTGAGCATCCCGGCCGAAAGCAAAATAGCTGAAAAGACGCTTGAGCCCGCCGATGAGGGTAGCTAAAAGCTAACACCCAAAACTAGTCAACCGAAATTAAACTTCAAAAGACCCTCCAGCTCCTCGTTCCGAAAAGCAAGAGGCTCGGGGGCTACATCTAGATAGGAATACTTTTTCCTCAGAAAAGTACAAGCGCCACTCAAAAGGCAACATTCTATGCCGAGTCATTTCTCATAGCGCGGTGTCAACACAAAGATTTACATCTAGCAAGTCACAGCGTGGACAAAGAACTCGACGGATCACAAAAGAGGAAGAAAAGAAAAGTACTCGACAAATCAAGGGGTCTCGTCAGGATAACACACAGAGTTGTTTGGTGGAGCAGAAATGAAAACGGGACAAAATACTCAGCAAGTCAAGTAACTTCGACCACACCCAGGCAAAGAATACATCAACGAAAACAAAGAATCTTCATTTAAAGAGGAGTGTAATATTACAAGAAGCTGGTCAATCGGATCAGGCATTGTCATCAGGAAGGGAAATGTCAATATTTAGACTATCTACAACCCTACTGGCTAAACCTTCGACCTCAGGCTCCATCCTCTCAACGGCATCAAGGTATTCTTGGCTTTTAGCTTCCTCTGCTATCTTGGACAGAGGCGCCTCTGGAGCAAGGACCCGGACCTGGGCTAGCACATTCTTGGTACATACTTGGGCACACTTCTTCGCGAACTCTTGAAACGAAGTCGGAATCCTGGGAATAAACTACGCCTAAGATTGCCGTCATCCATTGAGTCCAGGAGAACATCGGCCATTGAACGAAAAGATTTCCACAAAACATTCCAATTTTCGATGAGTCGTTGCATGACTTCCCGGACAAGCCTTCAATAGTTTTTGGGCCTGCACAAGATCTCTGTCGACTCGCCTAATCAGCTTAGCAAGGGCGAGTTCTTCCTTAGCATGAGTAATTACCTCCTCAGCCTTATTATGACTAGAGCGGACAAGAGCCTTCATTTCATCGATACTCTCCGAGAGCTTCTGCTTCTCAGCTCGGAGGACTAGACAAGACACCCAAGAACAAGTCAGTGAAAAAAAGAAGTCAAAATACAAGAAAAAACAGGCAGAACCCGCGACACCTTTGCATTCATTCTTCGCAGACTCCACCGCGGTCTCTGTCTCCACTACCCAGGCACGAAGGGTCTTCTCCTCCTTTTGGTGCATCTGACGCTCTGTCTCCAACTCAGCCCGGAGAAGGTCGAGATCGGCTTTCAGAGTGTCCACCTCAGAAGACAACTTTCTCTCATTTTCAGATGAGAAAAAGAAGCCAGAATGATCACGAGAGAAAGACTGAGCCAAAAGAGGCAAAGAAAAACAAGGCGTAAGGACAGAAGAAAAATGAGCATGCAAAAGAGGAACGGCAGTAAAACCTACCTGGAGCTTTTCACCAAAAGAAGTAGCGAGGGTCGACAAGCTCCCCCAGGCTGCGGTCAGCTCCGACAATCGATGGGTGGCATCGAACTGTTGCACCACGTCATCAGAAAAAGAAGGACCGCCGGATGCAAGAGAAGGGGAAGGAGAGGCCGGATGGGGCGAAGAAGGAACGACCAAAGAAACCTCCAGGGAAGCCGGAGTCAAACCCTCAGAAGGACCCGGCGCGACGGCCACAGTCACCTCCGGAGCGGCCAAGACCGCAACTTCGCCAGGTAGCTCTGAAGCCCCCACAGCAACTTCATCAACAGAATGTTGTGAGTCCTGAGTCTTGGAACTCGTTGGCACGGCGGGAGGCAGAGAAGAAGTCAATGAAGGAATGAGAGAAGACGAAACACTGAAAAATGATAAAAGGAAGCACCGATAAGAACCAGAGGAAGGAAAATAGAAGCCAAAAAGATAAAGCTAGAATCTACTCACCCAACCACTTTCTTCTTCGCGAAGCCAAGAGAAGGCCTCGCAGGAGGAACCACGACGGTGAAAATGTCCCCGCCACCCGGCGACGAGAGCGGAATAGCCGACAACGGAGCTGCGGAAGGAGCCGGGGCTGGAGACGTGGAAGAACTCCGTACTGGAGGAGCGGTAGAACTCGGTACCGGGGCTTCCAAGGAACTCGACACCGGAGTTTCAGAAGAAGTCGACACGGGAGCCTCGGAAGAATTCACACCCAGCCTTCGATTACTTCAAAAAGTTCAAGACTAAAAGTCAAGACAAAGAAGAGAAATTCAATGCAACAGGAATGTGAAAAGCAACTCACCGCCGCATGATGAGGGGTACTTCATCATCTTCTTCCTCCTCAGCCAAGGAAACCAGAGCACCTGCTGAAAAGAGGATAAAAAGTAATCGGATCATGAGAGAGACAAGAAAATAAAAGAACAAAGAGTATTAAATGTGCTCACCTAAGAGCATGCTAGCAACAACTGGAGTACCTGAGAGAGTACTTGGTTTGCGAGGCTTCTTGGAGACAGGCAGGCCAGATGAAGACCCATCCGTTCGCCCCCTCTTCGGGACACTGCGAGGACCGCGAGGGACTAGACGAGGAACATATTCTTCATATACATCAACAAATCCGGAAGAAACCCCAGGAAGGGCGGTAGAGGTTTGGGACTTACTAATTGCAGAAGTTCCAGCAAGTCTATACCCAGTCTCCGCCACGGCGGGGAAAGCATCAGGAGAGACCAGGTCGACAAAGTTCCGCCCAAACTCCTGTGAAAAAGGATAAAACACCGAGACAAAGAAAAGCTAAGCAAGAACGGATGCAGCTAGAGTGCATAAAGTACTCAAACAAAAAGATAGACAACTCACAAACTGGGCGGGTTGTTGGTCGAGAACTCGAAGGATGCTAGGAGGAATGACGCTCACTCCTTTCAGCATCTTCTGAAGACGCTCGAGTACCTCCTCATCGGTCAGCTCAAGAGCTGGGACCATGCGTGAAGGATCCTCGGCCCCAGAATACTCAAAGCCAAGATGCTCCCGCTCTTTCAAAGGCTGAACCCGGCGACGAAGAAAGCTCGAAACAATACCAAAGCCGATCAAACCCTGCTGCTTCAGCATGCTAATCCTATCAAGGAGTGGCTGGATCACTTGAATCTCAGTAGGCGATTCAAGCTTCTTGTCCCATCGGTCATTCACCACAGGACCAGATCCGGGATGAATGGCAAGGGAAGGGATTAAATTGGCAGCGTAAAACCACTTGGCACACCAATCTTTTACAGAATCGACCAGGTCATAGTCAAAAAACTTAATTTTGAGACTCTGATGAAACTGAATCCTGCAACCGCCAAGAAAGCTGGTTTCTTCACGGCGGGGTTGAGGTTTCAGACGAAAGAAAAAGCGAAAAAGAGACAGAGAAGGAGGGATTCCAAGGAAAGCTTCGCAAAGATGAACGAAAACAGAAACATGGAGAATGGCATTGGGGGTTAGGTGGTTCAGACTAATCCCGAAATAACCAAGAAACTGATGAAGGAAAGCGGAAGCAGGAAGGCAAAGTCCGGCGTGGACAAAGGAAACGAAAAGGACAATCTCACCAGGACCCGGAGCTGGAACCCGATGCTCGCCCGGAACTCTCCATTCAGCGATGACTTTGCTTTGAATCAAGCCATCGCTAACGAGCTCGCGCAGCTGGTCTTCGCTTGTTGTTGGAGCCGGCCAAACCTTCTGAGCAGCCCTCATAGCCATGAACTCCTGGTTTTCGATCAAAGAAAGGGATGACTCCTCGTCTACGAAGGTCGCTTGAGACTTGCTTGCGGTTTTCTTCTTTCCCATGAACTGGCGGAAGCAAAAGAGGCGCTAAGGAAAATGTAGGATGATGGTGCTCGGGTTACGGCGACGGTGACGGCGGCGGATTTCTGAAAGCTAGGGTTTAAAGGCAAGAGTTGGGCAGCAAGGGTCTTTAAATAGATTTCTCAGCGATACAAACGGCCCACAAGGCCCGATAAAACACAATGTGGGAACGCGACGGTCCATTTACCGACGCAGCTAAAATGATGGAGGGCACAGATCCACACAACAGCACAAACCAACGGGCAGACTTCAGACTTATCCGTCCAGCACCACGGCAGGGGTATTAGATCGCTACAAGAACAACTCGTTAAAATAAGATGGAAGAAAGAAGAAAGAAAAGGCTACCTCACAAGGAACAAAAGAACCCGGTTATTTGAGAAAGAACCCGGTAATCTCATGGACAACAGGGATCGCAACAGAAAAGTAAAAGACAACTCAGAAGACAAGATTCATTACATTACAAGCGACTTCAAAAACAGAAGATTACAAATCTTAAAGACAAGATTCGTTACATTACAAGCGACTTCAAAAATAGAAGATTACAAATCTTACAAGACCCAATGAACTCGGCACCACGAAAAGCATGGTAGCAAAGAAGAACGTAGACACGGCTAGGCTCTGGAACGACTATGTGTCCCAAATTGCTACTCGGAAGGACAAACCGCCATCAGCTACACTGTTTTCTTCAAAGGAAGGACGCAGTGCACTCAAGGCGGAAATCGGCAGCACGGCAGGACAACATGGAGCAGAGAAGGCCGGCGGGCATCTGTCTACCCAAGACCGATGTGATACTGCATATGGTGTTGATCTGCACCGGACAGTCTCAAGACAGGCGACGAGGATCAACCCAGAACTGCCAGATGAAGAAACGAAGCCCACATCACAAGACTTCCTCCAACTACCACCACATACATCCTGGCACAATGCTGTCGCGGGATTAGCCTACCTCTAATCCCTATCACAAGACTTCCTCCAGCTACGACAAGACACACAGGAACTACAAAATATGCCCGGGGGCTGCTCTACTTCACAAACTACCATGTTCATGACCACGAAGGTTTCAACGGAATATCCAATAGATGAAAACAAGCACTCCGGGACAGTATTTATAGACCAAAGGAGCGGCGCACATGGACTAGGAGTACCAACGAAATAAGCCTGACAAAGGACACAGTGAAAGGACAGGACTCAATAATGGACGACTCAGGCGAGAGGAAACAGTACTCGAAGACGGGCATATTCGAAAGAATATACCATCACAGTACAACCCGTGAACAAAAGACATTTACACTCAACCACCACCATACAACTACATCTGACAGCAGCAGACTATCAAAGAATACGCCAAGACCTCGCATCCGAGTTCTTCCTGAACAAAACAACACGGATATACGCTCGGGGGCTCGGCCAGCATCATAGCTTAATCAACACTAAGCTAGGGAGTTCGGCCCTCATTTCAACTACTCCCGGGGGCTCAGAACCAAAGACAAAAGACAAAAAGTACAAGAAACTCAAGACTACAACGACGATGATGCATCAAGACTCTTCATCCGACTTCTTTTCCAAAAGAAAAGAACTCGGAGAAAGCACGAGGCTGCGGGATACAAAGCCCCAGAATTTTTTGAAGACAGGAATCTGGACCCTCCAACTTTTGCAAGCAAAAGCAAGAGGCTCGGGGGCTACACTCAGTGAGTGCAATTTTTATGAAAAATTGCACCCACCAAAAAAGAACCCGGACATAGGCTCGGAGGCTGCACGCCGCGAAACTACTCGGATGATGGTTTAACCCAAGACTAAAGGGCCGCTTCGGAAAGATACCACAGAAACTACTCGGATGATGGTTTAATCCAAGACTAAAGGGCCGCTTCGGAAAGATACCACAGAAACTACTCGGATGATGGTTTAATCCAAGACTAAAGGGCCGCTTCAGAAAGATACCACAAAAACTACTCGGATGATGACAAAATTCAAGTCTCGGGGACTACTTCAGAGCACAGATTTTCAAACAACATAAAGGATCAAGACCCTCCAACTTTTTGTTTCAAATAGCAAGAGGCTCGGGGGCTACACTCAGTGAGTGCACTTTTTCTCCGAAAAAGCGCACGTCACCAAAAGACTTCCTCAACGCAGACCACTTCAAGACATTGCGACGAAAATAACCCAGAACGAGCCATATTCGAGTTCTTTTTGATAAAACTTCAGCGAACAATCAGAGCAACTTCAAGAAAAGATCCTCCAGCTCCTTGTTCCAAATAGCAAGAGGCTCGGGGGCTACAACCAGATGGATGTACTTTTTCTTCACAAAACACTCACCACTCGAAGGTCCCAAGAAGCGCTACAAGGTTTCACTCCAGAAAGCACTCGGATAACATTTTGTTCCTACCTAACAAGACCTGAAGGAGCAAAGCGAGACTTTCAGAGCTCAACCATGAAGTGCTCGGGGGCTTGTCGATGCGGGACCTACAGGATACCCCGCAAGAGAGATAAAAGATCTAGTTCAACTAGGATTCTTCCCATGTAATCTTAAATAGTAGAACTATTAAGTAATCCTACTAGGAAATCTCATTGTAAACCGACTAGGACTCTGGCCTCCTGACAATATAAAGGAGGGCAGGGCTCCTGAAAGAGAGGACAACAATTGTACAACATAACACTTCATAATCAATCCAACGCAAAAGGCAAACGCCGACTGGACGTAGGGTCGTTACTCGATCTACGATCGAGGGCCTGAACCAGGATAAATCGACTGTCTCTTGCGTTCACCATCGAGTTTAGCATACGCCGAAGCCCGAACGATACTGCCACGGTACCCCTGTGGCAGGCTATCGGTGGTAAAACATCGACAGTCAGCTCCCTCCAAGGCGATCTCGAGAGGGAGAAGGTCCAAAAGCGGGAAGCCGAGGGTGTCTCTGCCGGGCTCGCCCTGGACCTGGGCCGGAGTCAGAGGGAGCTGGCTGAGGTTGAGGAAGCCCTGTAGAGGGAGGTCGTGGCATATGACAACGAGCGCCTTGCCACCAACTTAGTTTGCCACGACCTTGGGGTGCCCCAGCCGCCGGAGATGAGCTCGCTTGTGGCCCGCATCACTCTTATCTCGGACCGCGTACGGGAGCTTGAAAGGGGCGCCTTCCAGGCTGGTATTCACCGCACCTTTGCCATCGCTCGCACCCACTACGCGGAGACTATCAACTTGGAAGCGATGAGTCAGGGTTATGTGCCTGGCTATGAGGGCGAGGAGCTGGAGAAGATATAAGACGACGTGGCCTCCCTTTCGCAAGACCTGGCGAACAGAATAGTAGACACAGTCTTCCCCCGGAGGGGTAACTGATTAGATAAATTTCATCCGAAGTGCCAACAGCTGAATAATGAGTTTGAACAAGCGTTTTTGTTTCTAGGGTCGGTCGTGTGAACAATTATATGTTCTTTTCTTTTTAGTGCATAAAAAGTCATTGCGGTCCGTTCCCTTTTGGTCGTGAAGATTCTGAAGTTTGAAGCTCGGACGGGAAATCCTGATTATGCTGGTGAGCGAGAGTGCCGTAGCCACCGGGGCGTAGGTTTCTCACAGTCCGGCCAGTTTTACTCAGTGTGTCTCCATGCAACTCAATCTTCAGAAACTTTGACGTAAAAGGGGTCGGACGTGGCGTATTTTTGCATGTATACACTTCATATCAGCCCCCGAGTAAGGGCTGACCCTAGGGCACGGCTGGGGTCGGCCGTTACTAGCCGAGAGGGAGAAATGGTGAGAATGAGCAAGAGACGGTGTTTTTTTTCCGAAAAACATCATTCTTTATCTCTTGTACATACATGCGTGCATTAGAAAATGGTCTAAGGGTAAAAGCGACGTAGCTGTTTGATGTTCCAAGCGTTGGCAAAGACTTCGCCGTCGGCGGTCGCAAGCTTGAATGTTCCCGGTCTGAGCACCTCGGCGACGACGTAGGGCCCCTCCCACGGCAGAGAGAGCTTGTGGCGGTCCTTGGTGTTCTGGACGCGTCGGAGCACTAAGTCGCCGATGCTGAAGGCTCGGCCCTTGACCCGTCGGTCGTGGTACCGGCGTAGCGCTTGCTGGTATTTGGTGGAGCGGGCGAGGGCGACATTGCGGGCCTCATCGAGTTGGTCCACAGCGTCTTCAAGGTATTCCTTGGCTTCCATCTCTTTGTATGCGATTACTCTGGGTGCCCCGTAGTCAAGGTCGGTCGACAGGACTGCCTCGGCGCCGTAAACCATAAAGAAGGGCGTGTAGCCGGTGGCCCTACTGGGGGTCGTCCTTAGGCTCCAAAGAACCGCGGGAAGCTTTGCGACCCACCGTCCGCCAAACTTGGTGAGCCTATTGAAGATCCTGGGCTTAAGGCCCTGGAGCACCATGCCATTGGCGCGCTCAACTTGTCCGTTCATACGGGGGTGTGCCACGGCGGCCCAGTCGACCCTGATATGGTTGTCCTCGCAGAATCTGAGGAATTTTTCCCTGTGAATTGCGTACCGTTGTCCGTGATTATAGAGTTTCGGACCCCAAAGCGGTGTGTGATGTCCGTGAAGAATTTGACGGCCTCCTCGGACCTGATCTTCGTGATCGGCCAGGCCTCTATCCACTTGGTGAACTAGTCTACGGCGACAAGCAAGTGAGTAAAGCCCCCGGGCGCCTTCTTGTGGGACCCGACCAGGTCAAGCCCCCATACTGCAAACGGCCAAGTGATGGGGATCGTTTGGAGTGCTTGAGCTGGCAGGTGGGTCTGCCGGGCGTAGAATTGGCACCCTTCGCAGGTGCGAACGATCTGCTCGGCGTCGGCTACTGCGGTGGGCCAATAGAAGCCATGTCAAAAAGCCTTGCTGACTAGGGTCCTTGGCCCTGCGTGATGTCTGCAGGAGCCATGGTGGATGTCGTTCAGTAGCTTCTTTCCCTGCTCGGTGGGGATGCACCGTTGCAGGACTCATGTGCGGCTCTTTTTGTAGAGCTCCTCCCTGATGACGACGAATGACTTGGCACGACATGCGAGACATCGTGCTTCTATCTTGTTGATGGGGAGCGTCTCTCGGATGAGGCACTCGAGATATGGGACCCTCCAGTCTGGCAAGGGGTCGGGTCCTGCAGATGGATCCTCGTCGATTTCCATGACCTCGGGGTCGGGCAGGTCTGTCGGAGGGTTAGCCCCCGAGCCCGAGGCGAGGAGCCAATTGTTGGCCCTAGCCCCCGAGCCCGAGATAGGCGACTCGTTGTCATCCTGCCCTAGCTCCTTGTAACGGATCGATGGCCGGTGCTGATCGCTGGCAAAGACGCCGGTAGGAACCTGCTCTCGGCCGGACACCATCTTCGCCAGTTCGTCGGCTGCTTCATTAAGCCGCAGGGGAATGTGATTGAGTTCGAGGCTATCGAATTTGTCTTCCAATTTGTGCACTTCTTGGCGGTATGCGGCCATCTTGGGGCTGTGGTAGCTTGACTCCTTCATGACTTGGTCGACGACGAGCTGCGAGTCGCCTCGGATGTCTAGGCATCGGATCCCCAGTTCAAGGGCAATGTGCAGGGCGTTGATGAGTGCCTCATACTCGGCCACGTTGTTGGAGGCGGGGAAATAGAGGCGGACCATGTACCTCATGCGTATCCCGAGGGGGAAACAAAAACGAGCCCCGCGCCGGCGCCTTTCTTCATCAACGAGCCGTTGAAGTGCATTGTCCAGTATTCCAGATCGATGACCGCTGACGGCATCTGGAGCTCAGTCCACTCCGCAATGAAGTCGGCCAGTGCCTAGGACTTGATGGCTGCCCGGGGCGCGTATGTGATTCCTTTACCCATCAGCTCGAGCACCCATTTGGCAATCCTCCCCGTGGCATCGCGGTTTTGGATGACTTCTTCGAGAGGGAAGGACAAAACTACCGTCACTGGGTGCGACTCGAAGTAGTGCTGCAATTTTCTCCTGGCGATCAGGACGGTGTACAGGAGCTTTTATATTTGAGGATAACGGATCTTGGAGTCGGCCAAGACTTCGCTGACAAAATAAACAGGGCGTTGCACCTTGAGAGCGTGCCCTGCCTCCTCCCGTTCCACCGCTAGTGCAACGCTGACTACTTGCATGGTGGCCGCGATGTACAGCAGGAGTGGTTCCCTTTTGACCGGCGGGACCAGAATTGGGGCCTTTGTCAAGATTTGCTTGAGCTTGTCAAGCGCCTCCTGAGCCTTGGCTGTCCACACGAATCGGTCGATTTTCTTCAGGAGTCGGTAAAGGGGGAGACCTCGTTCGTCGAGGCGTGATACGAAACGGCTAAGAGCCATGAGGCATCCCATGATCCGTTGTACCCCCTTTACGTTCTGAATCGGACCCATCCGGGTGATGGCCGTGATCTTTTCTGGGTTGGCTTTGATGCCGCGCTCGGAGACGATGAACCCGAGCAGCATACCTCTCGGGACCCCGAAAACGCATTTTTCGGGGTTGAGTTTTATGCCGTTCTCCCGGAGTTTTTTGAAGGTCTTTTCGAGGTCAGCCACGAGCTGGTCAGCCCTTTTGGACTTGACTACGATGTCGTCCACATATGCGTTGACGGTCTCTCCAATGAGATCACCAAAGCATCTGAGCATACATCGCTGGTATGTTGCTCCGGTGTTCTTCAGACCGAACGGCATGCTAACATAACAGTACGATCCGAACGGCGTGATGAAAGAAGTTGTGAGCTGGTCAGATTCTTTCATCGCGATTTGATGGTAGCCAGAGTACGCATCAAGGAAACAGAGGGTTTCGCACCCCGATGTCGAGTCAACTATTTGATCTATGCGTGGCAAAGGAAACGGATCCTTTGGACATGCCTTGTCGAGATTAGTATAGTCAACACACATTCTCCATTTCCCACTTTTCTTTTTTACAAGAACAGGATTGGCTAACCACTCGGGATGGTATACTTCCTTGATGAATCCAGCCGCCAAAAGCTTCGCAATCTCTTCGCCGATGGCCCTGTGCTTCTCCTCGTCGAAGCGACGCAGGCGCTGTTGCACCGGCTTGGAGGCCAACCTGATCCTCAAGGCGTGCTCGGCGACTTCCCTTAGAATGCCTGGCATATCCGAGGGTTTCCACGCGAAGACATCACAGTTCGCGTGGAGGAAGTCGATGAGCGCATTTTCCTATTTGGGGGAGAGGTTGGCGCCGATGCGCAGCGCCTTTCCATCGGGGTCGTTGGGGTTGACGAGGACCTCCTTGGTGCCCTCCGTGGACCCGAAGGCCCCGGCCGGTCGCTTTGAGTCGGGTGCGTCCGCGACCACCTCCTCCCTGATGACTGCGAGCTCCTCCGAGGCGATAGTCGCAGCAGCGAGCTCGCAGCACTCCTGGTCACACTCGTAGGCGCGCTGAAAGGAAGTGCCGACGGTGATGACTCTATGCGGGCCTAGCATCTTCAGCTTAAGGTATGTGTAATTGGGGACGGCCATGAACTTCATGTAGCATGGACGTCCCAGGATGGCGTGGTAGGTTCCGTGGAAACCGACCACCTCGAAGGTGAGGGTTTTAGTCCTGAAGTTGGACTTATCCCCAAAAGGTCATGGGCAGGTCGATCTGCCCGAGAGGCCTGGCCTGTTTCCCCGGCACGATGCCGTGGAGAGGTGCTCCGGTCGGTCGGACGCGTGATCGGTCGATGCCCATGGTGTCGAGCGTCTCGACGTACATGATGTTGAGGCCGCTTCCTCCATCCATCAGCACCTTGCTGAGACGCTTCTTGTCGACGATCGGGTCGACGATGAGTGGGTACTGGCCCGGATGCGGAACGCTGTCCGGGTGGTCGGAGCGGTCGAAGGTGATGGGGGACCTCGACCACCAGAGGAAAGCGGGGGTGGCCGGCTCGGCCGCGTACACCTCACGGCGTGCGAGCTTCTGCCGGCGCTTGGAGTCGTATGCCGTTGGCCCGTCAAAAATCATGAGGCAGCCGGTCTCCTTCGGGAAGGCGTCCTGCTTCTCCTCGGTGGCGTCCTCCGGGGGGTCGGGCTTCTTCTTCCCGTCACCTTTCTTGGAGCCCCCGGAGAGGAACTTCTTCATGAGCCCGCAGTCCTTGTAGGCGTGCTTGACGGGGTAGGCGTGGTTCGGGCATGGCCCCCTGAGCAGCTTCTCGAAGTGATCGGGGGTGCCCTCGGTGGGCTTGCTTCCCCCTTTACGGTCGGCAGCGGCAACGAGCGAGCCCTCGCGCCGTTGCTTGTTCTTCTTCTTGCGGGGATGGTTAGAAGCGCCTTCACCGGCGTCATCATCTCGCTTTGCCTTGCCCTTAGAGCGGTCGAAGATCGCCCCGACTGCCTCTTCGCCCGAGGCATGACTGGTGGCGATGTCGAGGAGTTCCTTAGTGGTCCTCGGGCCTTTGCGACCCAACTTGTGGACCAGGGACTCGCAGGTGGTCCCAGACAGGAAAGCTCCGATGACGTCAGCGTCGGCGGTGTCAGGCAGCTCGTTGCACTGTCGGGAGAAGCGTTGGATGTACTCGCGAAGAGTCTCTCCGGACTTCTGTCGACAGTTCTTGAGGTCCCATGGGTTTCCTGGGCGTGCGTAGGTGCCCTGGAAGTTGCCCACGAAGATCTCCTTTAGATCCGCCCAACTATGGATGCGGTAGGGTGGAAGATGCTCCGGCCATGTTCGTGCCGAGTCGACGAGGAACAAGGGGAGGTTGCGGATAATGAAGCTGTCACCATCCGCGCCACCGGCCTGGCAAGCGAGTCGATAGTCCTCGAGCCACAGCCCGGGGTTTGTTTCCCCGGAGTACTTTGGGACGTTGGTCGGTGGCCGGTACCGTGGCGGGAAGGGCGTGTGGAGGATGTGGCGACCAAACGCCTGAGGCCCTGGTAGGTCGGGGCTCGGACTCTGGTCCTCAGTGCTATCGTAGCATCCACCACGGTGAGGGTGGTAGTCGCGGCTGGTTCCGTCCCCCTCGCCGCCATAGGTGTGCCTACGTGCGTTTAGGGTGTCACAGGCGTCGCGGTTGTGGCCGAGGCGCTCTCGCACTGGGACCGTAACCCGTCCCCCGTCATCGCGTGGTGCTTGGAGGACGGAAACGTCCTTGCCATGTGATCCTGAAGGTGCGCGCTGGCTGGCGTCGAGCTCGCGTCGTCGGGACAGCGAGCTCTCTGCCTGCTGTTCCGCGGCACGCTCGAGTAGGGTGCGGATCTCTTGGTGAGTCCGGCGGTCCTCTGGCGTTGTGGGCTGAGGGAACCCTCGGAGCAAGGCTGCGGCGGCCGCTATGTTCTGGCTCGCCTGGGTGAAGTACGGGAGGCTCCCATCGCCCTCGACGATCCTCTAGTTCACCTCACGGGCCCTGGCACGCGCGCGTCCGCCGTCTCTTCGTTGTGCGATCTCTCGTTCGAGCTCCGCACGTTCTTGCTCGAGTTGGAGTCATGCCTCCTCGAGCTCCTGATGCTGTGCCCGTAGCTGCTCCTCCCGTACGTCGGGCAAGGCTTCCACGCCTTCGTCGTCGTCGTCGTCGTCGCGCGTCGAACCAGCCACCTCGTGGGCGCTTTCGGCATGCCTTTCGGGGGTCTCCGCCATGAAGTATTCCCACGAAGGGTGATGGCTCCCCTCACTGGAAGCGGAGCCAAAGTTCAACTCTGAACTACTCGCGAGGAGATCGTGGACCGATTCCTCGAGGTAGGCGATCATGCCCACGAACTCGTCGTTCGTGGGCAGCGAGCTGGGAAGCTGCACCATGTGGCGCTCGACGATCTGCGCGGCGTTGCGCAAATCGTAAGGGAATGCCGTCGAGGTGCCCAGGGTAAAGACGTCCGGGGAGAGAGGTTCTCCGCCGGCGAGCTGCGTCATGATGTTGACGAAGGAGAATGTGAGGGCACGCAGGTCCTCCGAGGACGGGTGTGGTCCCAGGTAGACAGCGAGCAGGTGCTCCAGCCTTCCAAAGTTGAAGTCGAGGAGCTGGTCGCGCTCCGGGGCGCGAGCCTCCGGAGCACTCAACCGCAACTCCTTGAGGGCTCCGGCGATCGCGTCGAGGCCAGTGGCGGGAGGAGTTTGGTGGGCGGGAGCCCTCGCCAGCTCCCCCTTGGTGGTGACGATGAAGTCCAGACTCCCGAAACGCACGTGCGCGCCCGAGGTCCAGTTGATGTCGTGGTTGGCCATCCTAAGCCTGATGAAAGTGACGAAATACGCAAAGGCCCCTACCTGGCGCGCCAACTGTCGGCGTTCGGAAACCGCCGACTAGTAAATTTAGTGGATTGCGCGTTTGGGCTCGGATGTTATGCAAAGAGGACACGAGGATGTATACCGGTTCGGGCGGAATGTCCCTACGTCCAGTTGCGAGTTGCTGCTAGTGTTACTTGAACTGAGTTCGTAGTAGGGGTTACACACGGGCGAGAGAGGGACAAGCTCCCAAGTCTCTTTTGGTTGAGGTCGAGTGTGTTGTTCTAGGTTACCATATCGTCCTCCCCTCTTCTCGGTGGTCCCGTCCCCTCCTTTTATAGCTCAAGGAGGAAGCGGGTTACATTCAAAGTCAGCCCCCAAGCTTGTATGGAGAACCAGGGGAAAAGAGAGGATCGGAATCCGTCCTTTTCCCCCTTCTTGTCCGGGCCCCCCTTTCGATATTGCCAACGCGCCGGCAATCGGTGGCCATCCCATCCTGTCAGTCGCCGCGCGGCGTACAGGCCCTAGGCACAGGGACGCGCCGCTCCGTCAGGCCCCTAGCCATGCGGCACGCGAACCTTGTCTCCCCGACACGCACCGCGTCGCCCGCAGGCACGCGGCGCACGTGTCAGGTCGCGGTGGGGCGCGTCATGTCGTCCCGCCGTAGGAATGATTACATCCTACGGTCGACCCCGTCTAGGGCCATACTGTAGTCGACAGTGTCATGCCCCTCCGCCTTGCGTTGGATGTCGTGGGCCGCCAGACACGGTCCACCAACATCGCCTGTCACATCTAGGCGCGCGCCTTACTTAGGGCGGCGGGGTGCGGCGCGTGCTCCCGCCCCAGGACTACTCCGACGGAGGCCACGCCGGGGTTGGGGGCATAGTGTAGGTCTATGGATGCCTGACGGGGGTCATACAAGGAGTTGGCGCCACCGGACCACCCTGTCGACGTTGTGGCGTCGTGAGCCGCCGTGTCGAAGCATACCTCCTTTCCACGTCAGGGGGGTGGGCCCATGGTGGTTGAAGTGACGCGGGTCCCTCTTGGGGCCTTAATTCATTCCTGGGTCCGGATCCGACCCCCAGGGGTCGGGCGAGGCGAAGCCCTCACTAGGGGGTCGGACGAGGCGGGACCTGTGCCCGAGAGGTCGGGCGAGGCGGATCGCGTGTCCGTGGGGTCGAGCGAAACCAGAGATCCTCTTAGTCGGGCCGGACCGGTCCGTAGCTGTGCCCACAATCATTTTAGGCGGACTGAGGCGGATGCTTTTTAACTCCTATCTTACGGGTACCATAATATTGGTACCCGACAAAACTCATGATGCATCACCTCATGAAGCATGGGGTGATTGCACAAACCAAACACACCATAAAGAGAATGGGAAGCACCTGGGCCAAATTCTCATGGGCTTGCTGAGTACTAAAAATTTTTTGGGCCAAAATAATCTAGGGTAGTCCTGGACCTACGTACCTGGACTACCCACTGGGCCTGTCCCGACACATTGGAGGATCCGCTGAATATCAGTAAGTTGGCCACTTGTTGATGCTTCAGTATTTTGTCCGTCTACTTTTTCTCTGGACTTTGATTTTGATATTCTTGGACCTATTAGAAAGCTTTTGTAAAATTCTCCAACTTGAACTTAATTGATATCATACCAATTCGATCAACTGTAGAGTCATGAGACAACTCCAATTTCAACCATCTCTTTGTCTTGACTTTATATTTTCCTTTTCTTTTTTATTTATATTTTCCTTATCTTGAAATTTGTGTGAACACATCTTAACACATATGTTATCCTAGTGATTTTGTTATCTAATAAATCAGCTAAATACCATGTATAGAACACATGGTATTTACAATGTCGTATCTTCAAATTAAACGAACCAAAATATAGTAGTAAGAAGAACAAGTTTGTCATAGCTCTACCTTTTGTTTCTTTTACTTGACCTTGAGTGTCTAAGTCTACATTTACTATCGTGGCACACAATTGCAATGAATCGACACGCACCAACCCTTGTGCGCTACCTAATTCAGACCGACCTTCGCGAGTTTCTTTAACATCTCCGTTTTGTTATGTCTGGTCATTCTGAATTTCTGATGAAACTCCGCAAGGGATGCGACGCAATCATGTTTTCGATTCGTGGCATGCATGTGTGCTCTGCTAGTCATATGTTAGCAGGTTCAAGAAGGTCCAACACGTGGTGTGCACTTGTGTACGCATGCATCATTCTTTTGCCCTTACAAAGGCATCTCAGGTCAGGTCCAGGCGTCCAGCTTTCCGACTCGCACACACATTATTTGAGGTTGGCATGCATGACCGATCGTCTTTTTTTGCGAGGAATACATGCATGCGTGGTTCTGGTTGGTCAGTAGTCTGATTGCGCGTCCGCCTGGCAGCTGTACCAGGCAACCGGCCGGCTGACAAGACCCCGGTGGATGTCCGGAGTTCTGACTTTTGATCTCATTAGTCATTACCGTTCTCTGCATGCCAATCTAGCTGGCTCAGAACTATAACCAAGAGCATGTAATCTCCTAGAATATACTATTACTAGTAGTATAGTATTGGACAGGGGAAAAGGATTCATGGGTAAGTGCATAGATGCACCATAGGCTTTAGAGTGTCAAAATTTTGATTACATGCTCAAGTAGAAGCCATGCTGGATTCATGGGTAAGTGCATAGATGCACCATAGGCTTTAGAGTGTCAAAAAAAAAAACATCGGGTCAAAATTTTGATCCATGCCCACCCGATGAACACGTCGGGGCTGGTTGGGTCAGACTTTTGCTTAAGTTTTTCGTTAGATTTTCCTATGTTTAGTCAGGCAGTTTTTTCTGACGTCCTGTTTTTCAGCAATACATCAGTGGTACTTTTCTAGTGAAGGAACCGTCAGCATAAGCAACAACATTAGCCAAATTTCAGCGAAACGAACATGGGCCTAGATCGAGTATGGGTGGAAAACTATGATAGATCTGAGTCCATCGATGTTCTGGTTGAGTTAGGTCTTTTTTTGGGACTAATCGGGTTGGATTGGTTGGGTCGAGTTTACTTAAAAGAAGAACCTTTTTGAATCTTCGTCACTGCATGCATTTGAAAGCACTATAGAAGAAAATGCTGGGTCTCTCAAAAAGCAAAGCTTATTTTTTTTTTCTCATCTTTTATACCACTATAAGGTTTCGAATGCGTGTCCTGTCAGTGTCAGGTATAACACTGTATATATGTGCCCTTTCGTTCTGGCTCGGTGGATTTTGGTGCAGGCACACCAATTCGTATACTCGTATTAGACGACAGAATAAGGAATGTTTCTTCCTGTTCCCTTTTCCACGACGTGCATCATGATCTTCCGTGCAGGGGATTTTTTTTTTTATACTTCCATGCGCTTGGCGTGACGTAGGAGTAGGAGTGGACGCATGAAAGTCGTCGTCGGTCGTACTTCCAAGTCAAGTCGTCGTCAGGAAGACCACCATGCCGGGCAGTTTGCGTGCATGCATGCATACGTTGCCCGGATACAGCAGGATACACAGGCAACGTAGCAGGGCCACCAACGCAGACGACTTCATGAGGTACTCCTTCCCGAAGAAGACTACATAAGTGTGCAGAAAATGCAGCAGTGCTCTCATGTCATGGGTAGAAAAGACCACCGCATGCAGCGACTCCCTTAGCACTGCGTGATGTCCAATTAACGGTGTTAACTTTTGGGTGAAGAATAGACAAGTTTGCTCATGTGATTTTACCCCTATTTCATGATTAAAGTTTTGACATATTTGGTAGGGATGTTGGCAACAAAATTAGATACAAATTTATGCACTCATTTAAGGACTATAAATCTATGCATTTGTCAATTTTTGCAAAAATTAGACAGACAAACACAATTTATTAGCACACAACTTTCATGTAATCATCAAATCAAGAGATATCATGGTAACATTCATGCACGTATCACATTAATGTCTAGATCACATTAATCTCAGGTTTCCATACTTTTGCTTGTCCCAAGTTTGAGTTTAGAATGTTGGGTTCCTAAATAAGATGCACATTTGTAGTCTAATATTACATTTTCAGATTTAACTAATCAATATGCAAAAATCCTTTACTAGCGCTAGATCCACGCCTCTAAAGAATCCAAGCTGCTCAACTCCCAAGCACCCATTAACCCTAGATCTACGAAGATATTTAGGAACCCAACATTCTAAACCAAGATATTTAGATCTTGGATGCAACATCCGCTCCTGTCTTTGGAAACAAACCTTGTCGTGCAGAAGCATCATGAGCTTGAGGAGGCAGAGGCAACATGATGCCCCTTCTGCTTGCGCTGCTTGTGGCCAACGTGTGATGGTGCGGCCAGCGGCTCGGCACACCCAACGGCGTAGTCACCAGGCAGTACGTGCGTCCAGCTTCGTCGTGGTAGTCTGTCCGAAGTCCGTACTCTATTTTGAAAGATGAGCCACAGGTTTTCCGGATGGAGTGGATACGGGGGCAGTCTCAATAAAAAAAAATTAGTAGTTTCTATAAGATAGGATACCGCACAAAAAAGTACTGTTTTTCAACCTATGATTTCTATGAGTAATAATTATTTTCTCTTTCTCTCTCCCAACTCTATCTTCTTCCTCCAATGGAAGTGCGACACGAGCTCCTTAGAAACCGGTGATTTCTCTCCAATGGTGATTTCATGGTTTCTTGGTGCATTGGGTCAAGAGTATATCTGATTTCTTCATGAAGAAATCATTTCTATAATTTTTACTCTCTTTCTTTATTAATTATATTGCCATATCAGCGTTTTACTTACGTGGCAAATCATTTAATGAGGATAGAAATCATCGTTAATACACGGTTGGGACTGCTTGAGGGGCCTTTGTACGTCCGATGAACTGTGCCCCATACGCCGCCGAGGCGGAGTATTCCCCGCTTGCGCTGTTTTGCGGTCTTAATTCTCCGGGTAAGATTCCATAATAAATATAAATAAATTCATCTAGATGAGCACCCGTGATTGCAGTGCTGAGTTTTGGAGTCTTTGACCATACTTGTTAGTGACTCATACGTACATTGGCCGAACTTTTATTTTACTAATAAAGTTGTGGCAGACAAATTGTTCATCACATTAATTAGGTCAGTTTCGGTGGGAGTTTTATGTGAGTTTCATTTGTATTAAATATATTGTCATATAGGCATTTTTGATGACATGGCAGCGTATTTAAGAAGAGTGAGAAGAAATGAGTTGACACGATTACCAACTCTCTATGAGTCATGAAATTAAATGCCAATGAAACCATAGAATGAAACTCCCCATTGAGACCGGGTGTTTCATCCAAGTTTCATTTTATTTTATATGACATGGCAGTCTTGGAAACAACGTCATGAAACTCTCCACTGAAACTATCCTTAGATATAAGTTTTGGCCACAGATGTGGGCAACCTTTTGGAGTCATCATCATCGAAATATATGTCCTTTACATTTCAGACAGTTCAAATGTTGCAGGAAAATAGCGGGCAGCTTGCATGCACCTTAGATAGACTGGAGACGCGCGCGGAATGTTGTACACCAATTTTTTTCTCTGTTTCCCCTTTTATTAATCGGGAATGCTTATTTCTGCACGCGAACGATCGGATGGTGCGGCATGCACATCGTCGTGACCATCCGATTCGCGCTCGTGCTCTCCCCAACTGTCCGATTCGTTGTAGCCTCCCAGGCGACCGCTCGCCCTCTCCCCAGTGGCCACGTGACCCATCTCCGACGGCCGCGCAGGCGCTCCCTCGCCTGCCCGTGCACCCTGACCACGGCATCTTCCCTAACTCCAGTGGGCTCTCTCTCTCTCTCTCTCTCTCTCCTTCTTCTTCTTCTTCTTCCTCCCCGACTCCGGCAGGCTTAGAAGGGGTTCGGGGGAGGTGGTCCGGCCAGGCGGTGGGGATGGTGGCGTAGGAGGCAGCCAGCCCAGGTCGGGGGTAGGGGCACCCATGGCCATGGCGGCAGCGGGAGTGGGGAGGGGAAGAAGGGAGGTCGCCTCCGGCGCGGTAGGGTCTCGCCGGAGCTCCGCGGCCCGCGGCGGGGCGGTGGGCAGCGGCGCCCATGGCCATGGCGGCAGCGGGAGGGGGAGGGGAAGGAGGTCGCCGTGAGCGCGGCAGGGTCTCACTGGAGCTCTGTGGCCACGGCGGGGTGGTGGGCAGCGGCGGGGGCAAGGACGAGGAGGAGGACAGGGTTGAAGGGCGGGGCCAGGAGGTGGGCCTCGCCGCTGGCCAGGGGCGAGGGCGAGGACGAGCTCGCGTTGGAGAAGGAAGAAGGTGGGGGAGGAAGGTGAGCGGACAGAGTAGCACTCACCTGCACACGCGGGCGCTAGTAAAGTCCTTTATTAATACCTTCATTCACAATAATAATGTTTCCTACTTGAGTGTCTTCGTTATTGAATAATTACAGTCACACACAAACACTATATATATATATATATATATATATATATATATATATATATATATATATATATATATATATATATATATATCACTGAAAAAAATCGATCAGTAACATGTTTACTGGTTCTCCTCCACGATGTCCTTTGAGTGATTGCACAAGTGCATGGTAATCATGTCAGCCGCCGCCGGTAGGAGCAAGGAACAGTGCATAGAAGCCCCCGATCACCGTGGCCGCGCCCGTCAGACAGACACCAGCCGACACGGGCCAGGGCATGAGCGCCGAGACGCGCCCGGAGAACATGGCGGTGGGCAGCGTCGTGGTGAGCCAGACGCCAGCCCTGGCCCGTCCCTTGGCCGCGGAGCCTGCGGGCGACGTCTCCAACCGTCGCAGGCAATAGAAGAGGAGGACGAGGCTGGCGTACGACGTGGCGGCGAAGGCTGTCGCGGAAGCGTCGTCGTCTGCGCGAGACCTGCGGATGGCGGCGATCGTGTTGCCCGTGAGCAGCAAGAACCCGAGGCTCGTGGCTGCTGACGACGCCATGTCGCCCGTCGCTGGTCCAGACGTCCAGTTGTAACGTGCTTCTCTGACTTTGTGGGTGTATGAATGTCGAATGTGTGTATATATAGGGACTATATGTAATTATGTATCCGTATGTTACTTATGGGAGGCCGTGCGAGGCTTGTAGGAGTAATTGCTTATATAGTACTCCGTACACGGCAACGATGCCGTGGCCCGTGGGCGACGCGTTTGCCCGCATGCGTTTGCCTGAATACGTAAGCTTTGCATCTAGAATTTTTTTTTAATTTTTTACCTTTTTTCTAAAACAAATTCAAAATCTAACACCGTTGTTTTTTATTTTCAAATCTAACATTTTTTGCCGCGTTAAAGTCCGTGTCGCGGCCAAAACACGCTGCCACGCCACATGCATCGGTGCGGCATGATCTGCCACGTCGGACAGCGATTTCCATGTGGAAATCATTGCCGCGCCACTGCCGCTGGGGCGGCAGCACTGTAGCGCCGCGTCCTCTAGACTGGCGCGGCAAGGCGTAATCTTAGAAAAATTATATCTTTTTCATACGATCTTGGATGAAGATGATCTTTATATGAAAATTATAGCTCTCGACGAGATCTACAACTTTTTAGTTTTGAATTTTTTCATTTGAGGTCGTTAAGATGCTAAAAAAATTAAACAAAGTTTCAGCAGTATATTAATCGCGTACTTGTCGTCTTGGAAAAATCATATCGTTCTTACATGGTGTCAAATGGAGATACTTTCTCTATGAAAGTTGTAGCCCTAGATGGGATCTACAAATTTATAGTTTTGAGTTTTTGCATTTAAGATCATTAAGATGCTCAAGAAAAATAATATAAAGTTTCAGCATCATATTAATCGCGTACGTGCACTTATCGTCTTGGAAAAATTATATCTTTCTTATATGGTGTCAAATGGAGATATTTTCTATATGAAAGTTATACCTCTCGGTGGGATCTACAAATTTATAGTTTTGGATTTTTGCATTTGAGATCATTAATATGCTTAAAATATAATAATATAAAGATTCAGCATCGCATTAATCGCATATAAGCGCTTGTCGTCTTGGAAAAATCATATCTTTCTTATATGGCGTTAAATTGAGATATTTTCTATATGAAAGTTATAGCCCTTGATGGGGTCTACAAATTTAGAGTTTTGAGTTTTGCATTTGAGGTCATTATCTTCGGCGCGTGATGTGACTGATTACTAATCGAAAGTCGACTCGGGAATTCAAGTACTACCAAAAAACGGATGAAGATGATTGATTTGTTAGGCTGATGGTAGATAGTTTAGTCACACACGATTACTATCTCACTACACTTTCGTCATCGCTTAGCATAAAAGTTTTATGCAAAGATGGTAAAAAAAAGTTACGCAACAATAGACATCGTTAATTGTAAAATTAGCGAGATCTAGTAAACTTAGAAATTAAACTACGATCTTAACATATTCCTTTTATCGCTTAGTGTAGCCGTATTCTCTAGTCATATTTTCTTGTATCTAAAAAAGGGTACTTTTCTCTTTAACTAATGGTCAAGCATGTGTTGCACGCACCAGAAAAAGATTTTTATGAGGCGTTAAGCTCAAGTACATAATTAATATACTGCTAAAACTTTATATTATTGTTTACCATCTTAATGACCTCAAATGGAAAAATCAAACTATAAAGTTGCAGATCTTATCGAACTTTCAGGTGGTGAACTAGACTCAACTCTGCCCTAGGAAGCTTAATAATTTATTTGACTAAATTTTTTTGGGTAGAATTTGAATTGTGAACTTGAGCTTGTCACGTACCGCGGCAGTGCCGCGTGAAAATTTAACACTTGTTCAAGTTTGTTTTAAACATGCCTAGTAACGTCGCAGGCCAAAGATAACGACTTCAAATGAAAAAATTTAAACTATATATAAAGTTATAGATTTCATCAAGAGCTACAACTTTTATGTAGAAAGTATCTCCATTTGACACCATATAAGAAAGATATGATTTTTTCCAAAACGACAAGTGCTTGTACGCGATTAATACGATGATGAAACTTTATATTATTTTTTTAAAGCATCTTAATGATCTCAAATGTAAAAATCCAAAACTATAAATTTATAGATCCTACCGACAGCTATAACTTTCATATAGAAAGTATCTCCATTTGACGCCATATAAGAAATATATGACTTTTTCAAGACGACAAGTGCTTGTATGCGATTAATACGATGCTGAAACTTTATATTATTTTTTTGAGCATCTTAATGATCTCAAATGAAAAAACCTAAAACTATAAATTTGTAGATCTCACCAACAGCTATAACTTTCATATAGAAAGTATCTCCATTTGACACCATATAAGAAAGATATGATTTTTCCAAGACGACAAGTGCTTGTACGCAATTAAACGATGTTAAAACTTTATATTGTTTTTCTTGAGCATCTTAATGATCTCAAATGCAAAAACTCAAAACTACAAATTTGTAGATCCCATCGAGGGCTACAACTTTCATATAGAAAGTATCTCCATTTGACACCATATAAGAACGATATGATTTTTCCAAGACGACAGCGCTGGTACGCGATTAATATACTGCTAAAACATTGTTTAATTTTTTTGAGCATCTTAACGACCTCAAATGAAAACCTCAAAACTAGAAAGATGTAGATCTCGTTGAGAGCTGTAATTTTCATATAAAGATCATCTTGATTGGAGATCGTATGAAAAAAGATACAATTTTTTTAATGTTGCACCTTGCCACGCCAGTCTGGATGGCGTGGCGCTACAACTTTCTAGTTTAATGCGGGATGATGAAGATGTACAAATCGATAATTGGTAAGTTCTTCGAGGCAGCTGGATACTCAACGGGATGATGAAGATGTACAAACGTCGTTTAATGCGGCTCATTTACTGTATTGGCCAACAAAAAAATATGAAGCTCAAAATAATTTTAGGTAGGCTTAATTATTACTCCCTCCATCGTAAATTAAAACAACTTTTATAGTTGTCCTAAGTCATACTATTTTAAATTTGACTAACTTTATGGGAAAGAGCATTAATATTTATGTTCATAATATTTTTTTGGTGTCATAGATATTGTTACCCTTTTCTATAAAGTTGGATAAACTTAAGATAATTTGATTTCAAATGGTTTTATGAATTGATTTATTTAAGGACGTAGGTAGTAGGTCCTATTTTTTTAAAAGGCAGTAATAGTTTTGCTATAAAAATTTTATTAGAAAGAGAAGCAATGTCCACGAAGGGTCTATGATACCGTCTTCATGCATGCCTTACACGACGGGCTTGGTTCAGTCCTCCAAAAAAAAACGACGGGCTTGGTTCAGTTGCTTGATATATGGCGACCATTTATGAGTTGAACGTACGTATAGGGAAAGCAGTGTACATTGATAAAGAAACTATGTATTCGAAAGTCAAGAGAGCAATTGTCTCTGTAAACATAAAGAATCACTCCTTCGTTTTTAGAGCGACAAACATAAATTGTTTATATAGTGGTCTGTGTTCGGTTGTACATATCATAGCTTAAAAACGAAGAAAGTTTTTTCTTAGCGCTGTTTCTCCTGCGCTTTTGTTTTAACAACTCGCGTTCTCATCTCATAGTGCTGCAGACCTTTTTTTTTTTTTTTTGGCCTCTTTGGTTGTACAGTTGTACCTGCATCGATCTTGCCTCGAATGTTCACACCGAAAGTGACGAAATCGTGAGACAGCACACACTGACACAGCAGAGCCTAAAAGCTAGCTAGTCAGGAAAGTCCCCGTTGCGTCATCCTGGGACGTGGGGGAAATTTATAGCAAGCACACCGCACAGCAAGCAAGGAGAAGGGAGATCGGAATGGTGTCCAAATCGTAGAGCGCCGTAGTAGCTAAGGTTCCGTACCGTAGGTGGCATCCGGAGGCGTGTCCTACATCAGTGTGAACTTTACTACTTTTTTGTATATCTATATAAACCATGAGGATTACGGTAAATAAATGTTAGCCCCTTCACACTTTTGACAACAACAATGTAAAATTAAATTTTCGTTGAGTCGTTGTAGTGTAGCCTGGCATGCATTTCCGACCGTTCCAGGGCCGTCAAATCGTCCATGCGTTACTGGTTCTTTCTAACGCTGCAATGCAAGCACAGTTAGGGGCGTCGACGCGTGGTCCGCTCGCGGGAATTTCCGGACAGAGCGACACGAGGACTCGTCTGGAGACCACCTCGTCGTCGCGGACTCGGGTCGGTCCTCTCCCGGCCCATACTGTGGTCCAGAACAATGGGCGTTGTTGTTGGGGAATAGGGATGGAAACTGATATACTAGAATATTATTCCTTTCCTTCCAGATGACCCAGGAGATGAGCAGCATCATTGAGTCGAAAGCCGGTCGACCCGCTGCATCGATCCGGAGACGCTGACGGAGCCACCAAGAAGTCGCATCCTCAGTATGTCCCGGAGCAAGCACCGTCAAGCCGAGCGGCGCCAGCAGCGCGAACCAGATCTCCCTGGTAAGGACACAGCTGATGAACAAATGATCAGCGGTCTCTGACTCCTGGCCATAGAGGACACAAGCATCATCATCCTGCAGGCCATGCCTTTTGCGACGCTCCGCGGTCCAAAGCCGGTGGTGCAGCGCAAGCCAGAAAAAAGAACTTGACACGCGCTGGCGCTTTAGTCTTCCATAGCTCCTTAGCTCCCAACAGCGAAGCTGATCCGGCGAAGAAAGCCCTGTACGCGGACGACGCCGAGTACTTGCCATCAGCGGTCCATCTCCAAACAAAGCGGTCTTCCTGCAAAGGATCGAGGACGACCCCGCGGAAAAGACTCCACATGCGGAGGTACTGCACGAGCACCTGCATGGTCGGCGTGCCCACGATATCCCGCGCCCAACGGTGCTGGAAGATGCCATCCTTGATCGTCCTCTTCTTCCCTGCCCTTGAGATAGCCATGTACAGATTTGGGGCGTAGTGACACAAAGGTCCCATAGGATGCCCCGTCGCCGATGTTCACCGTGATGCTGACGACGGCCATAGCTGCCACGGACTTCTCCTGCCTCGATGGCAGGCTGGACCAGGACCAGCAGCTTCCTCGAGCCGTCCTGCTCAGCCACTCCACTGTAGCCACAGTGTAAAACCAAAAAAACGCAGGTCCAAGACTCCAAGACCCCCAAGGTATGTCGGCCTGTAAACCACCGGCCAAGCCACCTTGCACTTCCCACCGGTGGTCGTAGCCATGCCCGACCACAGAAACGCACGGCGACGCTTGTCAATCTGATCCAGGGCCCATCTGGACAAGCAACAAGAGATGCTCAAGTGGATGGGTATTGCCGACAGGGTCACCTTCGTCAACAAGACGCGCCCGGAATGCGTTAGGAGATCTGCCTTCTATGTAGGAATCCTTGCTGCCACAACATCGACGAGCGGCTGCTCATCAGCATGCCTCAGCCGCGACAAAGACAGTGGAACACCGAGGTACCTGCAGGGGAATTGTGCCACCACACAAGGGAATGTCTGCTGGACATCCACCATCACTTCGGAAGAGCACCGGATCGGCATAGCGACACATTTATCCACATTAGTCACCTGACCTGATGCCCCAGCAAATAGCTGTAGTATTTGTAGTACGCACTGCAGGTCATTTGTGTTGGGGGCGACCAGGCCGGAGCACCAAGTCGTCGGCGTACAGAGATGCACGATGAGCGATCGCCTGGCCAGGTAGCGGCGTCAACGCGATGCGTCGGTCAGCCTCTCTGAAGAGAGAGTTCAGTGCCTCCATAACAATGACGAAGAGCATCGGCGATATAGGGTCACCTTGTCTTAACCCTCTTGCATGGGCGATTCTTCTACCAGCTTTACCATTCACAAGTACCCTGGTACTGGCAGTGGACAACAGGATAATCAGAAACGGCCATGCGACCGAGTCAAACGCCTTGGCAATGTCAATCTTCAGGAGGACAACGGGGATTTTCCTACGCTTCTGACGAGCGCCCTCGGAAGTCTTACGCAAATGATTCCAAGCTTCAAAGCATCGATATACAATTGGCCAGTTGCGGAGCGTGTCCCCCTATAAAAGCACACCCGGCGCCATTCGTTCCCCGGCCCCTGCCCCGGCAGAGTAGTTGTTCAACATATGAACTCTTGCGCTGTCTTTGTCCCCCTCTCCGCGCGCGGAACATCGTTCCATTTCACATGGCCGACCGACGTTCTTCCACCCTGACCAAGCTGGGCTTGGGCGCCCTGGCCTTCAACTCGGCGTTCGCCATCTACAACTCCTGGGGCGACGCCGGCTCCGTGGGATTCGTGCTCGCCGCGGACGTCGCGCTTTGGCTGCTCTTCCTCTGTCTCCGTCAGTTCGAGCAGGGAGTCGGGCGCAGGAGGGATACCAAGATCAGGGCCGCGGTGTGGGCGCTCACGACGCTCCTGACGGTGATGTTCGCCTCGAGGGTGGCGCCGCTCATGCCGCCACCGGTGCGCGTGGCTGTCTGGGTCATGGCCGTCGTCACGGCCGCAGGAGGGTTCTGGGCATTTTTTCTCAATTGATTGATCGAACATTCAGCCATAGGCGAGACACTGTTACGGCTGTCGGATATATTCATTTTCCCCTTTTCCTTTATGTACTTTACCTGTATTCCCCCCAGTGCACTAGTTGCGATAATAAAAGTATAAGTTTTTTTTATGCCTTATCCCTTCAAATACAAGCCGTAGTATCTGAACTTACGTACGGACACGAAGCAAGCGGTGCAGAACCGGGCTTTGCCACTGCGCTACATGCGCGCCTGCAATAAAAGTATAAGCTGGTTTACACAGGTTGCGTGGCCAGTGTTCCGTTCGGGTTCGGCTAATCGGCTGACCAGTGACCACACCTTGCACAACGTGGTTGTGAGCTGTGACACGCACCGCGCATAATGGCCAGCGAACGTGCGCGCTGCTGGACATTCCATTCAGCACGTCTATATACAATTCCGTCTCCGCCCGCTGTCCTGGATAGGAATAGGATCTGCACCGTCAAGCGTCAAAGGGCCTACTTTCTAGCTTTTCGGTGGTCTCGGGCAAGCTAAAACAAATAGTCTAACTTTGAACCAGCTTTCAAGCTAAACCAAATAGTCTACTCCTAACTTTGAACCGGCTTTCGAAAAGCCGGAAAGCTGTCTTCTTAGGACAAAACTAAAAGTTTAAAAAACACGTTGAGAAGAATTGTTCTGGTTTTTGGTATACTTAAAAAATTATATTACAAACATTAATAGAAAGTAGAAAAAAACAGCTTTTTTTTAGCCGAAAGCTCAAAAACCACAGCTCAAATAAACAAATCAAAGTCTCTCACGACAGTAGTTGGTCACTGTCACAATCGCAAATGTGACCAACGGTGTACAACAAGTCTAGCGGGGAAGGGGCCTGCCAAGGTACCCATGCTTTGTTGCGAGCTGAGTTGGCTAGGTTCAGGTTCTTTAGGATAGGACCTATTTATTCGAGTTAAGTAGTCATACTTGACCTAGGTGATCATATTTTTTGATTTATTATAGATTTTAATAACACTGTTATTTAAGTGATGGACGACATATACATCTATGGCAAGGCATCTAGGATGACTTAGGGCGTGTTTATTTCCAATTAAAATCGAGAAAATCTTGCCAAACATACATCTTGTGGTATCGATGATTCTTTCTGCCGCGAGTGACACAGCCACCACGAGATTGAACTAGCACTAGCGTTTTCTGTGCCGCGGGGTGGCCGCCGCGGTCGCTATACCGCACCATGGTCCCAAACACGGCCTTAATCAATCTCGCCACGCCATGGTCCCAAACACACAGCCTTAATCAATCTCGAGGTATAATGTGTAAGTGTGTTCATAAGGGTGAGTTGAGTATACATGCATGTATTGAGCTGTGTTTGTACTGTACTTTAAAAAAGAGTCTCAGCTTGTCGGGATAGGGTCCGGGAACTGATTAAAATTGGCTGAATCCGCCCAACTCAACTAGACCTGAAACAACGTTTTATATGAAGAAAAAAGTTCATTTCAATTCGACTTCTTACTTCACTCTAGAGTTCAAATCATCACACGGGTTCTTCCTTGGATAAAAAAGTGGAATTATAATCCATTCATAACCCTCAAGCCCCTCAGTTAAATTTTGAACAAAGTTTAGCCAAATATTAGCTGAACACGAACGCGTGTGAGGCGTGGATGTGGATCGTCGTGCATGTAACGCGTGTGTGCCTTCTTTTTTTGTCGTTTCCACACGTTCAGTTCAGCATGTGCCACTAATAAACCGGAAAAATCGTTGCCTCCTTTGACTCGAAAAAACAAAAACACTGGACCGACAGTGGATTCCACATTCCAGGATCGAGAGCTTGTGTCTGGTTGGGCCGAAAGCCCGATAAACGTTAGCTTCAGTTGGGCCCACGGTTCGTCCTTTGTCGGAGGAACGGTCAACAAGGCCCACGTATAGCTGACAGTTTTGTCTCAAAAAAAAAAAAAAACGTATAGCTGACAGTTACCATGGCAGTCCTTGGTGGGCCAAACCCATGTTGGAATCCTCCTTTATTCTTTTTCTTTTCCGAAATTATATTTTAGATAAATGAAAAGAAGAGACTAATTATTACATGTTGCTTGCCTTCCAATGTAAGCAAGCGAAGGTAGCGTGTCCATCTTTCACGCTTTCATTCACGAAAGTCGTGGTGTGTGAACCATTTTTTCAAAAAAAAAAAAAAATCATGTACGTACGTTGAATTCAACTGCCTGCGTTAAGCCTGCAACCTATATGCCCTGTTCGTTTCTCTTATAATCCGTATTTTTCAACTTTTTTTTTAGTCAGAACAGTATTTTTCTCTCACAACAAATCAGTCGGAATAGTATTTCAGCTTATTTTTTTCAGCGAAGCGAACGGGGCCAGAAGTTTTTAGGAGCCCAAGCGATTCTTATTATGCAAAAATATTTAGTTAGAAAATTACAGGGTTCTACTTTGATATAAAGAAATCTTCCTCTTAAACTTGACGACGAGCCGGCTGGCCGCCGGGGGTGGCAGGCGGTGGCTCTCCTTGATGATCTTAGACTGTCTCAACAGGTGACCCATAAGGATACCCAAACCTAAAATGGGTCTTATTTGTCTTTATGTCGGTCTCCAACACAGGAGACCCATTTTAGGTGACAGGAGAGATATAACATAAATCTAAGTGTCTTCTCTTCTATAGATCCATTTGCAGATAGGGTTATCTTTTAGGTCTTGTTATTGGGGAAGATCAAAAATAGATATTGAACCATTTATATGTAGCGTTAACCAAACATGCAATAGGTCTTATATTTATATTTTAGGTGGCATTGTTGGAGATAGTTAGCAAAAACTCAGGACTTTCTCCAGGCATCTATCACTTCTCTGCTAGCACTACTTTGAAGCAGCGATCGAGAGGCACGCAGGCAGGACTGCAGGATGGCGGATCAGAGAGTCGCCGGCGTGGACGCCGCAGGCGGCGCCCTCGGCCTCGCGGGAGCCGTCCTCCTCACCGCCACCTGCGCCGCAGCCACCTACAGGGCGTCGGCGGCAGGGGACGTCGCCTCCGTAGGGTTCGTGATCGTCAGCTACGGCGCTCTCCTGCTGCTGCTGCGCTTCCTTCGCGAGTACGAGCTGTTGGCGCCGCCGGAGGCGGCTGTCCGTAGGGAAGGGCTCAGGCGCAGGGTCTGGGCGCTCTGCACGCTGCTCACCTTGATATTCGCGTGGAAGGTTGCCAGCGTGATGACGTGGCCTGGCGTCGCCGTGGGCGTCTGGGCCGCGGCTGTGGTGACGTCCGCTGGCGGCTTCGTTCTCCTCTTTCGTCAGCAGCGTCGACGCCTCTGAGCACTGCACCTCCACCTGAGTGATCGGCTGATGATCGCCCCTCGCTTGCTTGTTGATGTGCTTGCATACATGATCGGGTCTCTGTTTGGTAAATATTTGAGGTACGTACGGACTATATAATATATATGCAGACAGAGACCAATGGGCATATATGAACTAATTTAATTTTCTTGACGAAATAACATAGGGTCTTTCTCTCTTTTTTTTCCAAAAAAAGAAAAGAAATAATATGTACCAATGGGCATGGACCTCACAACCGTGTTTCAGTCGACTGATCGATGATGTTGCAGGCTATTTGGACATTTGGTGTGGCGCGCCATCGATGGATGTGTTCATGTGTAACTTAAGCTCCAAGCGTCTCCAGTAATTACATGGGATGCTGCTATATATGCTACCTGGTTTGGTAGCTGTATGTATTCTCTCAAACTTTTTGATGGTGTGTTACTCTACAAATATTCAATTCGATCAAGTGATCGACGAGTTTTATTTTACTTTTGGCAGGTTACCATGCATGCACAATGTTGTGCATATATATGTGATTATTGAAGGTTTTCCCGTGTGCTGATGGTGAAGAGAAGGAAATGCATGGATTGCTAGCTAGTTCAAACTGTCCGGATACAGATGTACAAATATATATGGCGTGTAGATATTGTGCTTCTATTATGTAAAAAGTTTGAGATGTACTCTGTTCCGATGAATTATGATATGACCTTACCACAACCTGTACGTATTCTACAGGTTTGCTTATCAGTATCGCTCCAATTGTGATTCTTTTCGCTTAATTGTATCGCTCCTTCAAATTTGATGTTCATAACTTTTGGAACATAAAACGCCACAACTAGTAGTAGGTAGATCATGTTTCAAAAATTGAATTTCTTTTCAGCGGTTTTGCGATTTATTTTCAATTTGCACGAGCTACTAATTATTTCAGACGCATGCAGTAGTGTTGGGCCGATTGTCCCTTCACATAAACTAAGACTATATAGCCCACAAGTGTGTAGGCGTGTAGCACGGCCCAATCGATGTGCATGAGGCCTTGATTCACAAGATGTAGCCTCTTATTGTTTTTTTATTTGTTTGGGAAGAAATAGCCTCTTATTGTTTGTTAGATGAAGAAGACATGAGGTGAATGCTTACACATCAACATCAACTAGTTAAAGGATACTCCTAGATATAAGAGAGGAGAAGAAAAGGAAAGGTCACTCTCTAAGGTCCTATTTAGATCTCATAGTCTAAAATTTAACCAATTAACCTTTTATCAATTCGTTCTGTACTCATGTATAGCTAGCTGGTCTGGTTTCACTCAAAAACGAGAAGTGTAGCTGATATGTGGGGATGTGTATAGCTAGCTGGTCTAGTTATAGATTTTATTTAGGTTTATGCTTGTTAAATATAAATAAATATATAACTAAGCTATACATGATCCAATGAGTATAAAATTTTTACTACAGTTCAATCATACAATAATTAGCCCATCATAAAAATTTCATCACAATTAGACCATAAAAACTGTAGCTGTGAATTATTCTAATTAATTACAGAAAAGCATAGATCTAAAGCCACAGTAAAAATTTTGTACTAAAGCATACCATATTATATGTTCACTGTGTAGATCTACTCATGTGGAGTCTAACAAAATTGAATTTTCTATTTTATGATTTTTCTATGATTTACTATGATTTTTCAAAGATTCAGCCGAAATAAAAAAAAAGACAAAACCGCCTGCAAAACTGCTTATAACAGGGTTAAGGAGGTAAGATGAACGGTTTTAAAAGTTGAGGGAGGTGTTTTGCCCGGTTTTGGAGTTCAGGGAGGAAAAGCGGACTTTCGCGAAAGTTGAAGGAGGTAATGTGGATTTTTTTCTTTTTCTTTCCATTCGATTTCGACGCCGGCACGGTATAGGTACGTATGCTTTTCTTTTTATTTTTTCTTTCTTATATTTATTTCCCTTTTATGTTTGTTTCTCTTTTTTCTTTCTTATCATTTTTCTTGTCATTCCGACTCTGTCGAGGTACGTAAGCTTTTTTCATTCTTATTTGTTTTTTTAATCTTTCTTTTATTTCTTTTTTCTAATTATGGTTTTATTTGTTTCATGTTTCATGTTTTATTTTTTTATTTTTTATTTTTCTTTCTTTTCATCTTTTATTTATTTTTTATTTTTCTTTTATTTTCTTCTTTTTTCATTTTTCTTTTTCGGTGGTTTTTTATTTTTATTTTTGTTTCTTTTTTTTCTATTTTCGTATTTTATTCTATTTTATTTTCCTTTTATTTTTCTATTTATAATTTTATGTTTTATTTTTTTATTTACACATACACACGATATTCATATAGTGTATATATAATGTTCTATGATGTATTTTTTATGTGCACGAGTAGAAATGTGATGTCCTATGATAATTTTGTGATGTTCAGTAAGTATACATTGATGCTCTAGGATATTTTTTGTGATGTTCGGCAGCATTTTTTCTTCTTTTTATTTGACTCTAAATAATTACTTCGCTAATTTATTATTTTATTTCATATTTTCATGATATTTTGTGATGTTCACGTAGTATACATATAATGTTCTATGCTATATTTAGTGATGTTTGTGTAGTGTTAATGCGATGTTCTACGATATATTTGTGATGTTTGATAGTATAAATTGATGTTCTAGGATATATTTTGTGATGTTCGGTGGCATTTCTTCTTCTTTTTATTTGACTATAATTAGTTACTTCACTAATTTTATTTTTTATTATTTTTTTATTTTTTTACATTTGATGATATATGTGATGTTCACGTAGTATACATATGATGTTTTATGTTACATTTAGTAATGATCGTGTAGTGTTAATGTGATGTTATACGATATATTTATGATGTTCGGTAGCATTTTTTTTCTTATTTTTATTTGACTATAATTAATTACTTCACTAATTTATTTTTTATTTTTTTATATTCCATTGTATAGGTGATGTTCACGTAGTATACGTATAGTATTCTATGCTATTTTTTGTGATGTTCGTGTAGTGTTAAAGTGATGTTCAACGATTATCTTTAAATACATATTCATCATGAGATAAACATTTGTTAAATTTTTTTATCGAAATGTATCCATGTGGGGGTCTTGTTTTGAAAAGTTTATTGCAAGGAACACGATGGTGCAATCGGATTTCAATTAAAACACTTGGTTTAGGAGCTACGACTTTTTTTTTACTTCAAAAAGCATGGGATATGCTGACGGCAGCATTTCTGTCTTTACTGCATGGCTGCTCCTTGATTCGCTGCATGATGCGTGGAACAGTCTCTGAAGGTCCAAGAAATCAATTGAATTCGGCCCAGCTACGTGAAGCTCGTGCAGGCGCTAATTATTTCCCCTGGGGGTCGGCAGCCGGTATGTGCCACCCGGGTCGGTGCTTAGGCGCCCCCTAGAAATGTCCCCAAAGTTACCGATTATCACATACGTACCTTAGACACCTAACTACTACAATATATAAGCGAAGCTGCAACACTGTGGTGCTACAATATGTCTCTCCAAAACAAAAGAAAAAAATACTAGTATGCTCGTCTGCGACTGCAAGAAATCATGACCTCGGAGCTAAGGCTCGTCGGTACCACGTCGCCGCGCCGGTCGGCCCCGAATACCTGCGACTCATTCGAAAAATTACAGGATTTCAGGTTAAGTATACTTCCATACACCGAGGCTAGAAGCCCTGCAAACCGTGACCACCGTGCTTGTTCGAAGTTCGAAGAATTAATTCTCGACGACCACAGGCTGACAGGAATGCAACTTGTTTGCACCTGGCATCGAATCTTAGCTTTTGCCAAGCAAAAGGAGAAAAAAAAGAAAAAAAACTGTTTGTCAAACTAGCAATGCAATGAAATGTTCTAAAATTTTGCTCAAAGAAATGGTCTTAAAATTGTCAGGCCAACTACAAATGACGTCTATAAATTCAAAATCAGCAGGTGATAGCTGCGGTAGGCGGGACCGATTGTAATTAATAATAAATGAATAAATAGTACACAACTAGCGTTTGGTGGAGCGGATCACCTATACTTGGTGAGGTGAGTAGGTGACAGCCAATTCCGTTGTTTCGTGTGAAATTTTTGTATTTTGGTCTCTTTTGAAAACAAATTTTAGAAAAATACTCACGCCAAAATATTTTCTAAAAATAGACCATTTTAGGCGTCTTAGAACATGACGCCTTGAGGTATGGGGTCGGCGTCGAGTGACACTGGCGCCGAGGTATTGCTGCGTCGTCACGGACGCCGGGGGGTCGTCGGCGACCTGATGGCGCGTGGGGTCCCGAGACGTCGGCGTCGTGTCATCCAACGCCAAGAGCCCAACCTCGGCTGGCGGCTGGGGCCGGTAGCCGAGCTATTGGCACCATTCGGAGCTTGGCCCAGGCGGCCCAACAACGCCACGGTGGCCCGATGGCTCGGCGTTGGGTCATAACGCCGAGCCTCCGGACCTCGGCGGCGGCCCGACTCAACGCCGAGGTCCGGTCCCTTGAGGCAGCGCCGAGGCCCCTTCTTCTTCCTCCCTCCATTTTGAAACCACCGACCTCTCTCTCTTTCTCTTCTCCCAGCGCGCCACACCAAACCCTAGGCTCCAAAATCGACCCTAGGTGCCACGATCTCGGCTCCCAAGCTTCCTCGAGGTAATGGTCCTCCCATCCTCCATTCTATCCAGCGTAGATGTGCTTACATTGTCCCTAATCATGTGGAATCATGGGTGTATGGTGTTTTGGTATATTTGTGTTTGCATTTGCAAAATGTATGGCTTAGGATGATTGAGTGCATTGTTGTTTAAGCTGTTTTATGTCTTTGAACATGTTAGGTTAGTTTGGTTTCTAGTTATTTTGGTCATTAGGGTTCTTTGTTTATTGTAGGTGTCATTAGGGTTAGTTATTTGTTGGTCATTAGGGTTAGTTTGTATTTTATTTATTTGTTGGTCATTACATTTCAATTTTGTATGACTAGAAATGATTATGTTGTTGGGGTTAAAAAGATGAAATGATATATTTTAGTTTCTACTTATTGGATTGAAACTTCGTATGATATATTGATATGTGACACTACTTGTTGTGTGATGGTACGTAGATGGATAAATTAGTGAAGTTGCATCATGGAGGCCGTATTGTTAGGACAAGAGATGATAGTTTGGAATTTCTGGACATGTGTGAGGAGTTGTTGATTTTTTCTGAAACACCATCTTTGACCCAGTTAGTGGAGCGAATGAAGGTTAAGTTAGGCTGGAATGAAGGAGACGTGCATGTTCAGTTTGAAGGTGTCATAGATGTTGGGTCATCGAAGGGTCCTCGGATCAAGCGGTTGCTCAAAATTACAAGCGAGACTGAATGGAATGATTACAAGACAGTTGTATTGGCCTCAGAAGTGCGATCTTTGGATTTAGTAGTAAGTAAGGAGTCCGGCTTAAGAAATGATAGCTTCGAAGCATGGCCATCTTCCTCCGCTCACATAGGTTATGGTCCTTTGTCTGAAGAAGAAATACTTGTCACACAACTAGGCTACAGTGGAGATGAGGAAGAGAATCCGGTTGCCGATGGTGAGGGCAATCATGATAGTGATGAAGAGGATGACGATTATGTAATTGGTGATGCAGAAGAAGGTTTGGACGACGCTAGCGGAGACTTTTCTATTGAGGATGAGCTTAGCGACGAAGATGATCTTAGTGGTGAAGAAGACTTTGGTGATGCTAGGGCTACGAACCGTTTTGACATAGAGATAGCTGGAGATGATGAATCCTTCGTAGAGGAGATAGCCGAAGACTCTGATGACGATCGCCCTGTTGGTCGTCTCAATTTTAGGGAAATAGAGATATTGTCTAGGGTCTTGCCTTAGAGAGATCCACTAGTTGGTGATTCGAGGACCTTAGCCATGGTCATCGGGCGATGGTGATGGTGGGCCAAGTGATACAAGCTGTGCACGATGTTAGCGGTTGCCTCATCATACGGAAGGGCATATTGTTTGCTACCATGGATGAATTGAAATCATGGTTGCAAGAGTACTCCATTGTACACAACCAACCTTTTAGGGTCATCAATTCATTCAAGGAGAAGAGGTACACTGTTGCTTGTGAAGAACAACAGTGTGGTTGGAGAGTATGTGCTAGGAAGATGAAGGCAGACAAATGGAAGATTACCTCAGTGAAGCAACCACATGTTTGTGCCACTGCTGAGGCAGAAGAGAACCATCTGCAGCTCAATTCTAGGTTCATTGCAAGGCAGTTATGCCCCGTGGTGAAGCATATGCCAACCATTACGGTGTCTGCGTTGGTTGAGATCATCTTCCAACGGTACAATTACTATGTCAAGTATGGGAAAGCATGGAGGGCAAAGCAGCGTGCACTGGAAATAATATTTGGAAATTGGGAAGAAGCTTATGAGCGCCTCCCTGTAACGTTGAACACAATGAGGACTGTAAATTCTAGGATGCACTTCGAGTATTTACCTAAGGAGGGTGAAACAAGGAATGGTAGCCAGGTATTTGGAAGGGTGTTTTGGGCGTTCGGGCAGAGCATCGAAGCATTCAAGCATTGCAGGCCCGTCGTCTCAATTGACGGGACCTTTCTTACAGGGAAATTTGAAGGCACAATGCTTATTTGTATTGGGACAGATGCAGAAGACCAGCTTGTGCCATTGACCTTTGCGATTGTTCGGAAGGAGGACACGGATAGTTGGTGTTGGTTTCTCAGGCTAGTAAGACAAGTGGTAATTGGTCTGGGACATGATGTTTGTGTGATATCCGATAGGCATCTTTGGCATTACGAATGCCATAGAACAAGAGATTCTGGCTACGACCAAATACATCACCGGTGGTGCACGGACACCTTGCTCGAGAATCTTATAAGGCGTGATCACACAAAGGATAACTTCAAATTATTTGAGGAGGTTTGCGAGTGACAAGAGGTTCAATTATTCAAAGACAAGTTAGATGCCCTGAAGTTAGCCACAAATGTTGATGGCAGGCAATTCTTGAGCGAGTTGATGGCGTCGAAGGATAAGTGGTCACTTGCATATGACACCGGTGGTTGGAGATGGGGCTTCATGACTAGTAACATGGCAGAGATGTTCAACAGCCTTCTAAGAGGTTGTCGTGGTCTGCCTGTGACTGCTATTGCCTCATTCACCTTCTACAAGTTGAATTCTTGGTTCGTTTGAGGAAGAAGCATGCGAGGTCTCTATGGACAACAGGCAAAGCTTGGCCACTTTTAGCATCTCAGGAACTAGCTTTCTCAAAGAAAAAGTCTAAACGACAGAAGGGTTCATGTTTTGATCCGATCAACCATGGATATGAGATTCTAGAGGGTGATGGAACTAACATTGGTGGTGAAGACCGGGGTGCTCGAAAACATAAAGTAGTGATCAATGAGAACAAGTATACGTGTGGAAAAGCGATCATATACCATAGGCCTTGCTCCCACATGATTACTGACTGTATGCCGCCTTAGGCGTGTTGACTTTGAGGTCCCTCCCCGTATGGCGCATGGAGTTCTCTTTGAGGAACCTAATGAGCACTGGAATCCTCGATTCGAGCCATTTCTTGACGAGAGTCAATGGCCTACTTATGATGGCCCCAAGTATGTGGCTGATCTTGGTTTACTCTGGAAGAGTAGAGGACCTAGGCGGCGGAAGCGGTTCAGGATGGACATGGACCGAGCCACGAAAGGTAGATCAACCACGAGTAAGGTTGGGAGACATTTTGTAGAGGACACCCAAAAGAGCCGTTGCTCTGGTTGTCATAAGCCGGGCCACAATAAGAGAAAATGTCCTGAACTACTTAGACAACAGGTATCCACCAAGCTAGCTACTTGAATTGCTTTGTGTAATAGTATATTGGTTTACTTTTGTTTTTTTTTTAGTTTTTATGTTACTTCGTATCACATACACATGCTTTAACTTATACTAATGCTTTGGCATTGCTTATGTTGCAGGATGGATCGGTTCCCCCTTCTTGATCCAAGGTTCGATGAGCACCACCGGGCTCGGAGGATCGAGAACGGAGAGGTATATTCAATAATTCGTATGAAACAGTGCATTGTTCATCTTTTGCTCTATAGTCCATGCTCTTTATAAAGTGACATGAACTAATACTTTTTCATGCTTGTCTTTTTTTTTGCAGGTTTTGAATGTGCTGAGGCCAATGACACATGAGGCCTCTACGACCATGGTCTCTGACGAGAGGTACACGCCCCTCTGAAGCTAGCGAACCTTGCTACCGTTGCTCGTGTTTGTCGTCGAGGCACGCCACCTTTCAACCCAGCGTTGTGGCGTTGATAGATCGGTGGCGTCCAAGAAGACCTACACTTTCACCTACCATGTGGGGAGATGGCGGTCACTCTCGAGGGGCGTTGCCATGATCCTTAGAGTCAAAATCCGAGGATTCCCGGTGATAGGAGACACGGAGTCGAAGGATGGCAGCAGCAAGTTGAGCATTTCTTGGGACGGCCCCTAGCGGCAGTTGAGCTGGCAAGAAACGACCCAGTAGTGGGGTGTCCCTTAGGTGGCCGTCGGTGATTTGGTTTAGTCAACGAACAAGGCTTCAATTGAGGCCCGCTTGGATGGAGCAAGACATTGCTGACATTGCGGCGAGGATGAGGGCAACAACCCATATGACCAAGCTATCTCGAGAAGGCGAGGCAAGTTGAGATCGCCCTGCGTTAGCGAGTTGTAAGTGATACAACTATTTCCATCTACGAGGTCTTCTTGTCATGGAGACTTAAATTCTTGTTTTTGTTGCATAGAGCACGGAGATAATGAGGACAGTGGCCGAGCAAGGGAGGGCATTGATGATTCCTGTGGGCGATCCTGATGAGGCCTCCATGTTACAACAGCACATTTAGGTAGTCTCCTCTCATTCAGTTGATGTTACATCTTTATATAGTTTTGCGACCAACCCCACTTACTAATAGTGCTTTCAAAATGCAGCGTGCCATGCATCGCCTCCGAAAGGTAGCTGCACGCCTTGGATGTAGACGTTCCCCGAATGTGGCAGTCCCACAACAGCTTGGTGCTGGACCTTCTACTGCACATGTTGGAGGGACTTCATCTTCACATGGTGCACATGGTGGCAGGACTTCTTCTTCACATGGTGCAGCAACTAGTGTAGAGGGTGGTCAAGGACATGGTCATTATGATGATGAAGATGATGAAGGACAGGGAGAGTACTATGATCATGAGTATGATGAGATTGGCGTGTCCCAGCTTGGAGATGCACCCCAAGGAACTCAAGGCCCTTCCGGTTACGAGCGTCCACGAGAGGGCGCTTCGAGACCGATGGACAGTACACTCCAGGTACCTATCCGTTTGGGAGGGGAAAGCGTTACGCTCGCCGTCCACGTTAAGGTACAAGGAGCGATAAAAGATCCAAAGACTTCATATGCTACATTTTGTGCATGGACTATGTATGCATTGGACCTTATGTAATGCACTATGTATGGACCTTGTACTATGTTTGGACTATGTTGGTTGATTGATGAAGCATATGTATGGACTATGTTGGATGTTGAATGTGTTGGACCTTATGTATGTATGGATGTTGAATGAATGTGTATGTCGGTGTGGTCATTTGTTATGTGAAATTCTGTGTATTCTGTGTATTGTGTTTTTTGGTGAACCCCAAGCTCGGCGTATCCACCACGATATTTAATTTAAGATAAGCTATACTTTATTTCTGAAATGAAAATGTGATTGTCCTCATAACGATATTCCCCAAATGTGGAACGTCACCATGTTTCATGTTTCCAGCTATCAAGAGAGGGCCTTCGTCGCAACTCACAAGAAAGAAGGGGTGTCATCATCCCCATCCTACATGTTACGATCAACCTCTGTTGGATCCACAGTGACATGGCAAGCACGTAAAGGGGACGAAGCGGCTTAGGAGAGTCGGGGAGCTAGCGAGCTTAGGTCCGTTGTTGGCACAAGGTCATCGTCGGCTGATTAGAGTAGTGGGCAATAGTGAAGCAAATCAAAGAAGAGAACACCTAGGATCTCGGCGTCAATTGAACACACGCCGAGTGTGGGCACCTCGGTGTTTAGTCATTTGACGCCGACGTCTGGTGCATACTGGATTCCTTTGCCTCGAAGCGCCGAGGTGCCCAACCTCGGCGTTTAGTCATTTGACGCCGACGTCTGGTGCATACTGGATTCCTTTGCCTCGAAGCGCCGAGATGCCCAACCTCGGCGTGCCGTAAATTGACGCCGAGCCGTTAAACTCGGCGTGGGCCGACTAAGCGCCGAGTTTCGGCCCAAACCTCATGCCGGCCGTTGTGATCCCTAGGGTTGGCGTGGGCCAACTCGACGCCGAGCCTCAGCCCGCAAACGGCCGAGCCAAACCCTAGGGTTGGCGTGGGCCGACTCGACGTCGAGCCTCAGCCCAACTCGCAAACGACCGAGCCAAACCCTAGGGTTGGCGTGGGCCGACTCAACGCTGAGCCTTCTATCTCGGCGTTGTCCGACTTGACGCTGAGCCTATTAATCATAAAATAGAAAGAATAAAGTATTAAAGACCTTGTAAACCTTTGGTTTGCAATCCTATTTGCATGATTCAAATGAAAAATCTTTCTCAACGATTCCTCTTGTACTAACACGAGTTATACTAATAAGACCTTGTAAACCTTTGGTTTGCAATCCTATTTGCATGCCTTAGGAGATTGAAAAGAACAACTCATACATAAGCATTCCACATTCGGATTGACTAACAAAGGTTGGTCATAATAATGCTCCCACATATTGAACTGAGTTGCGCCTTCCCCATAGTATCCTCCAGTTGACGGAGGCGGTGGCGGTGGCGGTGGCGGTGGAGAAGGAGGCCCGTCCTTCTTATGGTACGGGCACTCGCAGTATGGATTATTGCATAGTGCCTCCTCTGCATCATTGCTATTGTCGTCGTCCGACTTGTCCCTGTTACCACTTCCAGGGCCATACTCTAGGTCAAAGATGCGTCCCTGTAGATATGTGATGTACTGTTGATGGGGATAGATAGGAGGAGGGTCGACCCATCTAGTGAAGCCACGATTATACGGGATGACTTGAATCTCGAAAACCCATCTACCAATAAGTACTACTAGAAACCAAATGCAAATCTAAAAAGGAGAGAGTTCAAAGGAAATACAAATCCTCATGGGCATCACGAAGAAACGACGGCCTCCACCGTCACAGTCGTTGTACATCTGCACAACGCAATCCAAACCGTGGCGGCATTTTGGCCAATCTTCAATACGCTTGTCGTATGATCTAAGAGGTCTCTCACGGGTGAAGTCACTCTTCCTCTCCAAAGGAAATTCCTCTATTGGTTCTTCAAAAGAATCAGGACCCAGAGAACCCTCCCACACAATCGGAGGTCCCTTCCTCACCCCCTTTCCTCTCCCTCCGCCGAAACCCTTTCCACTCGAGGAACCTCCGCTCGACATTTCCTAAAACTAAACCAGAAAACAAGTTGTGTGGATGTGGAGCAAGACATGGACCACTATATATAGAGATGAAGGCAGGTTCACCATGAATGCTACTTGACAAAAAACTTGTGTGCATACTCATTTATTAAATCTACAAAGGCTAGATGCTTCATCTGAAAAGCCTACAACCATGACCGGTCATTTCATCTGAAAAGGCTACACATGTGTTTTGTCACTTCATCTAAATGCAGTACATCACTCTGATATTAATTCACTACGTATACGGATACAACAGTAAACGAATCTAGGCTTTTCAGTGAGTTTTCAAATAGACTTTCCGTTGACTGCAACAGTACTTGTAGCCCTTTCAGTGACTGCAACAGCACAAGTAGCCTTTTCAGTGATACAAACAGTAGCACTATAGTCTTAGGATAGTTAACGAAGTACAGGGCATAAGACCATCTGAAATAAAAGCATAGTGCATTACAACATAATAAAAAAAATTTCACGGAATAAGTTCATCTGAAATAAAAGCAGAGTGCATTACAACATAGTAAAAAAAGTCCAGGGCTACACGACATCGCTCGTGAATAAACCAAATACCTACTGAGTGCAACGAGGCCACTTTTCCTTTCTCTGGGCATCGGGATTCTCCTCCATCGCTGCCTTCGCTCGGCGCACACGCTCAAGCTTCTTCTCCCTCTCCACCCTGTACGCAGCAACATGTCTCCTTTCCTCCTCTTCCTTATGCTCCTTTTCTATAGCCTCCTGTCTGCGTCTCTGCTCAAACCTCTCCTTAACCTCGGCATCCCACTCCTTCAGGTCTTCTAGATGCTGCTTGTCCGACTCCTTGATCTCAGTGTCAATCCACTGCTCAAAGTCACACAGGGGTGGAACGGTCTGCAAGAAAAACAAATTATTACAAAACAAACAAATAAGCAATACTTAATATCACAAGAAAATTAAGTAACACACAATAAAAATTCCTCACAAACGATGCACGACGCTGTTGCTTTGTAGGTTCCCATGCATAATTGGGACACATCCAGTACCTCTGTCTATATGTTTTCTCATCTTCAGAGATGTCTACCTTGCAAGGATCACCACAAAAGCACATTGGTCGAGGAACACCTTCAGGGACAGGCTTTAGGTCGTAGGGATTTGCCCTCTGACGACCATAGCTACAATTAAAAGAATTTAGTCATATTAACGGAGAACCAAACCTAAACCTAGGGTTTTCTATTTGTTGCACAAATAATGAATAAACATTGGGATTACCTTGGAATACGAGCTTTACCACGTCTTGGCATCCTAACATTACGTAGAAAAAAAATCAATCCAAAGTACCTTGCAACGAATGTAAAGCTACTAACACTAAATCACCATACCTCCCAAATAAGCTTTTCATTACAAACCCTAAGCAAATTTGAATTCCAACAAACACAAAATTTAACTCAATGATTATAAACCAGAACATATACAACAACAACAACCATACATTTAGGTCATTCAATCATTTGAACCACCATACATTGCACGAATGACATGAATATGAACCAAACCTATAATGCCAAGTTCAAAAACAACCGAATCTAAATGGATGAAATGAAAGAGGGAAAAGGTGAGTACCTTGGCAAAACGCCTTGATCATAGAAAATTGAAATGTAATGGCCAACAAATAAATAAAATACATACTAACCCTAATGACCAACAAATAACTAACCCTAATGACACCTACAATAAACAAAGAACCCTAATGACCAAAATAACTAGAAACCAAACTAACCTAACATATTCAGCACATAAAACAGTTAAACAACAATGCACTCAATCATCCTAAGCCATATATTTTGCAAATGCAAACACAAATATACCAAAACAGTGGACACCCATGATTCCACATGATTAGGGACAATACAAGCATATCTACGCGGATAGATTGGAGGAGGGGAGGGACCATTACCTCGAGAAAGCTTCGGGAGACAAGATCCGGGCACCTAGGGTCGATTTTGGGGGTTAGAGTTTCGTGGGGGCCGTGGAGGATTTGGGGGCAGGCCGTCTTCAGAATGGAGGGAGGAAGAAGAAGGGGGCCTCGGCGCGGCCTTAAGTGACCAGACCTCGGCGTTGAGTCGGGCCGCGCCGAGGTCTGGAGGCTCGGCGTTAAGTGACCCAACGCCGAGCTACTGGGCCACCGTGCGTTGTTGGGCTGCCTGGGCCACGCTCCGGATGGTGCCAATAGCTCGGCGCGCCGTCCAGCCGCGCCGAGGTTGGGCTCTTGGCGTTGGATGACACGACGCCGACGTCTGGGACCCCACGCGCCACCGTGTCGCCGACGACCCCGGTCGTCCGTGACGTGGCAATACCTCGGCGTCGTATCACTCGACGCCGACCCCCATACCTCGACGTCATGTTCTAAGACGTCTAAAAATGGTCTATTTTCAGAAAATGTTTTGGTGTGGGTATTTTTGTAAAAATTGTTTTCAAAAGAGACCAAAATACAAAAATTTCAGGTGATATATGTTGATAAGTGATAACACCAACGTTCTCCCATTGCTAATCCTGTCTATAGTATGCTTTTAGTTTGAGCTGCCATACCACGAACAACCACCTTGGTTCTTTCCTGCCCCTGGCAAACCGAAATCAAGCAAATCGCATGGATCAACATTTCTCCGGCCTAACCAAGCTGGGCTTCGGCGTCCTGGCGTGCAACTCGGTGCTCGCCATCTACAACTCCTGGGGTGACGCGACCTCCGTCTCCTTGGTGCTGCTCGCGGACGCCGCGCTCGTGCTCCTCTTGCTCTGCCTCCGTGAGTTCGAGCAGGACGGCGGCAGGGGCAGGGAGGACGCCAAGATCAAAGCCGCGGTGTGGGCACTCACGACACTGCTCACGGCCATGTTCGCGTCCAGGGTGGCGCCGGTGATGCCGCCGGCCGTGGGCGCGGTGGTCTGGGTCATGGCGGTGGCCACGACGGCCGGTGGGTTCTGGGCGTTCTTCCTGAATCCGTGACGGTTTTGCGATCTTGTCCACAAGGTTTGCCCTTTCTGTTTGCGATGGTTTCTCTTTTGTTCTTTGCTTCATATGAGACGCACAGCACATGCTTCGCTTTCTTAATTGTACACATGACTCATCTCAATGATTTGTTCTGGGCAGCATATTGGAGTTTTATCATCGCCTACGTTCCCAGAATCGAATTGTATAACAGACCTAGTTCAATGTTATCCCTAATCCAACTTCAAATCAATCAAAACATGAAAAGTTAGCCGCAAAAGAAATGGAATTGTGACATCTTGCATACTGTAGCAAGAATAAGCTAATTAGTTTATTTTATTTTAAACTAATTACGCAGTCCTAGATAGTAGCAAATATTTAAAAATGGTTAGCTTCACTTCAGCGGCCTCTCCTCTGGAGGAAGGTACGGTACATAAGTCATAAATAAAACTGAGTCAGTCGTTGTGGAGAAAATAAAATAGAAAATGAGTCAGGCATGACTAAGCCCGCTCCCAAGTTGCGGGCCGAAATGAGAGTGGAAATACACTCTGGTGCAGGTAGGATCATTTCCGGAGCGTCAGGAGGTTGGAATGGATTGGTCGTGTGGTTTCTTCTCTTCGGACAGCGACATGCCTGAGCGCGAGAGGACTACCATCGGCATGGGTTTGTTTAATTAATTATTACCACCGCTATATCGCCCAGGGGCATTCATTCGATCATGCATGCACGTCTTGTGGATGCCAAGATGTCGATCGATCGAAAGACCAGACCGAGGAAAGGGCAACCGACATGTCTGTGAATTTTTGGGCTCTTGAGCATATCGGAGGGCACTAGGGCAGGGCGTTCAAATCCATCCATGTTCCGCACAAAGATTGACTTGCGATGCAAACTGTCACCCGCTTGTTCAGAATCCACAGCATGAGTACTTTTCTTTTCTTTTATTATTCGAGGATGCGACATTGGAGTAACTCTCAACCTACATATATATAGTACAAATGTTTGTAATAAATTCTTTGGCCCAAAAATTCAAACTCAGTAATGCGACGCGAAACAACTGGGGTACGTGCACCGTTGTAGAGTTAGCCGTTGGAGCGGAGTACGGACGATGTACGCGGTCTGGTCGTGTGAGTGTCACAATCGTTTTGCCGTTGCTTCGTGACCAAAAAAGGTAGTTCACGACGCGAGAGTTGACAATGGAGAGGCAACGGTCGTGTCTAACCAGCCTGGGCTTCGGCGTCCTGGCATTCAACTCGGGCCTCGCCATCTACACCTCCTGGGGCGACCCCAGGTCCGTGGGATTCGTGCTGCTCGCGGACGCCGCGCTGGTGCTGCTGTTCCTCTGCCTCCGTGAGTTCGAGAGGGGCGTTGGCAGGGGTAGAGACGACAGGATCAAGGCCGCGGCGTGGGCGCTCACGACGCTGCTGACGGCCATGTTCGCGTCCAGGGTGGCGCCGCTGATGCCGCCGGCCGTCGGCGTCCTCGTCTTCATCTGCCTCCGGGACGTCAATCAGGTCCGCGGCGGGGAAGGTGGCGACGGAATCAACATGGACCTGCAGTATTGCGCGCTTGCGAAGGTGGGTTTCGCCATGCTGACGTGCAACTCGGCGGTCCAGGGCGTTCGGCTGGTCATGTCCGTTCCAGCTTGATTAGCTTATTCTCTCACACAGAATACTATTTAATCGTTCAAAATCCGCCGTGCTACAGTGCCCATCTATACCCTCCGAACGCCCACGTCTACGACACCCGGCGTGACCCGGGCTCAGCGGCGTTCATGCTCGTGTCCTACGCGATCCTTGTGATCCTGATTGGCCTTTTCCTCCGTGCATTCGCTCGCGGTCACGCTGGCGAGCACGGGCAGGGCAGGGTGCTGGGTGCCCCTACTGATGGCTCCAAGTCCGAGCTGGTGTGGTTCATGGCCGTCGCCACCGCCGCGGAGGATTCTAGTCGTTCTTCCTCAAACCTTGTGTCGCTGTCTGAATAATCCGTATCTGCATTACGTATCGAATGCGTCGGTTTCCTCGCGTATGTTTTGTGTTGTGCGGCCGGAATTTGCTTGTTCCGTCAGTTCCCTTGCAATAATAAATTATAAATTCGATTGACCAAGAACCATGTTTGTAATTTGCGGGCTCCGTTTGATTCGTCCGCGGACGCCGCGTTCGTGCACCTCTGCCTCCGTGAGTTCGAGCAGGGCGAGCAGGGCGGCGAGGGCAAGAATACCAGGCCGCCGTGTGGGCGCTGACAACGCTGCCTCAGTGCTCACGGGCGGCGATGTTCGCCTGGACTCGAGCATGGCGCCGCTGATGTCCCCGGTCCTGGTCGGCTGGCCTCGGACGTCTGGCTCATGGCCGTCGTGACTGCCCATGTGTATAATCTGACTAATCATTAATCAAATTTTGTCATGAGCCAGCATAAGTTATTCCGCGTGGGGTGATCGAGGAAATCTGCGCTTCAGGAGTCGAGGAACAAGGCCCAGAATCCAGCGCCGGCGGTCCCGGCCGCCATCAGGTACACCAAGACGCCGACGGCCGGCGGCATCAGCGGGGCCACCCTGGAGGCGAACATGGCCGTGAGCAGCGTCGTGAGCAGCCAGACCACCGCCTTGGTCCTGCCCCGTCCCCTTCCCCGCTCTCGAAGCTCATTCCCTCGATGATCGATGGAGAAACAGTGCCATCAGTAATTCTTCTGATGAACACTGAGCAAACCAGCACGTCAATGACAATGGAGAAACAAGGCCCAGAATCCGGTGCCGGCGGTCCCAGCCGCCATCAGGTGAGACGAACAAGCCGACGGTCGGCGGCATCAGCGGGCGACGACCCTGGAGGCGAACATGGCCGTGAGCAGCGTCGTGACTCGTGAGCAGCAAGATCACTAAATAGAACACTAGTAATTATATTATATTTTTACAAAAAATATTATCTAAAATAAACTTAGTAAACCAAAATTTAATTACTTAGAAAATATAGAGGTAAAATCAGATAAAAAAGGGCTAAATTTGTCCAAATTTCATACTAAAATTCAGTTCGATAGCAAAATTAAACTCAGATAATATTTTGGATGGTTAGAAAAGACATTGGCTAATGGCTACTGATCAGGGGAAACAAATACCGAATGGGCGAATGAGGAGCTCCAAAATTTCCATTTTAGACGGACGAGCACCAACATTCTACTGGATTGTTCCGTGGCGGGCGAGAGACAAGACAAGTGTCTTGAGCCAGCTGGTAAAACATGCATAAAAATAATGCTATCTTTACCCGGTTCCGAACTTTCAACTTTCTCGTTTGATTTCGTGGACGAGTACGATTAATGCTCAGTAGTGGGCAGGATACAGATCAAAGATACTGACAAGTGGAGACAGCGACCGCCTCACCGGTGACCTCTATTCATCGCTGGTCAGTCCTCATGTTTTTCTTACAAGGAGCTTCGGTAATCCCTCGATAACAGATTTGAACTGGCCCCCTCTGCTCATTTTATGGCTCATGTGGCAAACTTTTTTTTTTTTTGCGAGTAACATTTGGCAAACTTTTACAAACAGAGGATACACTATATACAGACAGCGAATACAGTAGAACGAAAAAGCACCGAGTACTGTGCATAATAACTACAATAGTACAAGTACAAAAATAAAGGGTCTTGCAGTCTCACTCGTAGTCCGTACACGACATAATTACACATCGTCTCCGGCTGTCTGCAGTGCAAATTTTGTGCTCATTCTTAGTTTCACGCAATGTTCGGCCTGGATTCTCCGCAAATTCATCGTGAACGCAGATAGGTTTTTGTGGATTCTAGTCCTCATTAGTCAAAATATATAAAATATTATACACATCGAAGAAAAGACTTGGCTTTGTTTTGCGGCTGCTCACCTCACCAGTCACCAGTCACCATGCTAGCTGTTCGCTTGCAACTTGCACGCAGGATCCGCGGCAGGGGTATTTTTACGCATTCCTAGTATTCCTATGTATTGAGTATACTATAATGCCTAGTGCTCCTAAATCTTACTGTTTTGGAGAAAATTGTTTTTAAAATATCCTGAGAGGGTGTTTAGTTGGGTGAATTTTGGATTTTGGGCTACTGTAGCACTTTCGTTTTTATTTGGCAATTAGTGTTCAATCATGGTCTAATTAGGCTCAAAACGTTCGTCTCGTGATTTCCAACCAAACTGTACAATTGGTTTTTTTTCGCCTACATTTAATGCTCCATACACGTATCGCAAGATTCAATGTAATGGGTACTGTAGCACTTTTTTGGATTTTAGCCTGGCAACTAAACACGGGCTAATGTAAAATCCTGGCTATGCAACTGTTTGCGAGGTACAGATTTTCATTTTTCCTTTTTGCATGGATGTGGATTGAAAAAGTCGTCTAAGACGCATTGTTCCTTTACCTTTGTTGGGCTGCCGGTCGCCATCACCCTCTCTTTCTCTATCTCTCTCTCTCTTCGCATGGAGATTATGGTCACAATGATCTGTTTGGCTGATGGTTTTTGCGGTTGATAAGTCGAATGATCTTTGTTTTGTTGTGTGAAAAACACTATACTACTATGGCTGATAAGACGGGACGATAAGTTCAAACGAACAGGGCTGCTGAAAATTATCATGCTCATGCCACCTCTTCCGATGCTTACAAAACCATAGAGTACACAGTGTCAGCACCGATGTTGAATTCATGTGGGACATGTCATCAGTACAAGATTCTTTGATATCTCTCACCTTCACCTGAGAAGAAAATAGTAATTTATCCATTAAGCATCGATGCATGTGCATGACCCGAGTAGGATGTTTTTGATTCCAGCATCGCCTCCTGCAGTGGTATGCTTCGATGTCTGGACCTCTCTCTTCGTTCAGGCATCGGTTGAACACGACGTTCATGGCCGTCGCCACCGCCGCCGGAGGATTCTGGTCGTTCTTCCTCAAGCCTTGTGTCGCTGTCTGAATAATCCGTATTTGCACTACCTATCGAATGCGTCGGTTTCCTCGCGTATGTTTTGTGTTGTGCCGCCAGAATTTGCTAGTTTCGTCAGTTCCCATGCAATAACAAATTATAAATTCGATTGCCCAAGAACCATGTTTGTAATTTGCGGGCCGACGTGGGCTCCGTTTGATTCGTCCGCGGACGCCGCGCGTTCGTGCTCCTCTGCAACCGTGAGTTCGAGCAGGGCTAGCAGGGCGCCGAGGGCAAGAGTAGCAGGCCGCCGTGTGGGCGCTGACAAAGCTGGACTCGAGCATGGCGCCGCTGATGTCCCCGGTCCTGGCCGGCTGGCCTCGGGCGTCTGGCTCATGGCCGTCGTGACTGCCCAAGGCGGCTTCTGGGACGGGCACGTGACATGCGACGTTTTACCTAAACGTATACTTGTGTAAACAAATAATAGAATCCTCCAGATAAGGTCATGTATTTTTTTAGAACGATGATAAGGTCATCAAAAATAGGATTTTTGCCATTGATCTACCTTCCACCATATTGTCTATTGCTTAACGATCAATATATTATTTTAAAAGAACTAACAAATATGCCCGTGCGTTGCAACGGGAGGAAAAAAACTATCAAACATTCATGCAAAACGATGACGTGAATAGTACATATCACCTTATGTTTTATCCTTTTATAATTTATTTTATGATGGCCGTGACATCCATAATATAAGTTAATGTTAACAATAAATAACAATGTCTTACTAAACCTATATCAATTTGAAATACACATTGGTATATTTTTCCTTTCATTGCAAAGCACATAATTATTTAGCTATAAGTATATCATAACTTTAATTTTTCATAATTGTTTCTATGACTCAATATAGACCTTTGTAGCTTTTTTGATGCATCATATCAACCTCCGTAATTTTTTTGTCAATGTGTTAAGGATTTGTCTGTCCACTAGTGATTGAGACCTCTCTTGAATTTTCAGACGGCAGTCTTCGTCAGGAATTATATAAATACATTTGTATAGATTTCATTAGATAATAATCTATGAAGTTTTCGGTTCATTAAATATTTAGTTGTGCCGTAAAACTGGTTTGGCATTTTTATGATTTTTCTACGATTTTGACGAATTTTGCAATATCTCTGTTTTAATAGAAAAAGAGAAAATGAAAGAAAACGAAAAAGGCTTGCATAGGCTTGGTTCAGCCCACAACGAAGCCGGCCCAACTGCAAAGGATTCAACCCAGGTAAAAAAAAAAAACCCACCAGGAGAGGCCCACTCGAATCTGGACATTTTGCATCAGGAACCCTAATATATTTTAAAAACTGTTAAGGCCCTTCTGCCTTTTCTTTCTCTCTAGTATCTTTACATCTGGAACCCTATATTTCTTTTTATTCTTTTCCCTACTCCTAATCTCTGTTGGCAACGAGACCGAGATCGAGCCGGTGAGACTTGGGGAGGAAGAGGCAGAAAAAAAAATACGGCGAAAATTTTGACTTTTTATTATTAGGTATAGATTTTGACAAATAATATGTTATTTGATGAGATTTTGTACGTGGGACTTGTGCATAATCTATAACTAATCTAACGAATCAAATCTTGTCATAAGCCCAGGCGATGTTCCACTGTGGCTGAAGGTTTGTACGCACTTTTCCTTGTTGGCTTGTTCCCTGGTTACTACTCCCAGGGGCGGCTGCAGGACAGACCGTGGTGGTTCGTTGATGCTGCATGCCTGAACGCTCACCAGTCACCACGATGTTCACTTGCAAGGTACAACGATTTTCATTTTCCCTTTTGCGTCGGGGTGGATTGAAAAAACCTTTGTGGGGCTGCCGGTCGCCATCACGATGTTGTCGTCCCCCCCCGGTCACAATGATGTCACTGTAAGAGACCCAAACCCAGTCAACCAAAAACAGAATTATGTACAAAACTCGGTTTCTGTTGTTGTTTATTTAGGCAGCTTCCGTTCCTCCGTGCGTTATCTATATTTTCTTACAATATTTCACATATTTTACATCACAAAATTATATTGTATCAGGCCTTTAGAGTTTAGGCTAAAAACCATTTTTTTACAACTAAACCATTATTTAACCACCAAATATAAAACCAGATATCTTAGAGCAACTCCAAGAGTATAATTTTTAATTGATAGGAATAAAGATTTTGATAAAAAAGTACTCTTGAACAGTTCTTTATTTGGTTATCTAAATATGACCATCTTTTAATTTGGATTTCTCGCTAGCCAAAGGTAGAAAGCGAGAACGACTCTTTAGAGTGCACAAGACATAGAAAAACTATTGGAGAGAGAGCAAAGATATAGCAAGCAATTTTTATACAAATGGCTCTCCAAATGATGATTTAGAGACTGAGCTTTACAAATACTCATGGAGATGCTTTTAGACCGTGGTACTATAAAAACCATGAAAATTTGACCCTCTAGTGTGGTTTCAATGGTGATTTGTCAATATATGTATTTTCTAAAGATAATAAATAATTTGTTTTAATCTCAAAATTCATGATTAATTTATTTTAATCAGAAAAATATTAATTGGTATTATTTTTTTCTGAAATATATTTCCATTGGTGATCTATTTATTATCTGTTCCCGCTGCTAGTGTTTTATTATTTGGAGTCTTAACCTTTCTTTATTTAAATTAAATTTTGCTCTTTTTCTTTATGCTTGTGCCTCTATTAGTTGATTGTATGATGTTTGAGCCCCTACCTTGTTTGAAACCTAGTATTACGTAGTCAAGCGATCAAATAAAGTAATGTGCTAGCCATAAAAGAATTTTGTGTGGTGGAGCGTGTCATCTGCGAGATTGTTGTTGCCTTCAAGGTCTCCCACGTGACTCAGAGACCGTTGGATCTTTTGGCCAATCTATTAAATGTAACACAAGACAAATTGAAATAAATAGCTAGCGTGGCAACTAGCAATAAAACATTAGCAACACGAGAAAAAAAGGTCCAAATAACTCTAAATAGAACACTAGTAATTAAATTATATTTTTAGAAAAATATTATCTAAAATAAACTAGTTACAAATGTATAGAGATTAAACCAAAATTTAATTATTTAGAAAATATAGAGGTAAAATCACCTAAAAGGCTAAATTTGTCCAAATTTCATACTAAAATTCAGTAGTCAAAGATATATGGTTTTTGAATTCGATAGCAAAAATGATGATATTTTGGATGGTTAGAAAAACATTTGCTAATGGCTAATGATCAACAGGAAACAAATACCGTATGGCCGAATGAGGAGCTCCAAAATTTCCATTTTTTAGACGGACGAGCACCAAAATTCTACTGGATTGTTCCGTGGCGGCTGAGAGATAACACAAGTGTCTTGAGCCAGTTGGTAAACCATGCATCAAAAATAATGTTATCCTTACCCGGTTCCAAACTTTCAACTTTCTCGTTTGATTTCGTGGAGTTCGATTAATGTTCACTAGTGGGCACTGGGCAGGATCTAAGGTACTAAATAGCGTTTGTATGGCCGGTATAGCGGCCTGCCGCTACCGTTATGCCGTATCAGCTTGGATATAGCGGGTTGAAATTTAGCGTCCGCTATTTAACGCAGCAAACCGCAATGGTAACCGTTATTTGACGTAGCAGTCTGCTATAGTAGCCTAAATCTAGAACATAGCTAATTCATTCTTAATTTAAGATATATTAGATCGAGAATCAACTCTTCGAATACTATTAAATATCTATTTACACTACTTAAGCTATATGTTTATTAGTCTATCATTGATTTGTAATTGATTGTTTTTTTAATGTGTTAGCCAGTTATTTTTTAAGATGTACATACACCTAAATTATATAGGATTATTAGACAATGCTATTGGAACTTAGCAACCGCTATATGCAATCCGCTATATAGACGTTAATTCGCTACAGGCCTGCTATCTGTTATTTTTTTATCTTGCCCAGGACCTGAAGAAGCCGCGGCAGAGTTGCAGGCGATGAGGACGCCGAGGCCTAGCATGGTCAGGAGCGAGGAGCGGCCATCGCCGCCGCCGTCCATGTCCATTCGTAGCGTGGCACCGTGCCTGAGGCCCGGGTGTCTTATATACTAGTTTGGTTCGATGCTGTGAACGGAACTGTAAAGAAACCAAAGCTAAGTTTTTTCTCCGACGTGTATAATATTTTACAATTATAATCTGAAAAACAATGCACACATACGGGCTGTACCGACTGAGAAACAATGAGAAGTTGTCAATGTCAGTCCGGCACCATTTGATAGTCAACTTTTGAGCAAGTATAATCTGACGAAATAAACGGCCGGCTTACGAGCACAATGCACATATAATTGACTAATGAACACAGGAATCCACAAAGACCTTATTTAGCCGCGTTCACCGAAAGAGCAAGTATGCAGGAGCTCACCACGTCGGGAACTAGCTAGCTGAGGCTGCTCGTTAACCGGCAGAGAATCAGTGTGATCTACTCCCGTATTTCACATGGCGGACCCGCAGTATTCCACCCTCACGAAGCTAGGCTTCGGCGCCCTGATCTTGAACTAGGCGCTGGCCATCTACAACTCCTGGGACGACGCCGGCTCCGTCGCCTTCGTGCTCGTCGCGGTCGCCGCGCTCTTGCTGCTCGTCCTCCGCCTCCGTGAGTTCGAGATGGCCACGGTGTGGGCGCTGACGACGCTGCTCACGGCCATGTTCGCCTGGAGGGTGGCGCCGATCATGCAGCTGGCTGTCGGCGTCCTCGTCTTCCTCTGCCTCCGCGAGATCGATCAGGTCCGCGGCGGGGAAGGCGGCGCCAGGATCAACATGGGCGAGCAATACTCCGCGCTGGCCACAGTGGGCCTCGCCGTGCTGACGTGCACCGCGGCGCTCGACACCTACGACGCCCGGCGCGACCCGGGCTTGGCGGCGTTCGTGGTCGTGTCCTCCGTCGTCCTTGTGGTCCTGATGGGTCTTTTTGTCCGTGCATTCGCCCAGGCTCGCGCCAGTGACTAGGGGCAGCACTAGCTAGGGGACGGGGAGTGGTGCGGTGCTCACGGCGATGGTGGCGTCCTGGGTGGGCTCCGCTCATGCCTCCCGGCCGTGGCGTGCTGCGGTGCTGGTGTGGGTACGTATTGCTGGGTTCTGGGCGTTCTTCCAGAATCGTCGGTTTCCTCGTGTTGTCTGAATCCGTATTTGTTGCATTGCCTATCAATCAGAATCGTCGGTTTCCTCGTGTGTGTTGTGCCGCCGGAACTGCTTGTTTCGTTAGTCCCCCTGCAATAAATTCGATTTGTGTCTCTCTGTTGTCTGCTCCATTCAGTGATCACCGGCCGTGGGTTCGTCCCCGCGTGTGGCTTACACGATGTTGCTCACGGCCATGTTCACCTGGCGGCGGCGCCGTGGCGGGTCTCGGCGCTCTTGCCGTGGCCCGTCTCGACTGCTGTCTGCTTGATGGCCGGTTCCACGGTGGCCGAGGGTTTCTACGCATTGTTCCTTCTAGTGAGGTCTCAGTGGTGGTTTGCCAATATATGTATTTTCTAAACCTAAATTAATAAAAGCATTCGTTAAATCTGTAAAAATTTAAAACTAATTAATTTATTTTAAATTAGATAGATACAAGTCGGTACTATTTTTCTCTCTCTAATATATCTTTCCTATTGGTGCTCTATTTAGAGTTATCTGGATCTTATTTGTTCCTACTGCTAGTATTTTATTGTTTAGATTAGAGTCTTAACCTTTATTTATTTAAATTATCATTTTGCTATTTTCTCTAAGCTTATGGCTCTATTAGTTGACTGTTTAATTTTTGAGCATCTGCCTTGTTTGAAACCTATTATCTAGTCAAGCGACCAACTAGAGTAATACGCTAGCCATAGAAGAATCATTATGTGGTAGAGAGCATAAAAGGCTAAATCAATAATTGGATCATTATGCGCTAGCCAGAAGAATCATTATGCCATGCTCTCCACTACATAATGATTCTTCTGCATATACACCAAAAGTTTTTTTCTATTGGTCTAATGAACTCGTGGCCCTTACCGAGAAAGAGAGAATAATTGGTGGTCCAGTGCAAGCCCAACATCGTTTTCAGCGTGGGTCATCATCCCTTGAGATGTTGATAGATTACGCGGCCCAGAAGTTTCCGCCTTCTGGTGGACAAGGCCTAGTAGGCGGACTACGTGCGTAGTACAAGTTCCGCCACCGATGCACTGGACGAACCAGAGAGGCCTCGCCGTCAACATGGGGTTTATATTATGGGATGGGATCGCCGTCACCATCAGCCTCGTCGGCACAGCGGTGGTCGTCCTGACCGGCCGTGACATGTTGCACCACGGCCATGCATCTACATGTGGTGTTGACATTTAAGATTGTCACAACTCACAAGTTAGAGTTTTCGTCAAGAACATCGTGATAAGACAAAGGGACAGTGAATCATCCGTGGAGACGAAGTGAAGATCACGTTAAAAAATGTGATCCCTGAAAAAATATCAGGTCGGGCATCCTGTGATATCAGAGCATAATGTATCCCTTTCTGCGAAACATTATCTGTAATCGAGATTCAAGTCCTTTTAATGTTGCTCTAACAATAGATCAAAATTTTCATCTCTTTTCAATGGTGATCACCATAAAAAGAACTAAACCCAACTCTCCAAATATAGGGGAAGATGCAACTCCCCTAATTCAAACTACTCGGATTTCTCCTTCCTGTGTTTGGCTGGACACGCCACCCCCACATCGTCCGTGCACCATCCACTGCCATCTGCGCTAGGCTTGCCATTAGCATGCATGAGATGCTTGGGCCCATGTGCAATTGCATCACTCTTCCCTAAGGCACAACTTCAAGCACCACCAACCACTGGCCCAACAGGGAAAGAGCCACCAAAGAGAGCCTCCCCTTGCTCAATAGTCACCAAATTTGAACTCTACCGAGCTTGTCTCACCACCCTCAGGCATTGGCGGGCTACAAATTGCTTCTAGACCCTACCCTCCTCGGCCACCCCAACAGACCTTGCCTCCAGATCCTCGACCACATGAGAAGCCCATCCCAATCTTGGGCACGTCTGACCTTGTTGCCCTAAGCCAAGCATAGAGCTTGGGCGCACCCCTCCTAAGCTCAAGATCCATGACCCGACCACTAACTCATGGAGACCACCCACACTATGGCTGCATCATCAAGCTCAAACCGGACTAGAAGGACCCACCACCTCCAAGACCCGCTGGAGCACAGCAAAACACCGGTGACACCAGCCATTGAAGCTCATTGCCACCCTTCATCATCGAGAAGGGGATGCAAGAGGGTCGGCTAGTGGGCCCCAAGAAGAGTGTGGGGAGCCAAAGTAAATGCACTAGTCGAGTAGGAGCCACCCTTGCCCCTCAAGATCGGCTCAACTGGAGAGAGAGAGAGAGAGAGAGAGAGAGAATGCGGCGGGTAAGAAGAGAGATGTGTTTTGGGGCGAGTGGAGAGACGAGGAAGAAAAGAATAAAAAAACACAATGATAGGTATAGTCTAGATTTATTGGTGACCAACAAAATTATCTCCTTCAATATCCGAAAGGTATTGGGACAACCCTACCAATCTATTGGGGAGTTGTTATTGGATCCGCTGGAGACGCTCTTAATAATTATTCAAAATTGATGTGAGGCTACTTTTTGAAACTTCGATCTCCAACTAAATATGAAGCGGAGCTAAGACGTATGCCGATGCATACATGCTTACATCAATTCATTCATCATCAGACCACCAGACCACTTCGAGTAGGCTATACACGCAATCGTGCACCCAGCGGCAGAGCATAGCCCAATGGCAAGAGGGGGCTGGATTGCTCATTACAACTTGAAACCATTGTGACATATTGGCCCCGTTCGGCTTACCTTATAATCCGCATTATTCAGCTTGTTTTTTCAGTCGGAACAGTGTTTTTCTCTCACAACAATTCAGCCAGAACAGTGTTTTCAGCCAATTCAGCCAAGTTTCAGCAAGCCGAACGGGGCCAATAGATACTAGTCCATTACACACGCCCTTGCGCGCGTCGGTTATCCAACCAAAGATGCAGCGCAGGATTGAACAATCATCTAATCTTTAGCAACTGACATAACATATATTTTACATAGATAGATGTGATAAGCGCGGTAATGGTCCACCTCAATGCACAGGTCTGATAGGCTGCCTAATTGCCTAGCAAACCATTTTGTGAGCTAAATTATATAATTCCTACAAATTATAATTACCAGGAATGGAATCAAATTAAATAACGCCTACTAAACCAAGGTCGACTAACTAAGAACAATGACTAATAATCTTGTATATACCTAAAAAACAGTAAGCATGGAAAATTTGACCTCAAACATTCTCCTTCTTCATTTGTTTGCTTAGTCTCTCTAATTAACAGCTACTAAACCAGTCCCAAGGAATTCAGTGGATAGTTAAATCATATGGTCGTGATCCTGAAATAGAAAGGGCCTGTACGGAAGTAAATCTTCAGTGGATTGTAGATCCACCGAAACGATAGACAGCCGTGTGAAACCTTTAGAAATTGTTTGTTGTGATGTTGATTACCTGTTCGCTGACTGTTGCCCTCTATGTAGAAGCTTGCAGTCCAACATATTAGATCACCGGTTACCTGGTCGAGATAAGAGGACGATCATCCCTGTGAGATAGAATTGCCTGACAAAATGAAAGAGAACATGTACGAATGTTCAGTTTCAACAGCATGGATCTTAATTAAAAACATAACTCACATGTTTCTAAACAGGTAAAAAACATATAGGAGGCATAATTGGAAATTAAAGCAAAACTAAAAAAACATACAGAAGGCTACATCACATTCATCAGAGCAGAAATTAGTTTGGTATTTAGACATACCCAAAAGACAGTGACCTCTGCTCTTGTACGTACATGATGAGCAATGGCATATGCTTGTATATGTTTTGAAAAGGTTCACAACAGTAACAGAAAGCTTTGAGACATGGTTAGATTTTTCTTTTTCAGAACACAAACTGTATGTGTAAGTAAAAATAATGCATACATACAGAAAGTGAAATCAAGGGATTAGAGACATAAGGTGGCAAAGGAGTTAAAGGAGATCTTTTAGGCTACCGTACCAAGCCCAAGGGAGGTCAAGGAGGAAGAAATTGAGCAGAGGATGGCCGCCGCTGCTGTCGCCGGTGAGCGTGTCGATGCGGGAGCAGGGCACCACCGTCAGGGCGGGGTCAATGCAGTGCTGCCCCGACCTGTAGCACGGACAGCTAGGGTTTCCTAGAGCACAGTAGCACACACAGATCAAAGGGAGGAGGCAGCGCCGGGGGGAAGCGACGCATGGTAGTGCAGGGGTGGCGGCGGTCGTGCCGGGTCATGGCCGAGGACGACCATCGCCGGTGGCCACGGGCGGAGCCACGCCGCAGGCCGGGAGCGCTGTCGCGCCCTGACCGCGGCTCGCGCAGTGAGCCGTGATGCCGGGCCGGAGGACACGCGGGGGTGGGGAGGAGGAGCAGGAGGGCTGTAGCCGCCGCGTCAGCCGTCGTCGCCGTGTCCGTGTCGCGCATCCGCGTCGGGGCTAGGAGCGACGGGGTGAGAGATGAGAGGAGGAGCCGAGATATTCTGAGAAGTTTCAGGAAGGAGAAGTAGAAGTTGGATATATATTTGGTTGCCTGGCTTCGGACGAGAAGCAGGAGAGTCCAATGAGAAGCAGGTGAGAAGCTGGATAAGGTAAGGAGAATCACGAGAAGTCGCTTTCGGTAAAATTTACTTTACGAAATCTGGGTCATCGGATGAAAAGATCGAATGGCTAACAAAATTTAAGGTGATATGGACAGGCTAAGAGGCGGCCAAAGCAAACTGCCCTAATATATTAGAATATATAAAATTCAACATGCTACATATCTAGGGCCATTAAACTTCTGTCAACCAAGGTGGGTGAGGCCTAGTTTGGTCTCCACTACCCTCGGCCCCTATGTGCACCCAAGCCACCAGTACAAACTGTGTGTAGTTGGTTAAGTATATTGGTTCAACAAGTGTATCCCGAGCCCATCTGATTTTGATGGTCTTAGGTCAGATAGTGTTGTCAATCAGGTTTATTAGGCAACCTAGCCAAGCCACCAACCAAACAGCCGATCGAAACTATTCTATGGTACTATCTCGATGATTCTCAGATGCTTCACATTTTTTTTCCAATTTTGTCTTTACGATGACTCTTGAGGTCTTGCTTACTTTTGGCAGGTACACACGATGCTTGAAAGTTTACCGTGTGACGACGGTGGTTGGATGCTTGGACTTTGCATGAGTCATGTATAATTTCACAAAAATAAATTTATTTTTCAAAAAAAATGCAAGGAACATAGAAAAGCCTCCCTTTAAAAAAAAAGGCTCCCTGTGTTCCTGAGGTGGTGTTTAAAATCAGCATCCACCTTTTCTGGCCGAGGCTTCTTCCTTTTCTTTCTCCTTTCTCTCGGGTTTTTGCTCTTCCCACTTTGTCTTACCTCACGAATCGGTATATTAGATCTTGAAAACTTGGATTTGATCCGTAGATCTTCGAGAGCAAGGTATCTACGCTCCCCTCCTAGGTTTTTTTCGCATCGATTCGACATATATTAGTTGTATTTTGCAACCGAAGAATCGTCATTACTTAGGGTTTTATGTAATTTTTAATATTTGTATTATACAACCATAGGATGCTAAGACGTAAAAAAAGTAGCAAACTCAAATAACCTCAGCGTATGTTGTTATATTATGGGCTTATGGGCGTTTCATATACTGTACCTGGGGGAAAAAACGTGCTCTCGGATCTTATCCAGCGGTCAGTCAAGCACTGCAGCAGAGCATATCCCTTGATCAGCGACAATGGCAACGACAAATTGACGACGTAGGCTCGGGGCACCTTTGGTTCCAGCTAATCGGATGTGTAAATATCGATCAATTATAAAACTAATTGCATAGATCGAGAGTAATTTATGAGACGAATTCACTAAGCCTAATTAGTTCATTATTTGACAATGTGGTGCTACAATAAACACGTGTTAATGATAGATTAATTAGGCTTAATAGATTCATTACGTAAATTAGTTTCCATCTGTGTATTTAGTTTTATAATTAGCTAATATTTAATTTTTCTAATTAGTATCAAACGTCTGACTGGGCGTATCCGTGTATCCAAACACGGGGTCTATGAATTGAGTTGTATGCACAGTGCAACTAGTCTTCATTGCTCACTGTCGTTAGTCACGGCCGGACACCGGCTCGGCACCCGTGTTGTTCCTTGCATTATTGCCTGTGGTGGGACTCGCCCAGTGGAGGCCACAACCCCACTATTGCAACTGTGTACGCCGCCACCCCCGCAATTTCCCTGAAATTTCACCTGACGACGTGACCGTCGGGCCGGAGCCCGGGGCTCCTATCCAGATCAGAGCATGTACTACACCTACGACTCCCTGCGAGTCTTCGCCTATAAAAACAAATCTGCGAGCGCAGCGGATTTTGCTAGTTGCGACGCTCTCCTAGCTACCTACAATCGACACGTCAATCTTAACGAAATTAAACATTATAGTAGCCCACCGATTTAGTAATCTTATAGCCCCTGTATAAAAACTCCAGCAGCGCGGCCACATGTATTCATGCGTGTACATGTAGTCCACTGCTCGAGATGGAGCCAAACAGATCAGATTCCACACCACACACCAAAGCACGCTCCGCAAGCTCTCTGGTTACCTGCCTACCGGCTTGAGGCTTGATCACACACTGCTACACTGATACCGGCCACTGCCCACTAGGCACTAGCCATGGCGGACAACAATCACCGGAGGAATCGCGGGCAGACCCTGATCGCCGGCGCGGGCCTCGGCGTGAAACCAAATGCGCCCATGTGTCCTCAGCATTAGGATTGTGCCGGTGAGTCGTTGCCACACCGCACCGAGCAGCTCGAAGTTGGCGGGCGAATGGCAGCCACATGTTTATCCACTATAGCCTATAGGTATGAGGTGCTTCCGGCAGCAAAGACTTCACCCAAGTCAGTCAACTGGATAGGATTTCTCCACACGACAACACACGAGCAATGACGGACTCTTAACCTAGGTCTAAACATTTTTTTTATATTTTAACAGAAGAAAGAGAAAAGCTAGCTCGCGAGCACATTTTAAGGTTATGTAAGAGTGTCATATAGGACTATCTATATTAAAAACTACGAAGTATATGCTAAAAGTTAGTATTATTAGAGAAATTAGCTTAGAGGCGGTAATCATTGCGGGTGGCCTCAGATCCATGGCCGATAACCGTAACTCCTCGCACTGTTGTAAAAAAAACGTAACGTCGCACTGACCTGGGTCACCAAAGCCTGTTTTATATAGTGTGCACAAATGGGTCCCACTTTATATTTGGATAAAAAAAATTAAAAGTGCTTTAATACGAATAACCTCGTGTGTCCTTATCATCAGCACAACCCTCATAGTATGTTGTATTTTAAAGAGCTTCACACGTAGCTTGTCTTGGTCAGCCAGCGGCCCGCAGACCACCGTGATCCACCAGCACTCTTGTGGCACAGCCGCCCTTGCCACCTTGGCCGAGAGGGAGAAACGACTTTTGTCCACATCGGACACAACCCAATGATCCCGATGCCACCCCAACAAAATACCCCCCGCAACATTCAGCGAAGGGAGATAATCATAGTCGAACATACTTCCTAGGATTTCATTAGCAAGAGAATTACAAATGGTGGAGAGTTTAGTCTCCTGCAGACAGACAAGCGTGGCACGTTCCTGGGAAACCAAGTCCCTAACGACATCGCGACAGTCACGACCGTTCAGACCGCGCACATTCCAAACAAAGCAGTTGTCCGATGACATTGACAACAAATTAAGCGACTGATCATGCCCCTGATCCCACTACATGACCTCCCCCTCCAGCTCGGCCAAGTAAGTTCATGGCCACGGGGTCGAAGTCGGTCGAGAATAGCATCTCGAGCACCTCCTGCTTGGATGGTGTCAGCGGGTCCGCAAAGGTCGCCAAGTAATTCTCGAAGGCCTCCATGTCAGCCGGCGGGATGTCAGTCGTGACTCCAAGTTTCTGCATTAGCACCGACTGTGCCTGCAGCGTTGCATTAGCTGCACGAGGCTTGGTCGCCAAGTAATTTCATCCACCAGCGGATGATCTAGGCGGCGTCAGAGCCACCAGCGCGGAGGCCAACGATCCTTGCGGCGATAGAGCGCCCCCAACAGGGCCAGATCCCGCGGATGGCCTAGCGAGCTCAAACTCCATGATGTCCCAGACATCCGACACGGTTCCCTCCCCAGCAGCAACCGGGCTGCCTACGACAAGCCCAAAGTCCTGGATGGGCCTCAGAAGGACTCCTTCGCCCCTTATGCCTGGGCTAGCATCAATGAGGGTCTTCAAAGCACGTGGGCCGCGTGGCACGGGCCCAAATCAGGGGAGCACAGGTCCAGCACATGACCACCTCCAGCTCCATCGGGTCCACATGGGGTGGGTGGGGCTCCACTACGTCCGCAGGCAGAGGGACGTCAAGGTCAACTTCAGCAGCCACCTCCAGCGCGCCACGCGGCATCCGACAGTCCAGAAAAGCTTTCTCCATGCCGCAGCTTTCGGCGTTGGCAGGGGGTGGCCAGACGCAGCCACGAGCCCTGATGACGGGACATCTGGGATCTCGCGTGACGAGCCCCCACGGGCATGCTATCGACCAGCTTAGGAAGAGTGTAAGTGTCGGTGCAGAAAGTGACCAACACGTAAATATTTGTAGTTTTGCCGTATGTTGTGATCGAAGGTGGCCTAGCACTCAATGACACAGGGTTTATACTGGTTCTGGCAACGTGCCCTACGTCCAGTTTGAGTCGGTCGGTGACTTTATTCCTAAGTTCAGGTGCTCGAAGTCTGCAGTGGGGTTACAAACGAGAGGGAGAAAGATGGGGTGTACGAGAGGTCCGGTCGGACTCTAGTCGGAAGGGCCGAGAGCGATAGGAGCTCCGCTACGAGCTAAGCGTTCAAGCGTGTGCTTGAGGTTCGAACTCGGTAGTTCTACGGTTGTGGACTAGTGAACTTGGTCGATCTAATGAATCTAAAGGGACTAAGTTATGCTGGAGGGAGCGCATCCCCTTTCATAGATAAAGGGGATGGCTTTACAAGTGGAGAGAATTCCTTATTTGACACTGGGAAAATGAGTCGTTCCTTTTTTGGTCCTGAAATTTTCTTCGTTCCCTATTTGACACTCACTTCAACTTTCATCCCTAATTTGACACTACCATCAAATCCGTTAGCTAACGGTGTTAACTGGCTGTTAAAAAGACATTTTTGCCCCTAGCAAAAAAGCGGCGAAGCAAATTTGAGAGGGAAAAAACTGCGCCCGCCTCTGATGCATGCGCCCAGCTGCAAAAAAAGGTGCAGGTTTTTTTTCCTCTCAAATTTGCTTCGCCACTTTTTTTCTAGGGGCAAAAACATCTTTTTAACAGCCAGTTAACACCGTTAGCTAATGGATTTGACGGTAGTGTCAAATTAGGGATGCAAGTTGAAGTGAGTGTCAAATAGGGAACGAAGAAAATTTCAGGGCCAAGAAAGGAACAACTCATTTTCCCAGTGTCAAATAAGGAATTCTCTCTTACAAGTGAGAGGGTGAGAGTATGTATGCTACTGAACTTTGTTGCCCATGCCAGCGGGTATAAGATAATGGTAGGCGCCCACAACACTGTTGATGTCACTGTAGAATGTCAGATGCATGTGGGAGGTCGCGTTGCCTTCTTCAGGTATGGCAGATGTCGGTACCTGTAAATATTGTTGATGCCAAGAGGCATGTGAGGAGTTTCACCACGTTCACCCCGCACGGTAAATCCCGGCGCCTACAATACTGTAGGGGGAAATGTCGGCTCCTACAACACTATTTGTGTCAGGGAAGCTGCAGAGTACAGTTTCTGCAGGTGTACATGGTATGGTCCCGGTATCATGGTTTGACTTGTGCGCCCTGCCTTGCTTTCTCCGTTCGTTCCCTGGTTCTTTCCGACCGGGCATCCCTGGTTGGTTGGTTCCAGTCGGCTCTGATTGTGCTAGTCGGACAAGAACAGTGAGCAGGGGCTTGGCATGTCCCCCGGTCGGAGAGCGCGGGGTCAAAGTTCGGAAGTGGTGCTTTTGGCCAGGCCTTCCGGTCGGAGAGGCCGTCCGGAGGCGGGCTGGAGACCAGAGCGCGCGCTTCGGTCGAAGAGGTGGGCCGGAGTCGGTGAACGGGCGATGTTCCTCCTTGGTCTAGCCTTTCGGTCGGAGATTGGATCACTCCTCTGGCCTGTCGCTCAGGTATTTGGGCTGGCCCACGAGTTGCGTGTTGTCTGCTTGGGCCGAGCTTTTGCGGGGAAGCCGGTCCCCGAGGGACCCCGAGTTTATGAACAAGATAGGAGCCCCCGAGCCACCGAGCGATTCGGGTGGAATCGTCTGGGGGATTTTTGTCTTGACGATGGGTGCGCGCGAGCGCACCCGCGGGTGTAGCCCCCAAGCGGTTCGGGCAGAACTGGCTGGGGGTGTTTGCTAGTGGGCGTGTGTGCGTGTTTTTCAGTCAAGATGGAGTTTTTTAATCAAGACGTCGTTGTGCAGCCGAGGTGGTTAATTGTTTTAAGGGATCGGGTGAGACGGAGCTCGTGGATCCTGGCATCGATGCGCGCCGCAGGATCGGGCGAGGCAGTTAGTTTTTTAGGGATCAGACGAGACAGAGCTTGTGGATCCTAGCGTTGGTGCGTGCTGTGGGATCGAGCGAGTTGGAGTCGTGGATCCTGGCCTCGGTGCGGCCCGCGCAACTGAGGTAGTTAGTTAGTTAGTTTGGGATCGGGCGAGCCAGAGCTCGTGGATCCTGATGGGGCGAGTTCGGGGTCGCAGACCCGAGTGTTTTTGGAGCGCAGTCGGAGCGTAGCCGGATGGGGTGAGTTCGAGGTCGCAGACCTAGGTAGTTTTGGAGTGCAGTCGGAGCGTAGCCGAATGGGGCGAGTTCGAGGTCGCAGACCTGGGTAGTTTTGGAGCACAGTCGGAGCGTAGCCGGATGGGGCGAGTTCAGGGTCGTAGACCCAGGCATTTTGTGTCTTGAGCCCCCGAGCCCTGTCGGGCCTTAGTAGGGGTCGTTGTGAGTTTGTGTGCGTTACCCTGTCCTCGGTTCCTCACAACCGGAGGGGCTGAGTTTTGTCGCTTGTCCCGATCGCTCGGGCTCGAGGGACGCGCTCGGTGAGTTCGCTAATGGGTATGATTGAGTGGAATCCGGGTCCGTCGTTCGTGACGGGGTCGGCATAGACCTCTTGTGACATTCCACTACTCCTTTACCTACAACTCGGTAGATGCCTGGGTCGTTCCGGAGACCGACCCGGGTGGCCTAATGGCCTCCCCTCGATGGAGATTCTGTGGGCTTGGCAAGAGGTTCAGGATCGAACGAGAAGGTTGAGATGACCCTATCTGCCAGACTGGGCAACGGCCACACGGGGCTCATCTACGTTTCTCCCCTAGCTCTGTTGGTTGCTCATGTCGAATGAGTCAACCGCCGCTTCGTGACGCAACACGGAGCGTTGTGATGCATTTCACTACACATGCGATGCTTAGTTCCTGAGCCCCCAGGCAGTTCAGGGCCCGAATCGTTCGGGAGGCACGGGCGTATGGGATGAAATGCACGTATGGATGTATGAAATGATTTATAAAGAAATAGAGGGGGTCGGCAGTGTTACCTTGATGACTCGAGTGACGGGGTTTGGAGAGCTCTAGTTGGAAATGTCCGACCGGGACCTGTGCTCGTCGTTCGTGACGGAGTCGGCATGGCCTATATGGGGCGTCCCTTTGCTCATTACCTGTCTCTCAGTGTTTATCCTGAGCGATTCGATCGACTCAAGGGGCCCGATGGTCTCTTCTGGCGGAGATCCTGTTTTTAGGTTTTTCTAGGTTTGGCCTGGGGAAGCAGAGAGCCGCCCGCATGCGGTGGCGCTTTGGTTCTTATGCCCGGCTTGCGGTAGTGGTTGGTCGTGTGGTAGTGGTGGGCCATGCTCAGGCCATGTCCCGTCCGATCAGGAGCTGTTCTGTTGGGCAAGGCATGTCTCATCGGTCAGGGCATGTCTCATCGGTCAGGGCGCGTCTCATCTACATTAAATGGGAAAGAGAGAGTTTTTTGCTCCGCCGTTTCGCCTTCCCCGATCGGCGCGCCCTTCCCTAACTGTTGTTCCCTTTTCCTTAAGTAGGAGAAGGGAGAAGGTTTTTGCCCTGTTCTTTTGCCTGTTCATCATCTACCGCCTCCTTCCCTTTTCCTCCTTGCTGAGAGTGTTCTTGAGAGCCGTGGTGGTTACTAGGAAAGAAAAGGGAGAGAGCGAGGGAGAAGAGAAAAACTCACAAATCCTTTTTGCAATCCCGGGGCAAAATGTCGGACTGGAGGTCATCCACCGTGAGGGAGTCGGTGTTGAAGGCCTTCGTCGTGAAGGGGTTTCTACCGCCGAAGGAGGTGGCGCACTGGAGGGCTCCCGGGAGGGAGGAGTTCCAGCAACCTCAGCCCGGCGAGGTGGTTTCCTTTCTCACCTTCCCCGAGCACGGGTTAGGATACCCCGTGCATTAGTTCCTACGCGGGCTCCTCGATGAGTGGGGTCTGGGGCTGCAGCACATCAATCCGTTGGGGGTGCTGCACATCGCCGGCTTCATCACTGTCTGCGAGGCTTTCCTCGGGATAGAGCCACACGCGGACTTCTTCTGGCGGCTATTCTCTAGGAGAGCTCTAATGGCGATGAATTCGTCCGAGGTCGCGCCGGTGGGGGGTTTCACCCTGCAGAGGAAACTGAGCGTGGGAGGCTCATATCCCATGTACATCCCCTATGACTCCAACCGGGGGTGACATGGGGAGTGGTTTTACATCAGGAATCCGTCGGAGGCGTCGTTCCCGTTGTTCACCGGCGGGAGGCTGGAGAAGCAGGACAGTTGGTCATGGGGTTGTGCCCATAAGGAGAAGCACAAGGTGGGGGCATCGAGGAGGAGCTCCAGAAGCTCGTGCGGTAAGGCCTTGACGGGATGCGGGTGTTCCACACCCTCTACCGCCGCCGGGTTGCGCCGTTGGCAGAGAGGACGCAGCCGATGTGGAAGTACAACGGCCCGTCGGACCCGGACCGTGTGTCGTCGGAAGAGCTACCGGACGACGAGGTCTGGAGTCGCCTCGGGCGGGTGCTACAGCTGAAGCCCAGAGAGAAGGTTGAGGGAAAGCCCATACCTCTTAATGCCTCGGTGGTGTCCAGAATGGTGCGCTTCCCTTTTTACTCTGTGTTCCTTTCCCCTTCACTTTCCTGCTTTTCTGATTTTGAGTCACCTGTGTGCAGGGGCTTGATGCTTACAAGTCCCAACCGCACCTTCCGAAGGGGTCGGAGGGCGCGGCTTAGTAGGCCGCCCAGAAGGAGGTGGCAGATGCCAGGATGAAGAAGAAAGCCGAGGTGGCTCAGCGGAAGTACAAGAAGGAGAAGGAGGTCGCCCGGCGCGTGAAGGCTGGGGAAAGAAAGAGCGACGTCGAGTCAGAACTCGAGTCGGAGGATACCACGGAGGTGGATGACATGGTTTTCTCCGAGGAGGAGGAAAGCCAGGAGGTCATTGTGACCTCGGCGGTGCGTTGCGACCTTACGACGCCGTCCGCTGGTGATGAGCAGGAGGCCACGCGGCGCGCGGTGGTTCCCACACCAAGGAAGCGGCGGCGAGCGCGGACGCCGTCGGCGAACGGGAGGCAAAGTGGATGCGGTCACCGCACCCTCTAGCATCGTCGCCGGTCCCATCGCCGCCTGCGGCGAACGCGGCCGAGCAAGTCGGGCAGTCCGAGGAGCGAACTGGTACTCGTGCGTCGCTGGGACCGGTGCCAACGCGTGACTCGCAGCTGGGGGAAGCCCCGCCTGCCACGGACACGGTCGAGCAAGACGGGTGGTCCGAGGAGTAGACTGGCACCTGTGCGTCGCACGACTCACAGCCGGAGGATACCCTGCCTGCTACTCTAGTCGGGGAGTCTCGAGCCGAGGGTCGCGGCGACCCGCAGGCTGGGCAGGAGCCGGTTCGGATGACTCCGCCCTCGGCTGAAGTGAGGGTGCGTGGGTTGCAGCCTGGGAGCGGTCCTTGCCCTGCAGGCCCATCGACATCGGGTCTCGCCTTCAGAGTCGTGCCGCTCACCTCCCGGTATGTTTTTCTTTGTTTGTTTTCAATCTGTTGTTGTTGAGTCTTTTTGGAGTGTGACTTACCTGCACTTTCTGTCAGTGGCCGGGCGAAGACGGGGTTGAGCGTCGCCCCAACTACCGTGCAGGAGGCTTGGAGGCCCACCCTGCAGCGCATCGCGGTGAGCGGCAGGGGGGACAGAGTGGCGGCGGCGAGCCCTTCCCTTCCGGGGGTGGTGCCCCCCGGGATGGCTGCTGATACGGTGGCAGCAACGGCGGCGGCATTGGTGGCGATCCCGGTGCTAACAGCGGGGGTTGCGTCGGAAGTAACCCTCTCGGCCCCTCCACCACCGGCTGCGGTAGAAGAGGAGAGGGAGACCGAGCTCCCTACCTCGCTGGGTGAAGGGTTGCACGGCTCACCCTCGTGGTCGGAGCCAGAGGCGCCGGGGGAAAATGCGGCCGGGACGGAGTCGGAACGCCCGGCGGCGGTCCACGCAACCGAGGTGGTGGACATCCCGTCCGATGATGAGGCGAATGACATGGTGGAGCTACCGGTGTCGTCGCGGGAGCTGGCGGTGGTCCAGTCAGAGGTTGGGCCCTTTGGCGGGCTACCGGAGGGTGACTTGGAGTGCCCTGAGGACCTGACGAAGGTGCGGTTCGTCCTTCGGGATTCCCAGGAGTGTCAGCTCTAGGACATCCTTGGGGAGCAAGGACATGCCGCGGTGTCCAAACTCGCCAACCTGTCCGCGAGGCTCGGAGACGCCCAGGAGCGGGTTAAGTCCACTCAACAGTTAGTCGAGGTCGACCTGCAGCTTGTCGTGGAGGTGAGTTCCCCGTACTTGTCCTTGACCTCTGAATCTTTTGTTGGTTGCCTTAGCATGCTTGTTTTTCATAGAGCCTGAAGGGGATGTCGTCCCACAAGTCCCGCTTCCTTCGAATGGAGCACGCCCGGATGGCTGAGCTTGAGTGTCAGCTAGAGTCCGCTCGCCGCGAGTCCTAGGACCGGGCGGCCGAGGCGACTATGGCGCGGGCGGAGGGGCAGCGTGCAGCAGAGCGGGCGACTGCCGCCGAGTAAGGGCTCAAGGTAGCGAAGGCCCGCCAAGTGGAGATCGAGGTGGGGTTGCAGACATCCCTGGCGGACACCGAGGCGGCGCTCCAAGAGTCCTTGGTGGCCCTTGAGTTGGAGCAGAGCACTTTGGTGTCGGAGCGGAGCGCCCTAGAGTTGGCATGGAAGGCCCTGGAGTCAGAGCGGAAGGCCCGGTCGGAGGCAGACCGGGAAGTGCTCGCGCTTCGGGGCCGGGTGATGGGGACGGAGGAGTCGAACACCCGGCTGTGCATGCAGGCGGCTCGACAGGCGGGGGAACTCTCTGTCCTTAAGAACTTCCGCGTCGGTACGTACCTTTTCTGTTTCTTGTCGTGTTGGTTTCTTCCTTCAGCCTGTTTCTGAGCTTGTCGCCCTTCTTTCAGAACTGGGCGGAAAGATGAAATCGCTGGAGCAGGACCTGGAGACGGTCAACTTTCAGCCGGAATGCAGAGGAGCTGGCCAAGTCCCGTGAAGAGCGACGTGCGCTCGAGGGGGAACTTGACCAGATCCGCAACGTTGCCCAGCTGGTCATCTCGGAGATCTTTGAGTTGGCGCCAAGCACTAGCGCGCCCGTTGTCTAGCTGGCGGAGGTCCCAGATGCGGTCCGGGACCTCATCACAAGTGGGCTGTTCTACGGAGCGTCTAGGGTGTTGACTTCAGTGGCGACGCACCATCCGATCCTGGACTTCGCCACTATCTACAGTGGGTACGCTGATGGCTTGAGCACAGAGGACATCCAATTGATCGGGGATAGCTTGCTGCCGCACGCAAGGTCGGTGGTAGAGCAAGTCTCTGCTCAGTGGGTGATGGACGTCCGCCATGAAGACATGGCCAGAAGCGTGCCTCGGGAGGACGTTGCCCAGCCTGCGGATGGCGTAGAGCCTGGGTCGGAGGTTGTCATCGCCCCGGCTTTGACCGAGCCGAATGTGGTCCCGCCTGGGAGTGAGCAGCCTGTGCCTTCGTCGGCCGTACCGATAGCAGATGTCACCGATCCGGCCCAATAGCTTATAAAGTATGAGTAGTTTAGTAAGCGTAAAAGTTTAAGTTCGTGGGGGAGCCCCCGTGTAAACGTTCCTGTGTACTTAATGACTACAGTCAGTTTCATTTTCTGTGATGGAGTCACTCCGTTCGGGGGAGCTTGTTCCTTAGTTTTCCCTTAGCATAATTTTGTTTTGTATTCTTTCTTTCTCGTACCTGCCCATTTGTCCCGTAGGCTGCAACCTTGGGAGCCTGGGGCGTGGCCCGTGAGGCTCAGCTGCTCGTAACTGTAGGAGAAGGCGGGGTGCGATTGGTTGGAATGTTTTAAAACAAAGCTACGTAAGGAAAATTAAAGGAACGAACTACCGTTTTGATCAGGTAGGAAGCAATTTCACCATATGATAGTAAACAAAACAGCGAGGTAGTAGTGTATCCTTGTGGAGCCCCCCTGAGCGACCCGAGCTGAAAAAGTGTTCGGGTCGGGGTGCTTTTATAGGAGCAAACGCTAAGTAAGCAATGGTAAGACTGAAATTTAGGAGAAGAAAAAATGACACAGCTGTTCCAAGTGTTTGGTGAGGATGTCGTTGTTGTTGTCCTTCAGTCGGTAGGCGTCCGGTCGGATCACTTCAACCTTCAGTCGTCTGGATCCTTGCCCGCTACGTCCCCTTTCTCGGTCTCTGCTTCTTCGCCGTTTCCTTCCTTTGGCCCGCCGGTGTGCCGCAGAAGGTGCTTGAGGAGTTGGTAGTCCTTGTAGAGGTGTTTGACGGGGTAGTCGTGGTTGGTGCACGGTCTCTCCATAAGCTCGTGGAAGTGGCCTGGAGGGTCCTGCTGGGGCTACGTGCCCGCGTGATCAGCTGTGGCGCCCAACGTGGAGTTGGCCGGTCGGCGGAGATCCTTTCTGTTCTTTTTCCCCCTTTGTGTGGAGGGGCCCTCATCCTGATCCTGGCGCTTGGCCTTGCCTTTGCCCCGGCCTCCGTTGGAGCGCGGCGGGAGCGGCGCTTGCTGGGGGCGTTGGACAAAGGTCCGTGGTCCCTAGCCATTAGGGCTGGGACTCCGGTCACTGGCGCGTGTGTCTCGGTTCGGTCCGAGCCGTGCGTATATAGGCGGTCGGTGCGGAGCGGTCGTCAAGTCAAGACGAGGTGCCAACGTGGCCTCCTGTGCCGCGCTCGACAATTGTAGCAGTGATCGGGTGGAGCAACCCATCTGCTACGTCCCCATTCCTCTGATGGGGAGCGAGGCCGCGAGTCGGCGTCACGATACGGAGCTCTCCGCTTGTTGAATGGTGGCGGTCTCCACTAGTGCCCGGAGGTTCCGGTGGATCGCCTGTTCATGAGGGTCGTTCGGCTCGGACAGGCCGCGCAGAAGCATTGCCGTGGCGGTGATGTTCTGATTGGCCCGAGCGAACTGTGGGGGATCGTTCCCCCTGTCCATGGTGTTGCGCTGGACCCGACGGGCGCGACCCCAGGCGTCGCTCGCCGGTCTACGCGCATGGGGCGCAGCGTGGTGCGCCGAGCGTGCTGGCGCGGTCGGTGGCCGATGCAGCCACTGTTGTCGTAGTTCCTCCCCGTGCTCACGTGTGAGCTCGGGGGTCTCCGCATGAGGATCCGAAGGGGCATGAGTCTGCAAGGACTCCGTTACCCCTAATGGCTGTCCCGGAGCGTCCGCCATAGCGCACTCCCGGGACGGACGGTGGCTAGGTGCCACGTCGCCAATGCTGGAGCCGTCACTCCCAACATCGTCATCCATGAGGACGAGGAAACAGGTGGGAGTGTAGCTCGCCATCCCCACGAATTTAGACGTGAGAGGGGGTGACGCCGGCATCTTTTGGAGCCCCCGGGCATACACGTCCGCGGGAGACACGAGGCCGTAGGGGAACCGGCCGTATGGCGGTCGCGACGAGGACACCAGCATCCCTCCAGTTAATTGGCGGAAGATAGAAAATAGCAAGTAAATAACAGCATGTACATTACTCACAACGGGGTTTAAACAGAGAGTTTGCTCAGAATGAAGCGTGGATGCCGCGTCGTCGAAGTCATTCATCCCGAAGTCAATGGAGGGCGCCCCTCCGACGGGTGCCGGAACGAGTGCCTCCTCGCGGAGGTGTAGTACGCCGAGCCGGTCAGCAACGAAGTCCAGTCTTCTGAGGAGGAAGGCTTGGGATGGCTTGAAGACAGGTGGAACCCACGTTCCAGCAGGTGGGAGTGCGGGAAACTCCAGTGAGCCAAAGCGAATCATATCACCTGAGCCTGCCATGGCGAGGGTGGCGGAAAAGTGGGTCATCCGATGACCAAAAAATGTTGAACGTACAGCGGCTTCCCCACGGACGGCGCCAACTGTCGGTGCAGAAAGTGACCAACACGTAAATATTTGTAGTTTTGCCGTACGTTGTGATCGGAGGTGGCCTAGCACTCAATGACACAGGGTTTATACTGGTTCAGTCAACGTGCCCTACATCCGGTTTGAGTCGGTCTTTGACTTTATTCCGGAGCCCAGATGCTCAAAGTCTGCAGTGGGGTTACAAACGAGAGGGAGAAAGATGGGGTGTAGGAGAGGTCCGGTCGGACTCCGGTCGGAAGGGTCGAGAGCGATAGGAGCTCCGCTACGAGCTATGCGTTCAAGCGTGTGCTTGAGGTTCGAACCCGGCGGTTCTACGGTTGTGGACTAGTGAACTTGGTCGATCTAATTAATCTAAAGGGACTGGGTTATTTTGGAGGAAGTGCATCCCCTTTTATAGATAAAGGGGATGGCTTTACAAGTGAGAGGGTGAGGGTACGTATGCTACTGAACTTTATTGCCCATGCTGGCGGGTACAAGATAATGGTAGGCGCCCACAACACTGTTGATGTCACTGTACAATGTCAGATGCATGTGGGAGGTCGTGTTGCCTTCTTCAGGTATGACAGATGTCGGTACCTGCAAATACTGTTGATGCCTAGAGGCATGTGAGGAGTTTCACCACGTTCACCCGGCACGGTAAATCCCGGCGCCTACAATACTGTAGGGGGAAATGTCGGCGCCTACAACACTTTTTTGTCCAGGAAGCTACAGAGTACAGTTTCTGCAGGTGTACAGGGTATGGTCCCGGTATCGTGGTTTGACTTGTGCGCCCTGCCTTGCTTTCTCCGTTCGTTCCCTGGTTCTTTCCGAGCGGGCGTCCCCTGTTGGTTGGTTCCAGTCGGCTCTGATTGTGCCAGTCGGAGAAGAACAGTGAGTAGGTGCTTGGTGTGTCCCTCGGTCGGAGAGCGCGGGTCGGAGTTCGGAAGCGGTGCTTTTGGCCAGGCCTTCCGGTCGAAGAGGCCGTCTGGAGGCGGGCAAGAGATCGGAGCGCGCGCTCCGGTCGGAGAGGTGGGCCAAAGTCAGTGAACGGGCGCTGTTCCTCCTTGGTCTTGCCTTCCGGTCGGAGATGGGATCACTCCTTCGGCCTGTCGCGCGCGCTTCGGTCGGAGAGGTGGGCCAAAGTCGGTGAACGGGAGCTGTTCCTCCTTGGTCTGGTTTTCCGGTCGGAGATTGGATCACTCCTTCGCCCTGTCGCTCAGATATTTGGGCCGGCTCACGAGTTGCGTGCTGTCTGCTTGGGCCGAGCTTTTGCGGAGAAACCGGTCCCCGAGGGACCCGGGTTTATAAACCCGACAGTAAGGCTCTCAACTTAACAGAACTGAAGATTTGCACCGTACGTAATAAGGAAGCAAGCAATTCGAACCACCCTACACCATATATGATAACAAAGGTAAATAAAGATACATGAAGCAAGCAAACAGAATCCACTGGAGTTCCCTACGCCAAATGACACCCAAGAACGTCAGGAAACATATTCCTGTTGGCCAGCCGTAAGGAATAAACCGACAGACATGTTCCTGCTGTCCAACTGCTGCTGCTAGGATAGGCGCGGGTGATCCCGGACACGAACGCCGGCATGCTCGAGTTCTTCCTCGATACCGACGCGAGCGAGATCGAAATCGAGATCGACAGGCTCAACCAGGACTTCTTCGGCCATATCTCACGCTAAATAGCACAGATCAAATTTGCAGTCACCAGAACTGCAGTAAGTTCCCTAAAACAGAGAAAGGATGGGAAGAAAGAAACATGATGCCAAAACAAACATCTTTGTCACACTCAGACCAAACTCTAAGAAAAGAAAGTTAACACATGTTAATTTATATCACACAGGATGCACCATATTGTCACAACTAATGTTACTTCTTTAACTTAAGTTACTTCAAAGATTAGTAAATATCAGTACACATATGAGCAACTGAACAAAAGAAAAGGTTTCTAATGAGAATATGTTGACTGAAAGAGCACAAGTAAACAGTATATACAATAGTTAATGTGCCCAACCTATTAACCTAGAGATTCTTCAGCTGTGCACATTCATCAATTGCATGTCGATTCTCCTGTGGCCTCCTGTATGGATCCTAACAATGCCAAGTTACATTCGTAAGAGATGATTTATGTGAGAAAATACAACAAATCTAGGCTCCCCATACATCTAGCAAACATTTGAACACAAATCATGTGAGGCAATACATATTTGAACACAAATAATAGTTTACTGCACAAACAACCTTTGGGATGGAAACTCCCTAACCTTGTCTGGCAGCAAATCATGTTGTGCTCCGCCTAGCTAGCCCACTTACCCTCCATTTAAAAATTTGTTTAATCCTTGCTTCCTGCAGCACCAAGAAGAAACAAATTTCAATCGAGTCCACGGATGAAACTGGCTTTTGACCTTCTAACTTGGCATCGCATCTCGTGTCAGTCACTATTATTGTGAACCATAGTCCACTTGACGACTTTACCCCACCGGGTTGTTTTGCCTAATTCCAGGAATAGAGTAGCATTCTCAGTCACTACCCTCAGTTGCAGCCTCAGTCCATATAAAACAGTCAATCTACCAGCAGCAGAGGCTGCAGATACATGTCCACCACCTGTTTATCTACTACCATAAGCGGGAGCAGTTGCAGGTAAAGAGTGTTGTGAGGGCTTTTATTTGCGCGTTAAGGGCTGTTTCTGTTATAGCACTAGAAATCAGTGCCGTTAGTCCCTTCTCGAACAGCAGTTTTAGCAATTGAATCAGTTGTTTCCTAATAGACTAGGCTGTTAGCAGGATTTGCAGGCGAGACAGATGAGGAGGCATAGAAGGAGGAATTCCAGGACCCGCCTACGCTCGTGAAAACCCAGGTCGGTCCTCCGACCAGATGTGTGGATAACGAGGCCACCTTCACAACCTTCTCCCTTCTATCTTTATCCAAAGTCAGGTAGAGCGGTTCGCTTGAGTTGCTCAACCGTCCCTTTGCCCGGTGCTCATGACGCGCTACTCCACCGTGCTAGCGGCATAGGAGCCTACTCAGTTTCAGCGGCTTCGTGCCGCACTGGAGTGATCCAATATGTGGTTCCGCACGTTCCACCACTTCTCCGTTCATTTCCAATACTGATCGTGAAACACCATGAGCAGCAGGATGTTGAGGTCCGGAATTCGAAGTGAAATTCTTGATTTGCCCGTTCCTAGTCGTCATGGGAAAGAAATAAGAAAGAAATAAGAAAGAGATTATTCCCCCTAGAGCTTGTCCAGTACCACCTGTACTCAAAATGCATCTCCGCGCGTCTACCTGGCGCTTTTATTAGCCGCCTTGCATGCAAGCGAAGCGCTATTGGCGGCAATTAATAGCTCACTGAGCGATGATTGATGCAGTCAGTCAGTGCCCTCGATTATTCCTGATAGAAGGATCATGGCGCCCGGAAGCATTCCATCCAGCAGCAGCATCTCCTTCAACCACGCGCGAGGACAAAACTGATGTTAGCTACATTCGAGCGTTCACCGCACAGAGGCGATCTCGAACACTACCTATGATAATAAATCCAAAGGAAAGGTCGATAAAATGATTCAATCTGACTTTATCGGTATTCTGGATTGAGTAAAAAAGGGATATATGAAGTTCAAGGCCTTGCCAAAACCGTCATGGCCCTATTATGTATAGGCCGTACTAAGCCAATAGCGAATAACAAACTCTTTCCTGCTCCCTCGACCTTAATTCACTCCCATCCTGCCAAGCCTCAGCTGCCAGCGCATTGTATCTAAGCACACTGTGGCAAATTGATACAAGTAGCTAAAGATCTCGCATCCGACATCTCCGGCCGAACGGTTAGGCAACACTAGGGCGCCTGGGTCAAAATTCCGTTTACCAAACAAGATGTCGAGAGGCGAACTCTGTAATTCCCTCCTGCAAAAGTGATAGCGGCTGTAGCATTCGTGTGGAAGAGGGTAAGCTTTCGGCAACACCTTTTTCAGATTGGAAAGGATGAATACTTGTGTTGGGTCCTGCAGACCAGGATAGCCTCAGATCAAAACCTAAATGTGCCAGGGGTTGATCATAGAAGCCAGGGCAATAAGTATTCAGGAATTTGAGCGCTTATGTAGCTAATAACTCTGCCACCTGAATACTTGATTCATTAAGGTCGTCACCCTATACCCGGAAGTCTCTATCGTTTTCTTTGTCTGTTAAGCTTCACAGGGTTAGGACTCCCTAAATCAAACAGCAATCGCTGTTTATCAACCACTCATGGCGACACGAGATCTTCGACTTAGCTCCCTCCCACAGGTCATCCCAGGCGGAAGATAACGAAAGGGAGACAAAAGTCCTAACTAAATCAACACACAATAACCTAAACCTTCTACCCATTCCATCCATCATATCCGTCGAGTCAAGGAGTCTTATCTATAGATAAGGCAAGAGAGAACTTATGCCCTCACGGATGGAGAGGGATTCGAACCCCCGGTATTCCTATCAATACTTCGGTTTTCAAGACCGACTCTTTCAACCGCTCAGACATCCATCCCTGCGCCGCCCGCCCTATCTATCTATCTGGCGCTGGCAGGTAGGGGCAACTCTATGTGATTCGCCACGCTTACTTGCGCCCCACCCCGTAAGCTGACTCTATTGCCTAGCACACTTTTCCGGTAGTACGAATCGCACGCCGCTTCTTTCTATATGATAATATGCACCGTCGGTTGCTGCGCTCCCTGCGGGTAATAGCAAGAGAGTGAAGAACGAACGATCCTCAAAACTCAAAAGTCAGCAGTGAATGAGTCCGACTCGAGTTCGTGAGTCAAAGGCGTGGCAAGAGAGCGAGTTCGACTCGCGAACGATCCGCAAGTGAAGGACCGATCCTTTAACGCCAGTACTGTTGCGAGACTGGTAACTGGTGCACAACTCACATTAGTTAGTGAAGGAATTGGTCTACATATCCCTATATATTATTGCTCACTGGGCTAATAAGAAATAAGAGATTAGCTTAACTGTGTTTCAGATTTTTTTTCATGTATTTTCAAAGCAACCAAATGTGCTTATTTCCCTAACATTGGTGCCTGTTGAGGGACACCAAAAATATGAAACTGTCCAAAGCAACCTCTCAAGAGAAAACTTACCGGTCAAAAACAGCTAGTAAAAACCAAAATTTAAGCCTGCCAGTCTTAGCAACACAGTATGAATTAACTCCTACCACTTTGAATTATTGTTATTAAAAAATATAATACACTGTGTAACATCTAAATTCTTTCATAACTAATTTCGAAAGCATTCTCAAAAAAGATGTCACTACAAACAAGATCAATGGAGCTGCTTATCATTCTACTTGGTTTCTATGTTACTCCTAACTTATTGGCAGTTACTTGCTCTTCTCACATAAACAATTACGAAAATAATATAGATCAATATCAAAATAGTCCACTTTGGCAGATTGGTCTGTATTGTTGAATCCTGATTAACATAGCTGCCACTCCAAATCCCAAGCTACGAAGCAAATCAACGAAGCATTGAGAACGAAGCCAGCCGCAGACGTCACGGCCGCCGCGGCCCAGACGCCCAGCGCGACGGGCCACGTCATCGCGCCGGCAACCTTCCAGGCGAACATGGCGGTGAGCAGCGTGCAGAGCGCCCAGACCCTGCGCCTGAGCCCTTCCCTACGGACAGCCGCCTCCGGCGGGGCGACCTCGTAGGCTCGAAGGAAGCGGAGCTTTAGCAGGAGAGCGCCGTAGCTGACGATCACGAACGCTACGGAGGCGACGTCCCCTGCCGCCGCCGCCCTGTACGTGGCTGCGGCGCAGGTGGCGGTGAGGAGGACGGCTCCCGCGCGGCCGAGGCCGCCGCCTGCGGCGTCCACGCCGGCGACTCTCTGCCTCTGGTCCTCCATTCTAAGACGACAGCATGCACGCAGGTGTACAAGATTGTCTGCTCGTGACTCGTGTGGTGTGAAGGTCGTGAATGAAAGCGTGAAGAGAGAGAGAGAGACGGGATCACGGGGAACACGCACACGCTACCCACCTTGCTTGAACCTAGTTTTTTTCCTTTAATTCAAGCCTGTAATGATTTTGTCTTCTTTTTTTCTTTTATTATCTATAACAAATAATTTTGAAAAGGGAAAAGGATAAAGGAGGGACCCTAATTACAACATTATTATCGGTCTAGCCCAGCAAGGACTGCCGCGGCACCCTCAGCTACACGTGGGCCTTGTTTCCCGCTCCTTCGACCGGGGACGATCCGTGGGCCAGCTAAAGCTAGTGTTTATTGGGCTTTTGGGCCAACCAGACACAAGTTCTCGATCCACCACCTTCCACGGACTGGAATCTATTATAGGTCCAATGCTGTTATTTTTCACGAAAAAATTCGTTTGACCTCGGATCCTTAGATTATATTAGTAGATTATATATTGTGTGAATCCGATTCACTTCTCTCAATTAAAACATCAGAATTTTTAGACTCTTTTAATTCTAACTTCTGAAACCGTCCAATTTATTCAAAAACCATTTTTAAAACAGCCCAGGAGATAAACCGGACGATTTCATTTAGAAGAGTCTAAAAATCCAGTTTCTAATTGAGTGAGGCAAATCGGACCCATGCAATAGTCAAGAGAGGCTACATAATTTTTTTTCCCTTTTTTTCATCAAGCCAAGGAAAGATATTTATGCTTTAGTCATTTATTAGTGGCGGATGGATGCTGAACGTGTGGAAACGACCAAAGGACACTGGTACGGACAACGATCCACCAAGTCTCACTCGCATTGATGCACACACGTGCAACGTGTGCCTTGGCGCTAGCATATGTTTATATATCGTAACGCAGCAGTGTTCAAATTCAAAGCCAGCCGACTGACCGAAGCGGCGCCACGTCGCCGCCACCGTCCACCAACCGCGTACCTATTCATATCAAGCCGACCGTCATGATAGCTCAACTCCCATATGGCCATATGATATGATTTGGTTCATTTTATGATAAAGCGTTTAGTATATGTTTCGTTCTAGAGATGGACGGATAGAGGACGATGGAATGAATTGATCCTATTTTTAAGATGTCTGACGACTGTTAGGGACGCGACCATTTTCGAGTGGAATATACCTCCTATTCGGCCGATTTTTTGTTGTTGCAATTTGGCCCTTTTTTGTCAAAATTCCTGTTTACACCACTGGACGACGTAAATTCAATTTTGGATCCTTTTCTCAATGTCATTCCCTACATCACCGGGGTAACATGTCTCGGCGTCATGAGGTTGGAGGCTACGAATTACGTGGCTGTCGACGTGGCATTGACGTGACCAAAACTCGGCACCATGAATCACGGCCATATTCTACGGAATAAACGAAAAATATCTCAACAAAACGAACAGGTTTGTCCACCTAAAAAATCAGGGACAAGACCGTTCCGTCCTACCATGTCTCAAATCAAGCACACGCTAAGGCGACTACGAGCGGTGGTCAACGGGGTAGAAGCAGAGGACCACTCTCTGCCAGCAGCGCAAACTCGAAGGCAGATTTTATTCAAAGTGACGAACTAGGAAACAAAACAAGAAAGTGCAGGAAGCAAAAAAGGAAATGAACATGCCCGGCAGCGAGACGCAGACTGACATCGACTCGCAAAAGCATCAATTAAGGAAAAACGCCCAGAACCCTCCTGCGGCCGTGGCGACGGCCAAGAGCCAGACCACCGCGGCCACCGGCGGCGGCATGAGCGGCGCCACCCTCCAGGCGAACATGGCCGTGAGCAGCGTGGTGAGCGCCCACACGGCGGCCTTGATCTTGGCATCCCTGCCCCTGCCGCCCCGCTCAAACTCACGGAGGCAGAGGAAGAGCAGCACGAGCGCGGCGTCCGCGGCGAGCACGAACGCCACGGAGCCGGCGTCGTCAGCATGTTCACTTCATTTGTTGCTTCGACAGTTGAACTCGATCCAAGACGGACACAAGGGTGCGTGACGTGTACGTAGTGCAATGAAAAAAGGGCGGAAATTGCATGAGCGCGTTGTTGCGCTGCACTTGCATTATTGCCCAGGAAGCGTGAGCACAAGCACATAGAGCTTTACCATATATGCTAAAGTTTCTTGTGATAACGACTCTCTTCTAGTTATGTCGGTGCATAAAATGATCAACACATAAATACTTATAGTTTTGTCGTACGTTGTGATCAGATGTGGTTTAGCACTCAATGACACAGGGTTTATACTGGTTCAGGCAACTATATCCAGTTTGAGTCGGTCGGTGACTTTATTCCTGAGTCCAGGTGCTCGAAGTTTGCTGTGGGGTTACAAACGGAAGGGAGAAAGATGAGGGGTACAAGAGGTCCGGTCGGACTCTGGTCTGAAGGGCCGAGAGTGACGGGAGCCCCGCTATGTGCTAAGTGTTCGAGCGTGCGCTCTATGTAGCTTTAGAGTGTCTGAAGCTACAGAGGGTGAATCGATGTGAGTGAACTGAGGGATCTATCTGTTGGGAGAGAGCGTATCCCCTTTTATACATGAAGGGGGTGACTTTACAAGAGAGAGAGAGTACGCATGCTACTAAGTCTTGTTACCCACGCCGTCGGGTACAAGATGATGGTAGGCGCCCATAACACTGTTGTTGTCAGACGCTTGTGGGAGGTTTTACCGTATTCACCATGTATGGTAGATGACGACGCCCACAGCATTGTTGATGTCCAGAGGCATGTGGGGGGAGCCTTACCGCGTTTGTCTAGTATGGGAGTTGATGGCGCCCACAACACTGTAGGGCAAATGTCGGCGCCTACAACACTGTTTGGGTTCTGACATGCCTGAAAGATTGCAGGGCACCCTTTTGACATGTCATGTCGGTTACTGTCCTGCAGGTGTGCAGAATACAGTCCTCGGTATCGCGGTCGACTTGAGTGCCCTACCTTACTTGTTCCGTCCGTTTCCTGGTCCTCACCGAGCGGGCGTCCCCGGTCAGTTGGTTCCAGTCGGCTCTGACTGCGCCAGTCGGAGAAGAGCTGTAAGCAGGGGCTCGGTGCATCCCCGGTCGGAGACGCGGGTCGGAGTTGTAGGCGGTGTTTGGCCATGCCTTCCGGTCGGAGAGGCGGGCTGGAGTCGGAAGCGAGCGTTGTTCCTCTTTAGCCAGGCCTTCCGGTCGGAGAGGCGGGCCGGAGTCGAAAGCGAGCGCTGTTCCTCCTTAGCGAAGCCTTCCGGTCGGAGATTAGATCGCCCTTCTGGCCTGTTGTTTAGGTATTTGGGCCGGCCCAGAAGTTTGCGCGTCGTTCGCAACGTCGTTCGCAACGTCGAGCCTTTACTGGAAAGCCGATTCACGAGGGACCCCAGATTTACGAACGGACGAGTTATATATGTTCAACTGCCGGGAACGACCTCGAGCACCTCCATCGTATCATGCCTCTTCGGAACATTCTTCCAATACAACAACTAAAAAGAATCAACAAAAGTAACTTTTTATATACTAGACGTCTAGACTAGAGATATAAAAAGGGTGCGTTAATGACCCGTTCTCCGGGCGGCCTGCTTGTTAGGTAGTAATCTAGAGATATAAAAAGGGTGCGTTAATAACCCGTTCTCCGGCCGGCCTGCTTGTTAGGTAGTGATCTCCTCTATATACCTTAGCTACGTATATCTCCCATTATTATCCTATATAATAAGCACGTACGCAGCCTGCTCCTCCATCGGGAACATTTGTTCCTTCATCGTACCTAGGATAGTACGTAGCGTCGACATGGCGCCACTGATGGCCACAGCTCTAGGGTTCATTCTCCTCGCAGCGAAATCGATACTCGCGATCCACAGGTCTTGGGGAGACGCTGCCGCGACGATCTTCGTCATCGGGTCGTACTCCAGCCTCGTCCTGCTCTTCTACTTCCTGCGCCTCTTCGAGACCGCTCCGCCTGGCTCGCCGGCGGCCACGAAGCTAGGCTTCGGCGCCCTGATCTTGAACTCGGCGCTGGCCATCTACGACTCCTGGGACGACGCCGGCTCCGTCGCCTTCGTGCTCGTCGCGGTCGCCGCGCTCTTGCTGCTCGTCCTCCGCCTCCGTGAGTTCGAGATGGCCACGGTGTGGGCGCTGACGACGCTGCTCACGGCCATGTTCGCCTGGAAGGTGGCGCCGATCATGCCGCTGGCTGTCGGCGTCCTCGTCTTCCTCTGCCTCCGCGAGATCGATCAGGTCCGCGGCGGGGAAGGCGGCGCCAGGATCAACATGGGCGAGCAATACTCCGCGCTGGCCACAGTGGGCCTCGCCGTGCTGACGTGCACCGCGGCGCTCGACACCTACGACGCCCGGCGCGACCCGGGCTCGGCGGCGTTCGTGGTCGTGTCCTACGTCGTCCTTGTGGTCCTGATGGGTCTTTTTGTCCGTGCATTCGCCCAGGCTCGCGCCAGCGACTAGGGGCAGCACTAGCTAGGGGACGGGGAGTGGTGCGGTGCTCACGGCGATGTTGGCGTCCTGGGTGGGCTCCGCTCATGCCTCCCGGCCGTGGCGTGCTGCGGTGCTGGTGTGGGTACGTATTGCTGGGTTCTGGGCGTTCTTCCAGAATCGTCGGTTTCCGCGTGTTGTCTGAATCCGTATTTGTTGCATTGCCTATCAATCAGAATTGTCGGTTTCCTCGTGTGTATTATGCCGCCGGAACTGTTTAATTGTTTCGCTAGTTCCCCTGCAATAAATTCGATTTGTGTCTCTCTGTTGTCTTCTCCATTCAGTGATCACCGGCCGTGGGTTCGTCCCCGCGTGTGGCTCAACACGATGCTGCTCACGGCCATGTTCACCTGGCGGCGGCGCCGTGGCGGGTCTCGGCGCTCTTGCCGTGGCCCGTCTCGACTGTTGTCTGCTTGATGGCCGGTTCCACGGTGGCCGAGGTTTTCTACGCACTGTTCCTTCTAGTGAGGTTTCAGTGGTGGTTTGCCAATATATGTATTTTCTAAACCTAAATTAATAAAAGCATTCGTTAAATCTGTAAAAATTTAAAACTAATTAATTTATTTGAAATTAGATAGATACAAGTCGGTACTATTTTTTTTCTAATATATCTTTCCTATTGGTGCTCTATTTAGAGTTATCTGGATCTTATTTGTTCCTACTGCTAGTATTTTATTGTTTAGATTAGAGTCTTAACCTTTATTTATTTAAATTATCATTTTGCTATGTTCTCTAAGCTTATGGCTCTATTAGTTGACTGTTTAATTTTTGAGCCTCTGCCTTGTTTGAAACCTATTATCTAGTCAAGCGACCAACTAGAGTAATGTGCTAGCCATAGAAGAATCATTATGTGGTGGAGAGCATAAAAGGCTAAATCAATAATTAGATCATTATGCGCTAGCCAGAAGAATCATTATGCCATGCTCTCCACCACATAATGATTCTTCATATACACCAAAAGTTTTTTTTTTCTATTGGTCTAATGAACTCGTTTAGTATCCAAAATATATGTTCTAAGTTTCTTATTTCAAAATCTACAAACTTAGAACACATATTTGGGACACTAAACAACTTCAAATAAAAAACTTTTCCACTATAAATTTTTAGATCGTATTTAGAACTATAACTTTCATATACACCATATCAACATCTGAGATTGTTGAATAATTTTGAATTTCAAAATCTATTCACTTAGAACAATATTTTGGGACCCTAAATAGTTTCAATTAAAAAACTTTTCAACTATAAAGTTGTAGATCCTGCCGAGGGCTACAATTTTAATATAAAGCTTGTCTTCATCCGATTTCATATGAAGAAATTATGAATTATTTTTTGAAAAAGTCAGCGTGCCCATCAGCAAGAAATAAAATAAACAGAAATATAACCAACTGACATGTGGGCCCCACATGTAGGAGCCACACCAGCGCGCCATGTCAGCATCCAGAGCAGGTTTAAACCCGTTTGGACCTGAATGACACCTGAAGCCAAGTTTATAAACCCAGAATTGGTATTTTGAAAGTAGAGGGACCTAGATGGTAACTTAAAAGACTGCTCGTGAATTTTCCTCTTCTCCTACAACTAAAAAGAACAAAACTAAGACTATTTTTTCGTGCGACTTTTCTTGGGGTCGCTCCTCCTTCCCGTTCGTGCGATACCGTGGCTAATAAAAAAGAAAAATCGCCCCTCGTCTCTCTCGTGACCCGACGCCCGACGGCGCTCCCTCCCCCCGACGGCCGATGGCGCTCCTCCCTCCCGGCCGCGGCGACGCTCCTCCCTCGCCGGCGGCGGTGGCGCTCCTTCCTCGCCGGCAATGGCGGCGCTCCTCCCTCGCCCGTGGCGCTCCCTCTCACGGCGGCCTCCCATCTCCAGCGAAGCTTTGCGAGCTCGGCCTCGGCACGGCCAGATGCACGGGCACGGCGGGCCCTAGCTGCATCGCATGGGGGCTAGGACGGCCGCGTGGCCGAGGGGCCAGCGACGGCGGCACCTGGCCTATCCCACAGCGCCACTGGCACCTGCGGCGACTCCCAGGACAGGCGCGGCAAGGTGTAGGGGCGATGGCGTGGCCACCCCGCAGCGGCACCGGCGGCGGCGGTGCCCCCTCAGATCCGATCGGCAGGCAGGAGGAGCCTCGAGCGAGATGAGGGGCGAGCAAATCGAGCGGGATGAGGAGCGAGCAGATCGACAAGGTACGCCCTTTCCTCCTCCCTAGCTCGATAAGGCCCTGTGACTGTGACAAAGGAAGGAATTGCCATGATAAAGGAAGGAATTTCCGCGAGAAAGGAAGGCATCGCCGCCTATCGCACTCGCGCTACACCTCGCGCTCGCTGGAGAAGGAGATTTTCCGTGCCGCGGAGTCAGGCGACGACGACACGTTCACCTCCCTCATCCCTCCCGACCTCTCCCTGCACAACGAGGACGGCCGCTACCTCATCGACGTCACCGCTGCTGCCGGCCATCCTCGGGCGCCCAGAGGACGCGGGGAGAGCGGAGGATGCGAGCGAGAGCGAGATCCGCCCCACCCGAGCCGGAGCTGCGGCCGCCATCTCCTGCTCGGCCTCGCCATCACCATCGCTGCCCTGCTCGCACTCGCCTCCGCCTCCAACGCCGGTCGCGCCCACCCTCCTTGCGAGTCCAAAGCTCCCCAGATCAGAAGTACTCCCCACTTTCTCCGCTTCTTCTTCGCGTCACAAAGCGACCCCAGACCCCTCGCCGGATTGGATCTCGCGCTTCGTCGGTGCCGGTGCCGGAGACGGAGATGATGTCGTCATCGTCGGATGTGGCCGTGGCACTGGAGCTGCAGGAGTCCGAGTGGTAGGAGCTGCGGCGTGAGGCGCGCAAGCTGGAGGGCGACCTCGACGTCAAGCTCTCCTACGCGCGCCTCGCCCGTGACGAGCTGGACACCCTGGGTGTCGGGTTCCGCCATCTGGTCACGCACACCGGCGTCGTCGCCACGCCTGGCACCGGCCGTCCGCCCATTGTCGCGCTCCGGGCCGACATGGACACGCTGCCCATCCAGGTACGTGCCTACGTGGTGTGTGTGCCAGCATGTACGTGTTGTTCGTGCTACTCATCATTGAACTAATCTTTTCGATTTCTCTCTTTCTCGGATTCAAATCCGTTTCTAAAATTTGAGGCGTGCTAACAAAAGATTATTATTACATAGTACCAGAAATTATTCCAAGCATGGCAAATTATTAATTTCCTGACGATTCATCTGCGGATGTGCTTGCTTAATTTTGCTGATTTGTTTTCTTGGGAAGAAAGGAGATGGCTAGGTGAGGGAAGTTTTTCTCTTATTTCTTCTTAGAACTTTTTGGACAAAACAAACTCCAACCAAACCATTTTTGGATGGTGCAAGAAGGCGCAGGAAGGGTTAGCGATCACTCCTGCTGGTATGTTAACAGTATTCTACGTTCTTCCGATAAACTCTGATACAGTATGAAGTTCATTAAACTCTTATATATCTTGACAGCTACCTCATCGTATCCCTGGTTCTGAATAGAGGCTCGATAATGCTACCATTTTCTTGCGTCCAGTGGATACTTCTAATTAGCTTAGCCAGTTTTTATAGCATAGTTAGGCATCAAAGTTATCCTTGAAATCATCTAATTTTTTTGATATTGTGTTCCTGCACATTGGATGCCATTGTTTTTTGCAGCATAGTTAGCCATTTGTCTGTACCAATCTCATTTCAAGTAGCTCGAGCCTTATTTATTTACTGACAGTCTCAAATCATGAGCTTGGTATACCAATGTTAGATATTTTACTGGTGAAATATATTAGATATTTTTCTCTTGTCAACTTTGTTTATGGCCACTGAATTTTTGGCTTGCTATTTTTTTTATTACACTGGATGTTATTCAGATGTATGGCATTAGGCCTTTGCACCTCCAGAACTCGCTCGCTGAATTGGTGTCCCCATAACAGCAACACCAAGCCAGGTCAAGGTTATCTCTGCACTGCAAAATATATGTGGATTGATCTTTATTTATTTTTGAACAATCTGGTGTAGGCAGGCAAGGAAAAGAATGATGATTTCTCAATGAAGTTAAACCTTGAAAAACATAGAATGCAAGAACTTTTCTGCAGGTAATAAACTAAACTTGCCCTGAATTATTGCAATTTTATTGCCATGGCTTACATTTGTAAACTCTACAGGATGAGTCAATGGTTGGCATTGATACACTGATGCTTGATGATGAAAACAACCAGCTGCCATGTTATTGTGCTTAATATAATGATATTGTAACTAAGGTAACCTTTTATGTCTTGGCATGACCATGTTGAGTCCAGGTTATACATATGAAGCTAAGATAATTTTACTGACAAAAATAGGAAGATGACAAGCAGTTCAGTTTTCCCAGGGAACTGCCATGGAGTTAGGTTTTTGACAAATTTATTAATCTGCGAGATATGGAATTGCATGTCCTTTTAATTCTTCCCATTCCGTTCATTTCCAGGAGCCCAATTGAGCCTACAGTGCACTTGTATCGTCTTTTCGGCACCTCTGTGACAGGAGCATGGCCCACTGCACCTGTATTATTTTTTCGGCACAAAAAAAGAAATACATGACGCATTATGGTGAACGTGAGATGTGATCTCTATTTGCTGTTTTGGAGGCCAAGATATCATACCATGCATTTGCATTTTCCATGTCTTACAGAAACTGACTTTATTTGTACAGTTCCATAAATCCATTCACATGTCATATGATAGTAGAACAATTTTGTAGCACCATTTTTCATATCTATCATCACTGCACTTTTCAACTGAGCACCTAGACTTGACACAACTTTGATGACAAGTATTTGTAGGATGAAATCTTATATATATATATATATATATATATATATATATATATATATATATATATATATAATATGCTATCTATAGAGCTTGAAACTTGGAGAGCTTGAATTGAATCCAGAGTTCAATTTGATGCAGTTGTCAGTGGAGGATTTTGAGAATAAAATTCAAGTAAACTCTGCTGCTCCTGACTGCTGCCATTGGCATTTCCCCCTTTTGCTTCCCAGTTGTGATGCCTTCTGATTTCTCTCTTTTTCTGTTGGATTGAAGAGGGATGCAATAAAGCAAACATATGAAAGGTCGGTCAAAGCTGCTCAAGATTACGGGATCATGAAAGAGAGCCCAGAGTTTGTTTTCTTGTGCTTTGAAAAAAAATGATGCTTTCACCTGGTTTCAGTCGAGAAGCTGATCCCTCTATCTCTCCATGCAGGTCTTTGGTCCGAACATTTGTGCTTTCCTTAATATACGCGTGCCTCTGTAAGCCCTGCACATTCGGCAATGACACGATGGTATTTTGTTTTTAGAATTTCCAACAACCAGAATGCTTTAGATGATAATTTGGAAAAATAAGAAGTTAGATCAGTTAAACATGTTTGTCTTTCGATGTTTGATGCCTTCAATAATGTTTGTTCTGGGAGTATCTTTTTGTCTGCGATGGTCTAACTAAAACCAGTTATTTGAGAATGAATTTTGGATCAAGAAGAACAAGGGAGGTTTACATATTCTCTACCTGGGTTGACCGGATAATGCATTCCATATTTAGCTATCAGTTTTCCTTATAACATGTTTTGTACATAGGCGAGGCTCATCTTTTATGATAACACCGTAATAGCTGTCTAATATAAAGACGACAGTTTCATTTGGCACTAATGCTTCATATCAGTATATGAGGATGAAAGGAGATTTTGGACGGAAGTGTCTGTGGACTATTGTCGTTAGAGTACTAGGGTAACAGGTTCAATTGTTTATTGTTATATCTTGCATGAGTATTTTTTTGGAATTATTGCTCTAAGATATGGAAGTGCCAGTTTTCTGCTTATTCTATACACCCTTGCAGTTATTAACTTGCACCGGTAGGATTGTGCCTCTTCCCCTGTAACTCAGAACAAGACGAGAAAGTGCTGACATCATTTCTTCTTCTTGCTCAACACATTCAGGTACTGGAGGTTGCGCAACAAGTCATTGAGTTCAGGAACACCTTGTTTGGCTGTGGCTGAAATCGTGTGAGAGATCTCCTTATGTGGCAGAACCGCCTAATCTAATGTCTCACGGGAGTGCTCGCCTTCCATTAGACACCAAGCACTCGAGGGAGAACACTAAATTACTCGGTTCCGTCGGGCACACCCCAGGGGAGAACCCGAAAATCCACATTTTTGCCATTAGGATCACAAATGAGAGAATAAAACTTATGTCATTCTTACCATTTCTTACATCACTTTACATGAACATCAGAGTATAACATTTAGTATTATAATAGCGGAATGTAATCATATTATCAGAGTTATGAATAATTTAATTGAACAGCGGAATATAAACATGTGAACAGAGTTACAGTGGAAATAAACATCTATTAATGACATGATAAAGTATTGATATGTAAACTATGACAACAGGTTGTAAACTTTCATTTATAAAAACACTTGGTAAGATTATAAATAAAAACTACGATCGCAGCGTAAAAGAAATCCTCGCTGAGTCCACCAGGAGGTATTCACACACAAGAGTCAGCTCTAGCATCCACCTGTCACCTACAACAGGGGGAATAAAACCCTGAGTACTCAATTGTACTCAGCAAGACTTACCCGACAGGAGAAAAGAAAAGACTCCAAGGATATGCAAGACTATCTGGCTTGTGGGTTTATTGCATTTGCAGGAAGCATTACTAAGCGTGCGTCCTTATATTCGATTTTTATTAATGGAAGCATTGGTTCATTAACTAACCATTCTATGTAAGCGCCTGTGCTACTTTCAAGCAGGTGGTAAGCAATCAGATTTCCTTTTCCATCTTACATCTTTCATCTTCAGTTCTTACTATGATGCTAAACCGTAGACAAGCCGTACCGGATCGTCCGGCGATTCGCGAATCAATGCCCCCAGCTGGGTACCCCAAAAACACACATCCCGCTTGTACCCAAGGCACAAGCAGGACCAACCCATCACTCTCCTGTCCTGGATGTCCAGGTCCCCGTCCAAACTGGAACTCCAAGCCCCCGCCCCTGAGTTCCGGACTCAGTGCGGTGTAAGGACCTCCTCCACCAAAATAAAACCCTGACAGTCGGTCCGGAAAGAGCCGGATCCACGACAAGAGAGCAACAAGTCTTCCAAACGCCCATACACAAGTATGTGCTCAGGATAATAAGTCTGTGACTTGCCTAGAATCTTATGCAGCGTTCGGTCCTTAACCGACCAGACAGGGAAAACAGTGTAACCAAGCTATGCCCCGCATCCACGGCGACACAACCTCTTACACCCACCAATACCCAAACCATATCCCTGTCCGGTCACCATTTTTCATCTCCACCATTTATATTTTCCAAGTGATAATGATATAGTAACATATTTCCTATAGCTCGCGAGTGACAGGCAATCACCCGACTTCTACCGGAGTCCTGTAGCATAGCCATCTACACGATCCTGTCATACTAGTAAGACTCATATGATAAAGATATATATATGCAAGTGGGTTTCATTCAACTCCTTAAAACTTAATGCACAAATATAATTTAAACTGCAGAAAAGTTGGGGTTATGCACCGGGGCTTGCCTGGGTAAGATATGTATTAAAAAGTTAGTATCTGCATCTTCAGATCATCCACAATCATCTGGATAGAAAGCCCATTGCATCATCTCCTGGAGCGAATACCATTACACCTTCTTCGGATTCCCAATCATCCATCGATCGATCTGTTGATCCATCATCGCACCTATATGATATGCATGCGATGCAAATGCAAATATGTAATTAATCAACAGCAATCGTGACTCGAAAAATACGACGTACGCCTCTCGAGTTAACAGCTAGTTCAAACGACGACCGTGCTTAGGCTACATATACACGTTGTCGAATAAGGCGTCATTTCCCAACAATTCTTTTAGTTATATAAACCAAGGTGTTTCTTTATTTCATTCTATCGATTTAAACTTTATTCGCAATAGGACATCATTATCTTTTAGCAAACTAATTATTCCGGAGCTACAAAACTTATAGTGAATACCTAATATTGTTAGGAGCCTACTGTGCAAATTTCAGATTCAACACTATTACCAATTTATCATACCAATTCCTACAAGTTTACCTTTTCGTAATATTAATTATCTCTAATTAATTATATAGCTTCCTAAGAATATTATTTAACTATTTGAACAAATTATACTAGCAGGTAGAGCAGGATTTTAGGAACTCAACAAAACTGGTTCCACTATTTTTGGATTCCTATACTATTTTATTTTGATTTTACAAATTTCTCTTATAAGCTAAATGAGAAATCGCCCTAGAAATCAAAGAGGCAGACGGCCCGACCTTAGCCCAACGGAGTGCAGGTGGCGGACGGCCCATGGACGCGCGCGACCAGTGGCCCAAGCAACCGGGAGCGGGACAGCGGCCCAGCAAGCGATGGCAGGCTGGCCCAGCGAGGCGCGCGGGTGAGCAGCCGACCAGCCCAGCGGGGCAGCGGCCTAGGCGCGTCAGGCGCAAGTGGCCCAGCAGCGCGAGCAGACCCAATGCGGGGCGGGGCGCGAGCGACCAAAGGCGGGCGCGCGGCCCAGGCGCAAGTCACAGCGCGGGCGGCCCAGTAGCCAGCCCACGCCGCCAAAGCAGCCCAGGTGACAAGTAGGTGGCGCGGCAATTTGCTAAACAGCACCTGAACTTTCCCTAATCGCATCCGAGATCCACGAGCACTATTCATGAGTCAAGTATTTCGCAAAAAGGGACCTATATAAAGCTGCGTCTTGGATTTATACCCTTCTACCTTCTCAAAGCAGAGCACGGCACGGGGAGAGGCACTGGCGAACGGCGAGGCAGCTCCAGCACCGGCGGCCAAGGCGTGCTCGCGCGCGGCGGAGGTCCATGCGCACTGGAGAGATGGTGGCGTTGCGGCACCGGCAGGGTGGCTCCGTGCGGCAGGCGACCAGCTCGGAGGAGCAGAGCGCGGAGCAGAGGAGGTGTGCCGGAAGGGCGACAGCGAGCGTGGCCCAGCGGGTGCCGCGGTGGAGCGGCCGTACCAGAGCGGCGTGGAGCTCTGGTGGAGAGGCGCGGGTGGAGGCAAGGTGCTGCTGCCCGGGCATGCCAAGGAGCAGCAGACCCGCGGGGAGCCAAGGCGGGCACGGTGGTCGTGCGGGTGCGTACGGCGGTGGCGATGCGTCGTTGGCCGGGCGTCTCCGGGCAGCAGGTGGGCACGGCGGAGGAGGCGCCTAGGAGGGAACAACGCGAGGTCCGGCGCGGCCGCAGAGGCGCTGCAGGCGTGCGGAACCTCGGTACCAATGGCAAGGCTAGCATTTGGCCGCGGTGGTGCCGCGGAGGTGGAGGCGATGGAACGGCAGCGCTGCGGCTCGGCAAGGTGGAGCAGCACGGTCGGGCTGACAACGGCGTTGGCCGGGCGACGTGCGGGTAGAAGCGGAGCACCGGCGCTGGCCACAGCGGTGGACCGAGGCGGAAGGGGAAGGAGAGGGGATGAGCAGCGCTCTACGGGACCGCGGTCCAGCACGGAGAGCGGGCGTACGACCCTGGGTGCACCTACGCGCGACGGTGGCGGGAACCGAGGAGGGCGTCGGCGACTGCGGTAGCACGGGCAGCAAGGTGTGCCACGGCGACACAGGGAGGAAAAGGAGGACCGGTGCTGCGGTGGAGCGTCGCTGCAGCACACGGGGCAGCGCGGCGGGGAAAACTAGGCAGGAGCTATGATGCCCTTATGGCAGCAGAGAAGAAGAAAGCAGCACGAGGGTTCGGCCGAACCTGGCAGTCCAATAGAGGCAGCAGCAGGAGCCGGTACAGACATGTCGGCAGAGGCAGACAAAAGAAATCAAGGCAGGCAGTAGCAGCCCGGTCAACTACCATTAATTAGGGACCGCGCGTCGTGCCCCGGCAACGTTGCAGAGCGACGGGACAACGGAGGCAGGTAAAAAGTAGTCCACGGCAGTAGCAGCAAGGAGCAGGGAGTACTGGCGTAAAAGACAAACAGAGTCCGAGAGAGCGAGCAAGCGGGGAGATAAGACTGACTCGGCCTAACTCTGCCATGGCGCGACGTTAATAATTCGGATGACGGATTTATCTCAGAACAGGGAAAACGGACCACCGTATTTAAGCGTCAAGCGGTCAGGACGGCTGCTGTCGCGGGTACATTACTAATTTATCCTAGGGACTAAAACGAGTTCATACGTGAACGTAAATATGTCACTAGGCCAAAGCTTTTCAACCACGCGTACTTATCAAAATAAACACGGGAGTGTATATATATATATATCTTTTTATTTATTAATAGATTTTATTTTATTCATAAAAGCTGCTTCTTATGCTTAATCTAATAAAACAAATCGTTTGCTAGAATCGTCGTGGGACATTCATAAATATTCCTATGTACAGCGTAGTTTAACTCGAGCGCTTAATTCGAGTCCGCGAAACTAAATCACACAAGATTCGCTTATCGCTTCACGTATGTGTTTAAATCAAAAATTCAAGAAACCCGTTTTGAAAGTTTTACTTATACCTAAATCGCGGCGCTAAATCAGATCGTAACATCGGGGTGTTACAACTTACACCTTCAATCTGCTTCAGGACAAGGAAGCCAGGGTTGTTTGCTATGGGCTTCACCAATCAGCTCAGCACTCTTAGGCTCTCCCTGTTCATAACAATCTTTCTAGGATACTAGATGATTCCCCATGGTCTTGCAATCACACAATTAGCAATGTACTCAGTTCTAAGTCCCTCAGGTTAATTATGATTTAGCATTTTTGCAGCGCTTTGGTTGCTGCTGCCTGTTGGTCCTTATATTCTAAGCCTCCTAGCAAGGAAATTAAAGCCAGAACAACATCTTGGGCGGGGAACACATGATCCGTTTTTTCCTTGGAAAGTGTTTTGAGATGCTGTACGCTTTCATAATCAAAGATGGATGCATATCTGAGTTAAAAGATGTATGCATATCTGGCGGCTAAAAGCTGGACTTTTGTCCAAACCAACAAGGAATCTGCACTGGAATCCTCGTTAGTACCTGTTTACAGATGTTCGAATTGCTTTGATTCTATTTTGGTTTGGCTGTGGGATTTATTTTATTAGAGCTTTATCTCTCGACCATATATGAGATGGATACTTCTTTTTATCCCCTTCAAATGCACAGTTCCACTAAAAAAATGCATTGGTACTCTATTTCTTCAGTACTAGTCGGCTAATGTTTGATGTTAAGTAAAAATTGACATAATCTGCTCATGTTTGATTCATTGCCAGTTGTTATTATTTTTAATTCCTTAATCACCCGTGCCCCTTCATCTCTTGTGTCTTCGTTTGGTTGTTTTCATAAGCATATCTGAAATGCCGTCATGGCGTTAGCACGAGCACTATACGCTTTGTTATCGATGCATATATTTTCTTTTGAATGTTTGATTTGTACTATCGAAGGTCGCCATTGCATTAGCACGCCTATTTAATTTCATATCATTGTTATTTCATCGTGCGATCCATGTATTTTTAATACAAAAGTTTAGTTGTCCCGTAGCAACGCACGAGCACACTACCTAGTCCTTTTTTATACACAGTGTTCTGCACTGGGCATTGCACACACTTCATCTTCTCCCTATAAATTGTCGCAGAGATCGCCCTTCTCGAATCAAACTCGCTCCAACCCAAGCTAAGGAGCTCAAGGACACTGCTAGTGCTAGAATCAGTGCGATTTACTCCGCATTTCACATGGCCGACCGGCAATATTCTACCCTGACCAAGCTAGGTTTAGGCGCCCTGACCTTCAATTCGGTGCTCGCCATCTACAACTCCTGGGGCGACGCCGCCTCCGTCACGTCCGTGCTCGCCGTGGATGCCGCGCTCGTACTGCTCTTCCTCTGCCTCCGTGAGTTCGAGCAGGGCGTCGGCATGGGCAGGGATGCCAAGACCAAGGCCGCCGTGTGGGCACTCACAGCGCTGCTCACAGCCATGTTCGCGTCCGGGGTAGCGCCGACGTTCATGCCGCTGGCCGTCGGCGCCCTGGTCTAAATCCAGATATGCTAAACAAATTAAGATAATTCTAATTTAGTATACATATCAGATATAGATGTGAATAACTATATTCATATTTACTCCCTAATTCGTTCTAAGCTATAGTTCACTTTGATTTTATCCTAAATCGATTTTCATCTAACTCTGGTCAAGTTTTTAGACACATATAGTAACACCTACAAGTTTGAATAATGGACTCTCAAAACATGTTTCAAGAAAAAAATAAATGGAACTAATTTGATATTGGTGGATTTTTATATAAACGTAACATGGTTAGAGTTTAACAGGTTTGACTTACCATAAAGTGAAAGATGAAACTTAATTTAAAATGTATGGATTACAATCTGCAACGCAGCGCATACAAACCCTGGATAATATAGATTTCCATTATTACATGTATTTCCATCCGTAGCAGTACTGCAGTAGCAATAACACAGAATATTATCATCTAGAATTGCAGTTCCTTTGGGGCGAGGGAATATACAACTTGTTGACCGAAGCTTCTGTTCATATCTCAATAGAATAGAAAAAGAGGAAAAACACGAATTTGTGTTGCACTAGGGAAGTGCATATTCAGATATTTTTCACCATTCTGTGTGGGGATATATATGTTTATATATATATTTCACTTAACATATTCACGTGTGAGACGTTGCTCTCTCTTTGCTCACGATGACTAGGCCATCAGCTCGTTTTTTTTAAAAAAAACAAAGAAGGCAAAAAAGCAAGCATGAACCAACCTGAAAACTATTAAGGCTTTAATTAGACACCACCAATATTTCATTTCACTTCGTTACCGTTAAACATCTACAGGAATCCAAACTCCATGTCAACATATACAGCAACGATAGAATCCAAATCCGAGGAAAATGTGATCGGCCAACATGGTGAAAGTGCCAAACTCCGTAGGACTCTTTTTTCGAAACTTAGTACAGACGCTACAAAAACGCATGCATACTCTTTCTCTACAAACGCAAGCACATACATGTACCTAACCATACGAGAATCTCCAAGAGACTATGTTGGACCGGTAAATATCATATCCTATCCCTTTAAGCACCTCCAAATACTGAGCTAGAACAGTAAATTTAGAGATTGATGAAGTCACCACGAGTACTTACCTCTATGAGCACCTCTAAGTGACCGTGTCTATTTTTGGTTCAGCTGGCTTTTAAAAAGTGTGTTTCTGCTGCCAAAAATAAGAAAGCCAATCAAACGGGTGGACCTAAACTTGCTTTTTCAAAAGCTGCGGGGATGGCTGAGGGCTGAGGGGTGGTGCAGTGGTGAGCTGATGGCAGCAGGGATATCTGGACGTGAGCAAGGGTGGCGGCGGGATGAGATGGCCAAGTTGGACAGGGCGGCAACGGGAATAGCTAGGTGGTGGCGTGGATGGTCGAAGTCACACCGCGGCCTTGGCCCTTGGTCTTGGTGTCCCTGCCTCTGCCGGTCTGCTCGAAGTCACGGAGGCAGAGGAAGAGGAGCCCCAGGAGTTGTAGACGGCGAGCGCCGAGTTGAAGGTCAGGGCGCCAAAGCCCAGCTTTGTCAGCGTGGAATATCGTCGGTCGTCCAAGTGAATTCGAACGACCTTCCGCGCGCGGAGAGGGGGACAAAGCGAGCACAAGAGTTGATATATGGCTGCTGGTGAAAGGCGAAGGCTTCTTCCTTTTGTACCAGTGGCCGGGTCATCGTTTGGACAGACGACTGAAGACGCGGCGGCGCGTACGAGCCCAAGTTTTGTTCAACTCCTCCCCGTCTCTCAGTTCATGCTGGGCTGGCTCGCACCGCACGCGCTGTGAATCGTGTTGTGTCGCCATTTTGCGATCGCATCGCACGGAGCCTTGCCATCGGGCATCTGACTCAGAATGACGTGCCGTGCCCTGCGGTGGGGGTGCACTGCCGTAGGATGACAGCCATCCGAGCTTCTGACGTGCGTCGGGGAGAAGGAACGAAACAGCATCCGGCCGGCACGGAGACAACAGCACTTGCCCTGCTCGATCTGCTGCGCCTGTGATTCTGATTCGGTCCCAAATTGTGAGCTCTGAACTGATTATTCATCTTTCCGAAAAGAAATTGTGAATGGATCCTTTCCTTTGTCATGTCAGCATGTGCTCTGCATCTGCTTTGCTTTCTCTGCTGAACATCACACGCGCGCGTCTTGCCATCTTTCCACACAACCGCAATTCACGACTGCTTACTGAGAACACAAGTTATGCATAGTCAGTCACCATTGACGATTTGACGAAGCGATCATTGCTCCTTGGGTACGGGGTAGAGAACTAGAGATCCCTGAAATCATGTACACGCAGGCGTGACGCATCCCAGCCCCCTCCTCGGTTCCTGGCACGGGTCGAAGAAGCCCCGGCCCGAGGATCCCCGACGCCGGCGGCCGCCACGGGCCATGGCTGCAGAACCGCCGGGGCCCTCCTCGATACCATGGCTGCGACTGCGAGGAGCGAGCGCTTGTGGCCAGCCTCCCTCAGTCCCTCCGGCAATGGCGCTCGAACCCGCCCCTTCTTCAGCCTCCCTCTCCCTCACCGCCCCTCCCCTGACCCCTCCCTCAAAGCCGACGGCCAAAGCGGATCGAGGTGCCATAGCGCGCCCGGCGGAACCGGCTTAGCAGATTTAGAGGAAAGCCGGATGTGGCGGGCAGAGGACAGCGTGCTCGACGGCAGGCTGCCAGGCCGGATGTGGCGGGCAGAGGACAGCGTGCTCGACGGCAGGCTGCCAGGCTCCCTTCATAGCGGGCTCGGCGTCGAAAATTTCCAGAGGCGGACATTTTGTTGTTGGTTAACACTTACAGTGACATTCGACTCTGAAAATTCTATTTGGCCTCCTTCAAAAATTGTTTATGCGGTAGTGTCTTGCAGACGTTTCTGAGGTCTGGGAGGTAGGTGTGAAAGCGCTGGTCGGCGTCTCTATATTGACGTCCACTGACAAAGCTGACCATGTAGTGAAGAGGAAACACCGGACAGTTGTTTTGAATTTTATGGAATGTGGTGGTGAATTCTCTGTGTCCAAAAAACATGCAATTTTAGAATATCAAATCATTTTGGTCTGACCATTTTTTTTTAATTATCAAAGTATTCAATATTACCATACCAAATAAGGGTAATTAGATTTGCGATATATTTTCATGATGTACCTGTTTTTGTGTTACATATATTGATTTCTTTAATAAACGTGAATAAACTTTACAAAAAAAAAATCTCGAACGTGCACTTTGCACGGGAATCATTAAGCAGGAGTAGATAGTGCAAATTACATTACAGCAAAGGCAATGGTAATCCACTGATTACCAATGCAATGCACGACGGCCAAGGGCAGCAAGCGATTGTGATTTACGTTCTAAGCGACAGACGACAGAACGTCTACCGGAACTACAGTAGGGTAAGCAAAGACAGCAGGTGCTTGAACCCTGCTAAACACCATTCCTCTGCCTCGCCCAAAATCGCAGACGCCACAACCCCCGCGTCTGTTGAAACTCCATTGAATGTCCGCGCATTCCTCTCCTTCCATAGCCTCCAGCCGACGAGGAAGAAGAGCGAGTCCAAGCCTTTGCGCACCTGCTTGGCAACGAGCTTCCTGTTACGCAGCCACCAGACTATCACATCCTCCTCATGCACGAGCACCACCTCCTGAAGATGGAGCCTGGTCAGCAGCATGCTCCAAACCTCCCTACTGTAAACACAGCCCAATATGATATGGTCCATAGTCTCCGGAAGCTGGGCACAATTAACACAAATACTGGAATCCTGAAGGCCATGGCGGAATCGCCGTTCCGCAGTCCAGCATCTCCCATGCATCACCAACCAAAAGAAGAGGCGAACTCTTGGTGGTGCCGAGGTTTTCCAAATCTCCCTAGCTCCAAGCGGCCTTGATGAACCAATAAACATAGCACCATATGCCGACGCCAAGGAGTAGGCACCATCAGCCATGAACCTCCACCGGAAAACATTTGGAGTACCAGGCACCAGCTGAACCTGTTGTACTCGTTGCCACACTAGCATGAACTCGTTGATGACCAGAACCGTGCGCGCTCCTGCGATATGGCACACCCATGCATTGCCCGGAAGTGCCTCACTGACAAAAGCCCTCCGCCGTCTAGCTGACATGGCCCGAAAGAGCGCCGGTGCCAACGACTGAATGCTTGAGCCATCAAGCCAATTGTCTGTCCAAAAATAAGTTGATTCTCCGGAGCCAAGGACGGACGCCGTTGCCGCCTTGAAAACCGCAATCACCATCTTGTCCTTGCTCTTGTGCAGGCTGCTCCAACACAGATTGTGGTCCACCCGACATTTCCACTCCCAGCGAGCTCTCAGCGCGACACCCGCACGCCGAAGATCAACGACGCCCAGTCCTCCGAGGTCGCGTGGTTTGCACACGATTTTCCAGGCCATCTTACACTTCCCCGCACTAATTGTCTGCTCACCACACCAAATGAAAGTGCGGCGTCGCTTGTCAATTTGCTCAAGTGCCCACGGCGAGAGACACATCGCAATAACCATGTGGACTGGAATCGCCAAAAGCGTAGCCTTGACCAAGGCCGTCCTCGTAGCCACATTCAGTAACTTTTCCTTCCAGTGTGGAATTCTGGAAGCAACTGAGTCCACCAGCCTTTGTTCATCCGCCCTTCTGACTCTGTAAATGGAGAGAGGAATCCCCATATAGCGACATGGGAAATTCTCTACCTTACACGACAGAGTGTCCCGCACCAGGTCCATCTCCTGCTCGGAGCACCCAATTGGTGTAGCCACACTCTTATCCATGTTGGACAACAGACCAGAAGCCAAGCCGAACAAATCCACCACCTCCTTTTATGACCAGAAGGTCATCAATTCTGGGGGCGACGAACAAGATGACATCGTCGGCGTAGAGGCTGGCCCTAAACGGCAATGCCGCGATCCCCAAAGGCGTTAGGAAGCCTTGAGTATCCAGCCAACAAACGAGATGGTTGAGCACCTCCATGACTAGCACAAAAAGCATTGGCGGAAGCGGATACACCTGGCGTAGCCCCCGAGCATGGCAGATTCTTCTCCCTGGTCGGCCATTGAGAAGAATCTTAGTGCTGGCTGTGGACAGGATGCTGGAAATCCAGTCCCTCCAACGCCGGCCGAATCCCAGGTGCGCCAATACCTCAAGCAAGAAGTTCCATGCAACAGAGTCAAGCGCCTTGGCAATATCGATCTTGAGCAGTACACAGGGAGCGCGCTTGTCATGGATCGCCTTGAAAGACAGGCGCACCATCTGGAAGTTATCGTGAATGCAACAACCTCTGATGAAAGCTGTTTGGTTCGGCCGAACCATGCTGTCCAGCACCCCTGCCAGCCTTTTTGCCAGGCATTTAGTGATCAGCTTCCCAAAGCTATGGATGAGACTAATAGGGCGATAGTCTTTGATCTCCTCCAGCTGCTCCTTCTTTCTCAGTAGGATCATGTATGCGTCGTTAAGCAAGTAAAGGCTTCTGGTGTCGCGAGCCCAGAATGCGTTGAAAGCATTCAAGATGTCCTGCTTAATTATGGGCCAAGCCTTCTTGTAGAAGACGCCTGTGAATCCATCCGGGTCCGGCGCCTTGTCGTTCGGCATTTCAGATATCACCGACCAGATTTCGACCTCAGTAAAGTACACCTCTAGGCTCGATAGGTCCACCGAGGGCAGCCCAATGAGACCGAGGTCGAGCCTCCGAGAGCGAGCAAAGGCGGCGCCCAGGACTTGATCATAGTACTAAAATAACTCCTCCGCCATTGCATCTTCTCGAACCACCTCATTACCACGCACCTGAAGAGACCGGATACAGTTCCTGCGTTTTCTGTGGCAAGCCATAAGGTGGAAGAACTTGGTATTGGCATCGCCCTCAGCGAGGAACAGCATTCTGGAGCACTGTCTGGCCATCGTGCAAGGATGCCAAACCAAGCACACGGACTTTCAACGACTTGCGCAGCAGCGACTCTTTGTGCCGTGAGTGTCCTGGAGTCCTGCGCCACTTTCAGACGTAGGATTACCTTCCTTGCCAAAGCTAACTGCAACCGAACACTTCTGATCTTCTTATCACTCCAACTCCGCAACGCCCTTGCAACATTTCTGAGCTTATAATCAAGGACACGGAAAGGGTCAGCATGTAGGAGCGTTGTCGACCAAGCCGTGGCGAAGACCTCCAAGAAACCTGGAAGTTTTAGCCAGTACGGCTCAAACCGAAACCTCTTTTTTGCCCAGGGCAACACATTCATCGACAACAGAAGGGGACAGTGATCGGAGCAGTCCGTGGAAAGTGCCCTGAGCACATGATTTGGATGCGCCTCCAACCATCCCGCAGAGGCGAACAAGCGGTCTAGCCGTTCCAAAGTGGGTTGGTCCCTCTCCCTGGACCAAGTGAAGCGCCTGCCAATCAGATGGAGCTCCTCGAACTCAGCAGCATCAAGGAACGCCCAGAAGCGACACATGCAGCGACGGTCCAGACGATCATTGCTCTTGTCCACCGCCCTATAGATCATGTTAAAGTCACCACAGAGCATCCATGGTCCTGCGGCCGAGTTCCTGAAATGCAGCAATTCCTCAAGGAACTCAACCTTGTCTTGGTCAGCCAGCGGTCCGTAGACCACCGTGATCCACCAGCACTCTTGTGGCACAGCCGCCCTTGCCACCTTGGCTGAGAGGGAGAAACGACGTTTGTCCACATCGGACACAACCCAATGATCCCGATGCCACCCCAACAAAATACCCCCCGCAACATTCAGCGAAGGGAGATAATCATAGTCGAACATACTTCCTAGGATTTCATTAGCCAGAGGATTACAAATGGTGGAGAGTTTAGTCTCTTGTAGACAGACAAGCGTGGCACGTTCCTGGGAAACCAAGTCCCTAACGACATTGCGACGGTCGCGACCGTTCAGACCGCGCACATTCCAAACAAAGCAGTTGTCAGATGACATTGACAACAAATTAAGCGACTGATTAGGCCCCTGATCCCGACTACATCACCTCCCCCTCCAGCTCGACCAAGTTCAAGTTCATGGCCACGGGGTCAAAATCGGGCGAGAATAGCATCTGGAGCGCCTCCTGCTTGGATGGTGTCAGCGGGTCCGCAAAGGTCGCCAAGTAATTCTCGAAGGCCTCCATGTCATCCGGCGGGATGTCAGTCGTGACTCCAAGTTTCAGCATTAGCACCGACTATGCCTGTAGCGTTGCATTAGCTGCATGAGGATTGGCCGCCAGCCGACTGCTACGTCTGATCGACGGCACGGTGGCGGGCGGGCGTGACTTCCTGAGCCTCGGCCCTGCCTTGATGATGGGTGACTCCAGAGGGATGCAAACTCGAGCTTCAATTTCATCCACCAGCGCGGCGGCGGACGATCCAGGCGGCGTCAGAGCCACCAGCGTGGAGGCCGACGATCCTTGCGGCGACAGAGCGCCCCCAACAGGGCCAGATCCCGTGGATGGCCTAGCGAGCTCAAACTCCATGATGTCCCAGACATCCGACGCAGTTCCCTCCCCAGCAGTAACCGGGCTGCCTACCACAAGCCCAAAGTCCCGGATGGGCCTCAGAAGGACTCCTTCGCCCCTTATGCCCGGGCTAACATCAATGAGGGTCTTCAAAGCACGTGGGCCGCTCCATTGGGCCGCGTGGCGCGGGCCCAAATCAGGGGAGCACAGGTCCAGCACATGACACTGCGCCCGGTTTGGAGACCGCGCGGCAAGCTCCGCCTCCAGCTCCATCGGGTCCACACGGGGTGGGTGGGGCTCCACTACGTCCACAGGCAGAGGGACGTCAAGGTCAACTTCAGTAGCCACCTCCAGCGTGCCACGCGGCATCCGACGGTCCAGACAGGCTTTCTCCATGCCGCAACTTTCGGCGTTGGCAGGGGGGTGGCCGGACGCAGCCACGAGCCCTGATGACGAGACATCCGGGATCTCGCGGTACGAGCCCTAGCTTTACGCACGTCCCGCTGGGCCCGGTACCCTTGACACGCCCCCGGCGGGCAGACCACCGAGCCGGCGACCAACGACTTCACCGGTCAAGACGACCAGGCCAGACCCCGGCGGCGAGCCACCACCGCTGCAACAATCAAAACCCGGATGAAAGCGGTTGCAGTTGCTGTCGCCCGTGCCATCGTCGTTGTCCGCACGACCGCCAAAGGCATCGTCCTCCGGAGAAGGCCCCAGCGACGGGGCCACCGCGGCCATCATCAATCTCCGGGTGAAAACGGTTGAAATTGCTATCAACAGAGCCGTCGTCTTCATCCGCACCGCCGTCAGGTCCTCCCTCATCCTAGGAAGGCGACGGTGAATTCCAATCCTGGAACGCGACCAACCGGAGCCGCACAAGATATCGCAGACCGGGAAGCTCCTCCAGCGCGCTCTCCACGGGATTGAGAACGCGCGGCTCCGGGATGAAAACGATCTTCTCGTCCGGGATGAACCGCAGATGCAAACACCACGCCGCAACGAAGAACTCGCGGTCATCATCTGCCGGCACATCCCTCGGCTGAACGACCTCGACGTCCGCACATGCGGGACCGAGGATAATCTGCGCCGTGGACAAACGTCGTTATGTTCAGACATTATGTTCAGATGCCATGAAGGACCAGATGTCCTCAAGGCAAGGCGCACTACTGGACAGGAGTATGTTCAGACTTCAGAGAGGTTCTGACTCCTAAAGACGTGTGCTCCCTAAAGTCCTGAATAGATTATGGATCGGATAAGCTCAGTATCCGGACTAATTTGAGGCACGTCACGGATATGTTGGCACAAGTAGTCATCCCCATCCCGTAACTGTCGATGATAGTCGATATGGCTGCAGCTGATTCACCTTCCACGCCTTCTTTTAGTCTTGTGCATCGCCGCATCTGGCTCCAAAAATCATAAAACGTGAGTGTGCAGGACCACTCTTTGTATAAAGATGAGCTCGCCTCGTGTTACCTTCCTGCAGGTTCAGCGAATGTTGCTTGGCTGGGTTGACGCGTCTGTAGACCTGGCAATGAATTTGGACGGGTTGAGGGCGACCCGCGCACGCGTGACAACCAAGAAAAAAAAAGAAGCGGGGCAAGAAGCGTACGCGGCCACAAGTTCGGCGTGGGGTGCATGTGGCGCGGGGTAGCGCATGGGAGCTCGTGCGGCCACTCGTTCGGTGTGGGCATGGGAGCTCGTGTGGCCCCTTGTTCGGCGTGGGGCGCGGGGGAGAGAGAAGGAGCGGCAGAGAGCGTAGGAGCATGGGGCCATATACTCCATGGCACCGAGCTCCATATGTTTCATGCGTTAGATGTATATTTCATATGTTTCATCTGACTGTTGTATGTATTTTATCTGGATGTTGCAATTGTTATACACGTATGTTGCATGTGTATGTTTTAAATGTTTCATCTGTTTTCAACGTATAGTGCAAGTGTTTTATTTTGATGTTGCATATGTTTCGGTGGCTATATACATATGTTGCAAGCGTCTATTCAAAATATTTCATCTATTTTCAGACATATGTTGCAAGTGTTTTATCTGATGTTACATATGTTGCAATTGCTATGCACGTATGTTGCATGTGTATGTTTTAAATGTTTCATCAGTTTTCGACGTATAGCAAATGTTTCACCTGTTTTCAGACATATGTTGCAGAAGTGCTTCATGTTGCAACATTAATAGGCACAGGAAGCGAGCGCATGCGGAGGCGGTCCCCGTGGGCGCAGCGGTCCCCATGTGCAGGGCGTGGGTGGTCCCCACATGGCACAAGGCGGGCATCAACAGGCACTAGGCGACAACTGCATTCGTAGGCGCACCAGCATGCGGCGGCAGGTGTGCAGGCGCAGCTGCGGCATGTGGGGCGGGCATATAGGTGCTGCAGTCGTATGCGGGGCAGCAGTTGCATGCAGGGCAGCGTGGGGCAGGCTTAGCAGTATGCGTGACAAGCGGGATGGACGTGGGCATCCGGACGGGGACTAGCATCCGGACGCTAGCCACGCCGTAATCCAAATGGACATAACTTGACGCGGTGTATGCATCTGTGATAGACTACCTATACTTATGCATCGTACTTTGATAGAATGGCAGGTCTTAGGTTTGATTGTTCAATTGCTTCAAATTAAAATGCGTATCTCTGACGCCTTGACATTAGGCACGGCTAGTGTCGCCGCGTGTGGCGTGGCGGTGACCTGGGAGACTCAGGATGATATCAATTTGTTCGAGTACTTAATTAAACTAGTGAGCATGCACGTGGGGCACACACATGTTTATAATTGTAATAGGTGACATCTTATATATATTGTAAAAAAGATAGAACGTCTTATTATAATATATAAAATTTTAAAATAGTTGAAAGTACTCGTAAGATTTGTTTTCTAAATTAATTTTTTAATGAGATATGAAGCCAAATTGGAGCATGCTATCGACCAGCTTAGGAAGAGTGTAAGGATCTCAACTTAACAGAACTGAAGATTTGCACCGCACGTAATAAGGAAGCAAGCAATTCGAACCACCCTACACCATATATGATAACAAAGGTAAATAAAGATACATGAAGCAAGCAAACAGAATCCACTGGAGTTCCCTACGCCAAATGACACCCAAGAACGTCAGGAAACATATTCCTGTTGTCCAGCCGTAAGGAATGAACCGACAGACGCGTTCCTGCTGTCCAACTGCTGCTGCTAGGATAGGCGCGGGTGATCGAGAGGCTCAACCAGGACTTCTTCGGCCATATCTCACGCTAAATAGCACGGATCAAATTTGCAGTCACCAGAACTGCAGTAAGTTCCCTTCATTGTATACCCCCTTTTTGAGAATAAGGGGGCAACAATCCCTTTTGATTTTTTAGCACAAAAACTAAAAGATAGAATCCAAAATGGAATATAAAACAGAACGACAATAGGTTTCATGTTGCCACTTTGATTTCGATACAAAACGGAACGACAACAGGACATCTCATTAACTAAAACTGATTGTAGTACTGTACAGGTTGCCGCTTTGAGGTTCACTGAATTTCAGGTTTCAGGTTTTCAGGTTTCATGTATAGGAAGCAGGAACATACAAATAAAGCATTTCATAGGTTTCATGTTGCATTTCTCAGGTTTTAGGTTTCAGTTCAGCATGAGTACAGATTAGCTTTGTCTTTACTTCAGGTCTCAGCTGAGTAGCATGACGTTAGTTATTCTGTCCAGACATAAATAACGTAAAGATTGTAAAGAACTGCTTACCGCTTTTTTCAGTTGAAAACGTACGTAAAGAACATCATCGGATTTGCTAGCGTCCAAAATTCTGCACCTAGAACAAGATTACATGTTTGACAGTCATGATTCATAAGAAGCCTAATATAGCAATTATAATCTTTGGAGAGCTAGGTCCCTCCATATTGTCTGATTTCATTCAGACAACCAAAACTATTAGACTTCTTTTCATAAAAAGAAGTTGAGTTCAAGTCATGAATGTATATGTGTATTGAATTTCAGGGAGACTAACAGTTTTTTACATGACCTAACACTGGAAGCTTGACATGCAAGAGGATTCATTGTTCCTAACCTGAAAGCCTAAAAGTATGAAAGAAAATTTAATCAGCTACATCAAACTAAAAAACGTCTAGATTATATCCAGGAGATTGGCCATGAGACAAAAAAAGAGGAGAACCCGCACACGGTGAACTGAACTAACCAACGGTTCTAAAACCCAACCCACACGCAATGAAATTAGGCCGCGACATGGGCCAACAGACTCGATCCTATTGTGCGGCTAGAGCCTAGAGACCAGTGGCCTCGCCCAGCCAATTGCTATTATTGCCCAACACCTGGAATGAGGAAGAAGGAAAATAACAAAACATATGCCCATCTCATACTAAATCAAAATAATTAACAAACCCATAAAGATCACTAACCAATCAATCAATAAAAAATAATTTTAAAAGAGAGCAACGATATTCCCATTTATGATTGTCACAGTAAAACAGAGAAAGGATCGCCTGGCAGGAAGAAGGAAAATGACAAAACATATGCCCATCTCATATTAAATCATAATAATTAACAAACCCATAAAGATCACTCACCAACCAATCAATAAAAATTAATTTGAAAAGAGGGCAACGATACTCCAATTTATGATTGTCACACTAAAACAGAGAAAGGATGGGAAGAAAGAAACATGATGCCAAAACAAACATCTTTGTCACACTCAGACCAAACTCTAAGAAAAGAAAGTTAACACATGTTAATTTATATCACACAGGATGCACCATATTGTCGCAACTAATGTTACTTCTTTAACTTAAGTTACTTCAAATATTAGTAAATATCAATACACATATGAGCAACTGAACAAAAGAAAAGGTTTCTAATGAGAATATGCTGACTGAAAGAGCACAAGTAAACAATATATACAATAGTTAATGTGCCCAACCTATTAACCTAGAGATTCTTGAGCTGTGCACATTCATCAATTGCATGTCGATTCTCCTGTGGCCTCCTGTATGGATCCTGACAATGCCAAGTTACATTCGTAAGAGATGATTTATGTGAGAAAATACAACAAATCTGGGCTCCCCATACATCTAGCAAACATTTGAACACAAATCATGTGAGGCAATACATATTTGAACACAAATAATAGTTTACTGCACAGACAACCTTTGGGATGGAAACTCCCTAACCTTGTCTGGCAGCAAATCATGTTGTGCTCCGCCTAGCTAGCCCACTTACCCTCCATTTAAAAATTTGTTTAATCCTTGCTTCCTGCAGCACCAAGAAGAAACAAATTTCAATCGAGTCCACGGATGAAACTTCAAAACTGGAAGCAAATATAATGGTTGAAAACTGATGCACAACTCACATTAGTTAGTGAAGGAATTTGTCTACATATCCCTATGTATTATTGCTCACTGGGCTAATAAGAAATAAGAGATTAGCTTAACTGTGTTTCAGATTTTTTTTCATGTATTTTCAAAGCAACCAAATGTGCTTATTTCCCTAACATTGGCACCTGTTGAGGGGCACCAAAAATATGAAACTGTCCAAAGCAACCTCTCAAGAGAAAACTTACCGGTCAAAAACAGCTAGTAAAAACCAAAATTTAAGACTGGCAGTCTTAGCAACACCGTATGAATTAACTCCTACCACTTTGAATTATTGTTATTAAAAGAGATAATACACTTATAACATCTAAGTTCTTTCATAACTAATTTGGAAAGCATTCTAAAAAAAGATGTCACTACAAACAAGATCAATGGAGCTGCTTATCATTCTGCTTGGTTGCTATGTTACTCCTAACTTATTGGCAGTTAGTTGCTCTTCTCACATAAACAATTATGAAAATAATATAGATCAATATCAAAACAGTCCACTTTGGTAGATTGGTCTGTATTGTTGAATCCTGATTAACATAGCTGCCACTCCAAATCCCAAGCTATGAAGCAAATCAACAAAGCATTGAGAAGGAATGTACCAGAAAGCTAGTATAGTTGAGTGGCATAACAATGCACATAGCGTCAGTTCCCCAAAAAAACAATGCACATAGCGTCTACAATATTTTTCAAATATTAATGTTGTTGAACAAAAAATGCCTCTACAGTATATACAGCCATGAGCACAATGCATCCCCATACTTGGCAATAGAAATTTGCTTACAAAATAATGGATTGAACTTTGGACAGTCGAATTCATCTATTTACATCATGAGTAACCCATTCGACAAAAATTCCTCAAACCCCTAGATTATGGTGAGCTAGAAATCCACAAGGGAAAGGAGAGGAGAACATACCTAGGTGTGGAGGAGATCTTAGTGCAGTAGGGGATGTCCACGGGATGGCTTCACGACCTGGATCCAGTCCAGAAGGGTCACAATGGTGGATCGGGGTGAGCGGCATGCGGGAGGGGAACGGGCGGCACCGGTGTGAGAGGAGGCGTCGGAGAAGAGCATGGAGGCGGGGAATGGAAGCTGTCACCTGGAGCGCCGTATGTGGCGACGAGCCCTAACCCTCGAGGTTGAGGATCCATTAATCGGGACAATCCATGGGAGGAGGCGTAGGAGTCTAGGAGACGGGGAGGATTGGCTGCGTGATTGACGGGGACACAATGGATCGTCGCGGGATTGATGAGGCGGCGGTGATGATGTGGGTAGGCTAGCGGGTAAAGGAATTACTCGGTGACAAAAAAATCGCCGCGGAGGATGGCCGATTGGTTTTTTCCATGGCAGGAACACGTAAGATGTAAGATGGTAGGTGGCCCATCGCTAGATTGATATGAAGCGTTAGATTTAAGGATACTTTGTTATCTAAGGGTTTATATTAAAGGTGGGTAAGTATTTTAGGTGAAAAGCTATTATTAATTCCTTCAATCTTTTATAGTATAGATAATTTATGTGGGGGATGTAATTGAGAGTTTCAGTGACGGAGATGACCGTAATCTGTATAACATAAGAGAATGGATGTGATTTCATAAAAAACTTAATATGTTGGCTTCGAAGTTATCATCTTATTAGTCAGTGGATTCACTCGGTTTCATTAATTCGGGGCCCATAGGTCTCGACCATAGGATCGATCGAGTCAAGGTGACGAAGGCCGGCCGGCCCACGCCCACGTACGGTTTGCTTGTGAAATGCATGTGATTCGAGATGCATGTACGATGGATCCGCAATTTCCAGGGATGCATGTTGTAAGGAGATGGACTTCCAGATTCCACTAAATAAGAGAATGGAAAATTCCCAAAGCAACCTAACCCTGCGTACGTGCTTTTCGAACAATATGAACACCGAGTCACGGAGAGTCAACCAGACGTACGTACAGCAGCTACATATATACGCGGTGCGACGGCAGGTAGTGTATGTAGAGCTGTTTTCTGGAATCTCTTCTTTGAATTAAAACGGCAAGCAGGATTAGGGTTCGAGATATACGTCGACAACGACTTGCAAGAAGACTGTCGCTGTCGTACGTCTCGTGACCTGACTACCCGACCCGGCCTGTCGGCGGTCCTGGTCCAACAAGGCACATAAATCTCGAACTCGAAGGCCGGCCAGTTGTTATGTAGAGGAAACAACTGGCCTCAATCCCTGACATGTAGGAGTACGTAGCTCCAAACATCTGACAGAGCACTGATATAAACGTATACCACCTCGGAAGCAGCGCTAAGCCGCTAACGATCATCGCGGCAGTCATGCGTACTAGTACGTCGTCAGCATGTTCACTTCATTTGTTGCTTCAACAGTTGAACTCGATCGAAGACGGACACAAGGGTGCGTGACGTATACGTAGTGCATGCGCGTCGCGTGTGTATGAAAAAAGGGCGGAAATTGCATGAGCGCGTTGTTGCGCTGCACTTGCATTATTGCCCAGGAAGCGTGAGCACAAGCTACCGGGAACGACCTCCAGCACCTCCATCGTATCATTCCTCTTCGGAACATTCTTCCAATACAACAACTAAAAAGAATCAACAAAAGTAACTTTTTATATACTAGACTAGAGATATAAAAAAGGGAAAATTAATAACCCGTTCTCCGGCCGGCCTGCTTGTTAGGTAGTAATCTCCTCTATATACCTTAGCTACGTATATCTCTTATTTACGGAGACACTCAGGAAATAACTGTCTTAAAAAATACATGTAACTCAATTCAGTATCAGAATTAAGGTCGAGTGCAAATAATCAGACCTAGCTTTACATGCATATAACCGAATATAAAGAAACTGTTGTCCCATTGCATTGGACGTCTACGACCGAGCATGTTTACGGAATGTTTTGTTTCTTAAATTTTGGGCGGTCCCAACGACGTGGATGGTGGTGTTGCTTTATATCCGAATAGAATCCTGCGTCTGATAACCGCCGAAATCAACAACCTGACGTAGCCATGACGATCCTTGTCATTCCATCTAACTGACCAACTCGAGGCGACTCGCCTGTCGCCACAGCTTGCTCTCTAAGGTACTCCGTAGAAAATAAGATTATATATATACCTTAGCTTACTCTCTGTTAAGGCACAACGCATATCTCCCATTATTATCCTATATAATAAGCACGTACGCAGCCTGCTCCTCCATATATTTGGCCATGCAGCCCGCGGCCCGCCGGCCCGGCCCGTGGCCCGTTGTTTTGGCCCGGCCCGAGTCCGGCCTGGCCCGGTGGCCACCGTGCCCGTGCTGGCCCGGCCCGAGACACCGGGCCGTGCCTGGGCCGCCGGCCTGGCCCGTGGCACGGCACGGGCACGGCACGGTGGATGATGCGGCCCGGTCGGAGAAACGGCCCACGAAGGCAGGCCGCCGGGCGCCGGCCCACCCCACGCACCCCTCCCCTCTCCCCTCGTCGTATATAAGCCGTCCGGCCGTGGCGCATCCCCCTCCCAAACCCTAACCTAATCCTCTCCCCCGCCGCGGCTCTCTCAGTCTCTCGCTCTCGCTCCGCTGTCCGCTCTCCCATTCTCGATCTAGATCCACCGCCGCCGACGCCGACGTTCGTCCGTCCTCCCCGAGTCCCCGTCACCGGTGAGCGGTGACCGCGCCGGCGCTCCTCCCTGGTCCCTGCTTCCCCGCCGTCTCCTCCCTCCTTTTCCTCTACTCTCACTCCCTCACTCCCCTCTCGGTGAACCATGTGAGTGTTCATGGCAGTCCCTCCTCCTCCACCACCTCGCCGTCGATTCTAATCCGTGTCTGTCTATCTCATCCGCTGCTTGGCTGGCCTCTTCATCACCGGCACCGGGCTCCGGGTACACAGGTTGGACTTCTTCCCTAACCCTAACCCTAGATCTGTCATCTGTTCTTCTTCTTCTCACTTCTTCTTCGTCTTCTTCTCACTTCTTCTTCTTCAGTTCTTCACTTCTAACTTCTTCTTGCGTGCAGGTTGGCGCCTGACGCCGCGTCTTCCTCCTCTGGAGTAGACATGGCCAGGCCGCCCAAGCGCCCGTTGAGGGGCGGTGCTGGTGCTGCTGGAGGTCGAGGTCGGGCACGGCCGTGTCGGCTCGTCGCTGGCGGTTCCGGCCTCGCAACGCGTGGGGAGAATCAGCATCCCCTCGGCGACGGCGAGGACCAGGCGCTGTACACGGATGACCTGCTGGAAGTCGAGGACGACGACGACATACGTGATGATGCAGCCGATCTGTTCGGCGTCGACCTCGGTGACGGCAACCAGCCCATCGATGTCGATGGCGACGACAACGATGGTGGAGTTGAGGTATCCACTGACACTCATGGTACCTCCTCTGGTAAGAAAGTTTCTGCTGTTTGGGATTACTTCCATGAGATTAAGGAGAAGGGAATTCGAGTACGTGCCATCTGTAAACATTGTCATGCGCGATACACTGCTAGATCGGCGTTACCGCATCGCCATTTGAGACGGCACATGAATTCTTGTATGAAAAAACGTGATCAGGCTAGTCTTGTCCAGTCTAAGCTTGCTCTGAATCCTGATGGTTTGAACAATTGGGTGTATGATCCTTTGATTGCTCGCACTGAGTTGTGCCGTTTGATTGCTAGGCTAGACCTTCCTTTAGGGATAGGTGAGACTGATGCTTGGGAGGATTACATTAAGCGTGCTCATAATCCTCTGTTCCAAAAGGTTTCTAAGCGGCACCACCACTAGAGATATGTCTAAACCTGTTTGATGAACAACGTGATATGCTTATGAAATCTGTGTTGCTGTTGCATCTTCTATTTCTTTGACATCCGATATTTGGTCCGGTAATGCTAAAGAGGATTATATATCCGTGGTTGCTCATTATGTTAGTGCTTGATTGGGAGTTACTGAGAAAAAAAGTAATTGGTTTAAGGCTGATTGATGTTTCACATTCGGTGATAACATTGTCGATAGGATTGCTAGTGTGGTTGAGGAGTTTGGTTTGATAGACAAGGTATTTTCTGTGTCTCTAGACAATGCTTCGCTAATTCTAGGGCATATGAGATTTTGCGACCTATGTTCTTTGGTTATTTGGGTTCTTATCTCAAGCACCTACCCCACCTTGATCCTAACAAGGTGCGAAGACTTGCTTGTGCATCAGCGTTGTGCATGCCATATCATCAATCTTATTGTTAAATCTGGCATGAAGAGGTTGAAACCTTATACTGAAGATTTTAGAACTGCAATAAGTTTTTTAAATTCCTCTAATCAAAGAATTGTATTGTTTAAAAACTACTGCAAGGCTCAGGGTCTTAGACCTAGGAAGTTTGGCTTGGACATGGATGTTAGATGGAATTCTACTTTTTTGATGCTCAAACATTTGCTGCCATACAAAGAAGTCTTTGATGTGTTTATTACCTCTAATTATGGTTCTACTTTGTTGACTGCACAACATTGGCATGTTGTTGAACAAATAATGATATTCCTAGAACTCTTCTATAACTCTACTGTTGTGCTGTCTGGGGTTTATTATCCCACAACTCCACTTGTTTTGCATCATATGCTTGACATGGCTGAACATTTGCAAAATGCTGAAAAAGATGCTAATTTTAGAATGATTGCTACTCCTATGAAGCTTAAATTCCTTAAATATTGGGAGAAAATTCCACTCATTTATTCATATGCATTCATTCTTGATCCTAGAGCTAAGATGAAAGGGTTCTTTAATGTGCTTGAATTGCTTGGTAAGGCAACTGGATGTATTTATAGTTCATACTATGCTGATGTAAAAGATGAATTGTATAAATTGTTTGGCAAGTATGAACAGAAATTTGGTGCAGTGAGGTCTCAGAGGGTTTCAATCCCTTCAGCTCATACTGGTAAGACAAAACAGGCATGGGGAAGGATCTTTGGAGGTCCTGGTGATTCCCCTGTCTCTTCTTCCCCCTCAGCTCATACTCCATCTGTTGTTAGTGAGCTCAAAGCATACTTGGACAGTGACCCTGTCACATGTTATGAGGAATCCTTTGACATACTCCTCTGGTGGCGTGACCATAAGCTAACTTATCCAATCCTGTCTATTATGGCTCGAGATATTATGTCTGTCCCTGTGTCTACTGTCTCTTCCGAGTCCTGTTTCAGCTGTACATCCAGGATACTCGAAGATCGGCGGCGGCGCTTGTTGCCTGAGCATGTTGAGATGCTCACCTACATCAAGGACTGGGAGCAAGGTGCAAGAAGAGAACAGCATACACCTGAGGACCTGGACCTTGAGGAGGCATTCAAGAACCTCTTCCTCGATGAACAAGGCGAAGGCAGCGGCTCCGGCAGTGTCAGCGGCAGCGGCGGTACTGCTGGTGCTGCTGGTGGATAGAAGAAGAAGAAGAGAAGATGAGAGGTAGTCACTCAACATTCAAGTTCCATTTTGCATCATTTCTTTACATTCAAGTACTGCTGGTACTAACATTGCTTTGCTTGCAGGAACTTTTGGTGTGCTAGAGTGAGTCACTATGATCAATGAAGGAAGAACTTTGCCACTGATGACCTGATGTTGTAATAGGATAGAACTTTTGCTGTTCCTGCCTTCCTGGCTTCCTATTGCTGTGATCTGTGAACTCACTAAGTCACAATGACTTTGCCACTGATGTTGGCTATCCTAATAGGATAGAAGTATAGAACTATAAGACCTTGACATTTAGAGCTGGCTGCACTCTTTTTCCCTTTCTAGGGTTTCTCACAAGGGTGAGTTTTACCTAGAAAGGTTTTTAATGAGGCAGCATTGCACAAAACAGCTCATTCTGAATATAAGTTCATCATCATATGATATGTCATCTGTGTGCTGTGTCTGTCTTCTCTCTTTTCTGTGAAACTATGAACTATGAAAGAAGTGTGAACTTTGATTCTGTGAAGTGTGATTGTGTGAACTGTGAAACTTTGATTCTATGAAGTGTGCATCATGGGCCATGGGCCGGCACGGCCCGGTGAAAATGGCCGTGCCCACCGGGCGGCACGGCACGGCAAAACGGCCCACGGGCCGTGCCATGGGCCGTTGGCCAGGCACGAGCACGGCCTAGGCACGGCACGGCCGGCACGACGGCCCGTCGAGGCACGATGCCGTGCCGTGCCGGCACGGCACGCCAGGCCACCGGGCCGGGCCGGCACGGCCCGATGGCCATCTATACTCCTCCATCGGGAACATTTGTTCCTTCATCGTACCTAGGATAGTAGCGTCGACATGGCGCCACTGATGGTCACAGCTCTAGGGTTCATTCTGCTCACAGCGAACTCGATACTCGCGATCCACAGGTCTTGGGGAGACGCTGCCGCGACGATCTTCGTCATCGCGTCGTACGCCAGCCTCGTCCTGCTCTTCTACTTCCTGCGCCTCTTCGAGACCGCTCCGCCTGCCTCGCCGGCGGCCAAGAAGCTAGGCTTCAGCGCCCTGATCTTGAACTCGGCGCTGGCCATCTACAACTCCTGGGACGACGCCGGCTCCGTCGCCTTCGTGCTCGTCGCGGTCGCCGCGCTCTTGCTGCTCGTCCTCCGCCTCCGTGAGTTCGAGATGGCCACGGTGTGGGCGCTGACGACGCTGCTCACGGCCATGTTCGCCTGGAGGGTGGCGCCGATCATGCCGCTGGCTGTCGGCGTCCTCGTCTTCCTCTGCCTCCGCGAGATCGATCAGGTCCGCTGCGGGGAAGGCGGCGCCAGGATCAACATGGGCGAGCAATACTCCGCGCTGGCCACAGTGGGCCTCGCCGTGCTGACGTGCACCGCGGCGCTCGACACCTACGACGCCCGGCGCGACCCGGGCTCGGCGGCGTTCGTGGTCGTGTCCTACGTCGTCCTTGTGGTCCTGATGGGTCTTTTTGTCCGTGCATTCGCCCAGGCTCGCGCCAGCGACTAGGGGCAGCACTACCTAGGGGACGGGGAGTGGTGCGGTGCTCACGGCGATGTTGGCGTCCTGGGTGGGCTCCGCTCATGCCTCCCGGCCGTGGCGTGCTGCGGTGCTGGTGTGGGTACGTATTGCTGGATTCTGGGCGTTCTTCCAGAATCGTCGGTTTCCTCGTGTGTGTTGTGCCGCCGGAACTGCTTGTTTCGTTAGTTCCCCTGCAATAAATTCGATTTGTGTCTCTCTGTTGTCTGCTCCATTCAGTGATTACCGGCCGTGGGTTCGTCCCCGTGTGTGGCTCAACACGATGCCGCTCACGGCCATGTTCACCTTTCGGCGGCGCCGTGGCGGGTCTCGGCGCTCTTGCCGTGGCCCGTCTCGACTGCTGTCTGCTTGATGGCCGGTTCCACGGTGGCCGAGGGTTTCTACGCACTGTTCCTTCTAGTGAGGTTTCAGTGGTGTTTTGCCAATATATGTATTTTCTAAACCTCAATTAATAAAAGCATTCGTTAAATCTGAATGACACCTGAAGCCAAGTTTATGAACCCAGAATTAGTATTTTGAAAGTAAAGGGACTACACCCTTGCCAACTTAAAAGACCGCTCGTGAATTGTCCTCTGCCATTTTTATACACAGTGTTCTGCACTGGGCATTGCACACACTTCATCTTCTCCCTATAAATTGTCGCAGAGATCGCCCTTATCGAATCAAACTCGCTCCAACCCAAGCTAAGGAGCTCAAGGACACTACTACTGCTAGAATCAGTGCGATTTACTCCGCATTTCACATGGCCGACCGGCAATATTCTACCCTGACCCTGACCTTCAATTCGGTGCTCGCCATCTACAACTCCTGGGGCGACGCCGCCTCCGTCACGTCCGTGCTCGCCGTGGATGCCGCGCTCGTACTGCTCTTCCTCTGCCTCCGTGAGTTCGAGCAGGGCGTCGGCATGGGCAGGGATGCCAAGACCAAGGCCGCCGTGTGGGCACTCACAGTGCTGCTCACAGCCATGTTCGCGTCCGGGGTAGCGCCGACGGTCATGCCGCTGGCCGTCGGCGCTCTGGTCTTGCTCTGCCTCCGCGACGCCGATCACGTCCGCGCCGGAGAAGGTCCGGCGCGCGGCAGCGGCATAGTCAACATGGACGGGCAGTATTGCGTGCTTGCTAATGTGGGTTTCGCCGTGCTGACGTGCAACACGGCGCTCGATGCCTACGACACGCGGCGCAACTCGGACTCGGCGGCGCTCGTTTTCGTGTCGTACACCCTCCTCGGAATCCTGACGGTCCTTTTCGTCCGTGCATTCGCCCGCGGTCACGCTGGCGAGCAGGGGCAGCACTAGGGTCTAGGGGAGTGGTGCGGTGGTCACGGGGATGCTCGCGTCCTGGGTGGCTCCGTGCCATGAGAAGGATAGCTGTGGTTGCTGTAAAGAAGAGTGGCTGAAGCGCGCGTTCGTCTAGTATATATCAAGTGAAGTGATGGGCTTAGTACCTGGGTTTGGTCCAAGTAGGAGTAGGGGCTCGGTCCAGTGAAGTGAAGTGTTGTGTTGGCTGGCGGTATCAAAGGCCATCCTGTAAACCTGAGACGGTTAACGAATTGAATAACAGAATTTCCCCAATTCCCCTCTGGTTTGCTGTTCTTTGCCTGTCCCTGCTGTTCTTCCCCTTTTACCCTAAATTACTTGCTACCCTACCCCAATTCTATCCAGTTCTTGCTAGTATCGTGACACTCCACTCATGCCTCCCGCACTACGTAGAAAATGATTTGTAGCAACGGTTCAATTTTTTTGTAGGGGCGGCTAGTGATGGAGCTGCCCCTACAGTGGCGTGCTCGGGTGCCCAGACACCAGCCGCCCCTACAAATGGAACAGTAGGGGCGGCTGGTGATACGAGCCGCCCCTACAAATGGAGTATGATTTTTAGGGGCGGCTCAATCACCAGCCGCCTCTAGAAATGGCATTTGTAGAGGCGGCTGGTGATTGAGCCGCCCCTAAAAGTGGCCCGTATTTATAGCTTCTATTTGTAGGGGCGGCTCAATCACCAGCCGCCCCTACAAATGACCCTCATATAAAACTGAAGCAGCACATTCTTCCTCCTCGGGTCATTCACTCCAACCCGTGAAAGAAAGTTGGGGAGGGTTTGGGCACCTCCCAAAAATTGCTCTACTAAGGGGGGAAGGTTTTGGTCTTAAATCCTTTGGTGGAGAGGTTGTAGAAGGTAAGAAAATGCTATTCCATACTTTTTTTGAAGTTTTAATGGTTGATTAGTGAATAATTAGAGTTTTGTTTTTCTCTCTCTTCTATGGTGCTTGAACTATTTATGAGCAAATTAGACCCAACTTTTAAATGTACTAGGGTAAATTAGGGAGGGGAACAAGATCATACCCTTATTTGGTCCATGTTTCTTGATTTTAGTGAACCATTAGTTAGTTTTATGGATGTTTCATGTGCATGTGATCTAGATCTAGGGTTTGGTTTTTTTATTAATTTCGTTTTTGTAAATTTATGTTTGATAAAATTGGACTAGGGTTTGTACGAAAGATATTGTGTAAAGTATAATTATTGCTAATTGTTGTCTTTGAAATTGTTTATTGTAATCAATAAATATGTATTTTAATTATTTATGGATAAATGGGCCATTAATTAATTTTCCTCTACCATGGTGTGTTTGTATGCTTCATGTAATTATATTAGATTTATATTCATATATATATATGAGGTATATACAATTATTCTCAAATAATTATTACTTTGATTAATTTTTATATATATCTGAATAAGTAGTCCTTTAATATTTATTTTGTTGTTGTTGTAAAAGATGGAGTACTGAGAACTCTTGGATGTATGGTTCGTTAAGGTTCAAAGGCGGTGTTTCGTGAAGAGGTGGATAAATTTATTAAAGCCAAGAACGAAGCATGCAATGACATTGAAAGAGAATAAGGATACAATTATTTGCCCTGTAAAGATTGCAAGAACCGTATGGCATGGATGATGTGACTATCATCGGATCACATTTGATTATACGAGGATTTGTTGAGGACTACACAGTGTGGATTCATCATGGTGAAACTGTTATTGTTAACGACGAGGATGAGGAGGAATACGACGATGAAACCATAGAATCCCTGTCCCAATATTCAGCCGAGCTTGATGCACAAATGGATTTCGAGTTTGGCAATGAACAAGGTGGTGATGCTGGTGGTTGGGATGGTAACGACGAAGGTGGTGCCAATAATGATGGTGGAGCACGTGTCGGAGTTGAAGATGATTTAGATGACATGATTCGAACCCTTGGACCAGAGATTTTACTAAATAGTCCGAAAGGTCTAGAAAATTTGGAAAGAGTGGCAAAAGCATCGAAGGAGACTGTGTATGGTGTTGAAAAGGGTTGTCCGACACATTGGACATTGCTACGTTTCGTGCTTGAGCTGCTCATCTTGAAGGCTAAGTACGGCTGGTCAGACTGTAGTTTCAATGATCTATTGCATCTCCTATCATGGGTCTTTGCCACAACCAAACTCGGTTCCGCCAACACATACCAAGCGAAGAAGATCATAAGTCCATTGACAATGGGGGTTGAAAAAATACATGCATGCCCCAACCACTGTATACTTTTTCGTGGTGAAACGTTCAAGTCATTAGATAAATGTCCCCGGTGTGGGGCCAGTCGGTATAAGAACAATGACCTTTACGGTGGGGATGAACCATCCACGGGGAAAAAGAGGAATAAGAAGGGTACAAAAAAGGTGGTACAAGAATCTCAGCCCCCAGAGGACACTCCATTAGGCAACGATGCAAAGCAGAGAAGAATTCCTGCCCTGGTAATGTGGTACCTGCCAGTGACCGACCGCTTGAGACGTATGTTCCTAAACCCTAAAGAAGCCGCACTCATGACATGGTGGGATGATGAGCACAAGGTGGATGATGATAAGATTGCACACCCTATTGATTGTAGTCGATGGCAAAGGTTTGATGAGAAGCACAAAGAATTCAACGATGACCCAAGGAATGTACGGTTTGGCTTTCGAGCACCGATGGAATGAATCCCTTCAATGAGAGGATGAGCAACCACAAAGCACATGGCGGTGATCTTGACCATGTACAACATCCCAACATGGTTGTGTCGGAAGAGAAAGTACCTTCTCCTCACTATTCTTATTTACGGCCCTAAACAACCGGACATTGATATAGACGTGTTCCTCGAGCCCTTGATGCAAGAAATGGAGAGACTATGGAGGCATGAGGAGCGGATGTACGATGCGTTCGAAGGAGGACTTCATATGTAGAGCAATAATATTTGTTACTACCAATGATTACCAGCGTTGTTTGCTTTGTCCGGACAAATCAAAGGGAAGACGGGATGCTTGGTTTGCTTGGATGGTACTACATGGGTGTACCTGGATGCATTCAAGAAGATAGTTTACCTAAGGAACCGACGCTTCTTAAAGACAAGTCACAAGTACCGCAGCAAATTGTTCTTTAGATTTTATGACAACGCCCTGGAGATTGAACCCCCTCCGGAGAGACGTCATATCGGAGAACATGTGTACAGAATGGTGAAAAATATACGCGTCGTCTATGGAAAGAATAATCCAGATGGGACGAACAGAGATAGAAGCACACCTCCTATCGAAGGCGTACCTTTGAAGAAACAATCGATCTTCTTTCGAAGATTCGCCTTATTGGCCAGACTTGGAGGTCCCCCATGCCATTGATGTTATGCACGTACAGAAGAATGTCTTTGAGAGTCCAGTGTTTTCCTAAACGCTAAACGGTAAACAGTCGGTCACCTACCGTTTAGCCAGTATTCGGGCAAAACGTCCCATTAAACGGGCTAAACGACCAATTAAACGGGGTAAACGGGTGATTAAAGCGAAGCGGCGCACCACCGTAGAAGCTTTTACGGTGTTGAAACGGGCTAAACGGCCGTTTAGGCGCTAAAAAATGTGAGAGTCTCATTGCTACCTTGATGGACACAGCAAGTCAAAGGATGGTCTCGAAAGCACGGAAAGACATGGTGCAACTAAACATGATGCCACACAGCTTCACCCGAAGACTGAGGCTAATGGAAAATACACTCGCCTGGCAATGGCGTGCTTCAACCTAACACCGCAGACGAGAAGAGAGCTATATGCACTTTCACGAGGGGGATCAAAGTCCCGACCGGTTTTCAAGCAAATGTGAAGAAGCTAGTGTCGATGAAGGACTTGTCAATAACACACTACAAGGCTCACGATTGCCATGTGATCTCGGCAAAGTGTTTCTACCTATTGCAATCAGGGCTATAAAGCCGAGTTCTTGAAAATGGCCATCACCCGCATGTGCTACTTCTTTTCAAGATCTCATGTAAGACGATTGGCAAGGAAGAGCCTGAGTGACCTACATGAATTTGTGGTGAAGACACAAAACCAATTGGAGATGTGTTTACCTCCGCTTTTTTGATATAATGCCACATCTCATGATTCACATGGTTCATCGAATCTGGAGCGCTTGGCCCTTGCTACTTGCATGAAATGTGGTCCTATGAGCGGTTCATATCGGTTTTAAGTCGATACGTGCATAATCGAGCATACCCGAGGGCTCCATGATAGAGGGTTCTGATCTTCAAGAAGTCGCCGAAAGTCTTTGTCAAGAGTACCTAAAAGTCTGAGAAAGGGATTGGTAAACCCGATTCTCATCACAAGGGTAAAATTTTGGTGGGAAGGGCACCCGATGGTAGAAAAGTGTTCATCGACCATGATTACAAAGAGGTGAGTCGGGCGACACGTTGTCTTTGAGTACAACCGATGCAACCGTATATTGATGAACACTTGGCTATCATTATGGCGGAGAGAAATGGCCGTTCGGATGATTGGGTCATGAAACAAAGACAAGCAACGACTAACTATATGGTTGAAGGACCAAAACATACCGCCTGGAGAAACCATAGACTCTATTACCATCAGTAGGTTGGCGGAGGGGCCATTGAGACAAGTTACATCTTGGAATACTTATGATATCAATGGGTACACGTACTATACCCATGCAAAGGATAGTAAATATGTGAACCAAAACAGCGGCGTTCGAATAGAGGCTCTCGATGGATTAGGGCGAAAGATCCAATACTTTGGCATCATTGAAGAGATATGGGAACTTGACTATGGAAGGGATATAATGGTGGCCCTGTTTCGATGCCGCTGGATCAAACAACACCAACTGAACGAGATCGGATTGAGAGTCCTGGACCTCGAGAATCTAGGCTACCAAGATGACCCTTGGGTGCTCGCTTCACGTGTCGCACAAGTTTTCTATATGTCTGACCCACAAAGTAACCTCCCAGAAGAAGAAGACAAAGCACGTGGTTGCCTCCGGGAAACAACACATTATTAGAGTTGATGGCGTGGACGATGTTGAAGCTTACAATAACTATGATGAGATGCCGTTATTCACAGACTTTCCTAAGAAGATCAGTGTTGTGGAAAAGAACATCCCCAAAGATATAATGCCATGGGAACGAAAAGGTGTCAATGGGAAAGTCGTTACAACGGGCTAGCTAGTTGTGTGTGTTTGTAAGGCTTCATTTATGCATGCGTGTGAGACTATATATTTGTGTACGTGTGTAAGACTACATATTTTGTATGTGTGTGATACTACATTTTATGCATGTGTGTGAGACTACCCTTTGCAACATCCAGATGACTCTATTTGAACATCCACTCTATTGCAACATCCGTAGAAGTCATTTAGAGTTCATAATGAGACACTAATTTGACCAAATTTGACTTGGTCAAACTTGCTCAAATGAGACACTAAATGACCTCAGATGAAAAAACTCTGAATAACAAGGTTGTTCATCTCATCAAGATCTACAATCCTTACATAGCTTATTTTCCCATTTGAGAAAGTTTTATCAAACACTAGTCACAAATTCTTGAATCTCATAGACTTTCTGAAACTATGTCACACACTTGTGAAATTTGATCTACATTTTATTCAAACTTTCTCAAATGAAAAAATGGACTATATAAGCATTGTAGATCTTGATGAGATGAACAAACTTGGTATTCAAAACTTTTCAATTTGAGATAACCTAGGGTTCCGAAAACTAGTTTGTAGGCGTCGAAATTTAAAAATCACAAATTTGAACCGTCCAAACTTTTTCAAATGGAAAGTTGACCAAAACAACAATTGTAGATCTTGCTGAGATGATCAAACTTGGTATTCAAAACTTTTCAATTTGAAGTTATTTAGAGTTCATAATACTAGAGTCAAAGTGTTGTTTTTTCATTTGACCAAATTTGACTTGGTCAAACTTGCTCAAATGAGACACTAAATGACCTCAGATGAAAAAACTCTGAATAACAAGGTTGTTCATCTCATCAAGATCTACAATCCTTACCTAGCTTATTTTCCTATTTGAGAAAGTTTTATCAAACACTAGTCACAAATTCTTGAATCTCATATAGACTTTCTGAAACTATGTCACACACTTGTGAAATTTGATCTACATTTTGTTCAAACTTTCTCAAATGAAAAAATGGACTATATAAGGATTGTATATCTTGATGAGATGAACAAACTTGGTATTCAAAACTTTTCAATTTGAGATAACCTAGGGTTCCGAAAACTAGTTTGTAGGCGTCGAAATTTAAAAATCACAAATTTGAACCGTCCAAACTTTCTCAAATGGAAAGTTGACCAAAACAACAATTGTAGATCTTGCTGAGATGATCAAACTTGGTATTCAAAACTTTTCAATTTGAAGTTATTTAGAGTTCATAATACTAGAGTCAAAGTGTTGTTTTTTCATTTGACCAAATTTGACTTGGTCAAACTTGCTCAAATGAGACACTAAATGACCTCAGATGAAAAAACTCTGAATAACAAGGTTGTTCATCTCATCAAGATCTACAATCCTTACATAGCTTATTTTCCCATTTGAGAAAGTTTTATCAAACACTAGTCACAAATTCTTGAATCTCATATAGACTTTATGAAACTATGTCACACACTTGTGAAATTTGATCTACATTTTGTTCAAACTTTCTCAAATGAAAAAATGGACTATATAAGTATTGTAGATCTTGATTAGATGAACAAACTTGGTATTCAAAACTTTTCAATTGGAGATAACCTAGGGTTCCGAAAACTAGTTTGTAGGCGTCGAAATTTAAAAATCACAAATTTGAACCGCCCAAACTTTCTCAAATGGAAAGTTGACCAAAACAACAATTGTAGATCTTGCTGAGATGATCAAACTTGGTATTCAAAACTTTTCAATTTGAAGTTATTTAGAGTTCATAATACTAGAGTCAAAGTGTTGTTTTTTCATTTGACCAAATTTGACTTGGTCAAACTTGCTCAAATGAGACACTAAATGACCTCAGATGAAAAAACTCTGAATAACAAGGTTGTTCATCTCATCAAGATCTACAATCCTTATATAGTCCATTTTTTCATTTGAGAAAGTTTGAACAAAATGTAGAATTTATAATTGTGTTTTTATGATATAAAAAATATAGAATTTATAATTAAAAAAAAATATTTGTAGGGGCGGTTGGATCGGGAACCGCCCTAAAAAATATATTTGTAGGGCGGCTGGATCGAGGAACCGCCTACAAATGATACCTAGTATAAATTGGAGGGTAGCGACGGAGTCATCGTCTGGCGCCGTCTTCTTCCTCCGATGCCGCCAGTGCTTAGGGTTTCCACCGCCTTGTTGCCGCCCGCCCGCCCTTGATCCCGCGCCCGCCCACCAGCCCTCGGCGCTCGGCGTCCCTTGACCCCAGCGCCTGGCGTCCTTGCGCAGCGACGGGGCTCCGGCGCCCGCGCGACGCCCGCCGACGTCGCCCGCCGCCTCAGACGCGACGAGCTCTCGGCGCCCGCGCCCGGCCCCGACGACGCCGACGACGGCGAGCTCTCGGCGGTGGGTGTGGCGTTGGCCGCGCCTACGGCTTCGGACCTTCGACCGCTTCAACTTCGCCAGCTAACGGCCGTCGGGACCTTCGATGACCTCATCACCCGCCACTCCGGCTCACCGTCGTCTTCGAACACTGTTGCAGACGCGCTCCTTCTTTTTTTGGATAGATTTTGATGTCGCCCGTCGCCCAAGGAATTTGGTCAAATTGATTGCGGAATGAGGATAGGGTGTCAATTGCTGGGATGATAGGATGGATTCGTAGTGGCGTTTGGTGACAATAGCTTGAATCCTTTGTTGGGAGATGCATTTAGACGAATTGTGTGTTGGTTCTATCTAGGGTTTTATTTATCTTGCTATTGGTCGTTGGTCGAGAGCTCTGCTGATTTTGATTCTGCAAAAAGTCATAGACCACAGCGTCAGCAAGGCAAATGAGCCACCGACGCTCATATAGGTACTTTACCATTCATATAGATAGATAGACTTTTTATATGACTTGGCTGATTTACTTCTAGGTGCACATACACATTTTCTTCACACCACTTTTGTTTTTTTCTTCACACCTACTTTTGTTTTTACCAGTGCAACCAATTCAACTGAAATATGTTTTATCTATAGTAAACTCTCTGAAACTATATCTACTTGGAATCAAAATTTATCAATTTTCATGCTTTATTTCTGAAAGTTATATGTTTCGGTGTGGTTTGACTGTTTGCCCCCATGGGGTCGATTGCTAGACCTAGATATGGACACATTTGCAAGCCTACACGCAAGCAAGCACACCGTGTCCATATCTACCTTCTTCTACCAATAGTAGGCCTTACCATGCCACTATTTATGATCTAAAATGGAGGAATACCTACTAAACAAAATAACGGTGATTTGTGCTAAAGATATTTAATCGACATAGTCAAGCAATTATTCTTATGATATATTGAAGCCTAGGGAAGATTAGCAATTTCATTTTAGGTTCCAAATGCAGGCTGTTTGATTTAGCTTGCTTTTATCTTATGTATAGGTCACCACTTGTCTTCTCGACATGTGGACTGTTAGCCTTTAGGATGAGTAACATATTGTACATCTACTTAGTCTATAAGTATCCACTTGTTTCTCTCTACTAAAGGCAACTGTCTTACCATTTTTCTAATCTAGAGCCACCCTTGTTCCACTATTGATCCACACGGAGAGGAAGACAAGGTGTCCTAGGCATTGAATGGTAGTAAATAATTGTGCTCAAATTTTCATTGGCATTTGTTCGCCACCGTGCTCGGATGCTTTCTTTCTTCCCAAGATGATTGCAAATTGTGCTGTCATTGTTTGATATTTGTGTGCAAGCGGCAACTTGTTTGTCTCTCTTTGTCCATGCAATCGTTGGTCTGTCTATCCTAAAACAGATTATGCTTGAAGCTATGGGATGTTTAGTTTTGTTTTTGTACCTTAGGTTTGCAGGAACCTGATTAATTATTTCACTCAAATAACATATATCTACCAGTATAGAGTTAGTACTTTTGTCTTGCATAGTGCCAAGGTATGAAGTCTAGCTTTTGTTCTTTTCGTTCATAGCAAATGATTGTACAAGCTGGAATAAGGAATATGTAGATCGAGTGAGATGACCCACTCGGCTATCTATAGCTACTTGGAACACAGATCATTGCTTGTCTCGCTGCTGCTTGCCTTTTTATAGGATTTAATGCCCAGTCTAAAACCATAGCACTATGGAAGTTCTTCTCTGATTTGAGTTTTTCTGGCAGTGGCAATGGCTGTGGCGTGCATGCTATAATGTTTCATCTGATAGATTGAACCATATGCTTTATTTAGTTCTGTGGTTGCTATGTTCAGATCAATACCATTCATTGACACATAAACTAAATAAGTCGTGGAGTCATGTGATAGTGCAACCATCTAGATAGATAGGTTGCGAAGACATGTTCACAACTTCACATGGTGGGGTGTACGTAGCATAACTTGACTAGCATGATAATCTATGTGAAATTATGATAGCCTATCCTTTCTTTCTTTTTTGGCTAAGAAGCTGTTTCATTGGTCAATCTTACTGTTGTTGTGATAGAGCTAGCATTATTGTTGTTCCTTTTATAAGAAAAATCTGTGATAATCTTTCTAGTTTGATATTTTATCATAATGTTCATAACCCCATTACCATTATAGACATCTTTATATAAGACATGTGCATTTCTGTGTTGGTTCACGAAACACAGTGGTGTGGGCCTTGCAAGTTCAAGTGCTACAAACCACCTAGTACTACTTTTGTTATATGCAAAATGGTGTCACTCATTAGTAGTGGTGGCCACCTAGCACTAGTAGCCTTTGGTGCAATTTTTGTTTCTATTTTTGTTATATGCAAGTTACCGCAGACTGGTTTTAGTTTAGTGTAGCTTGCAGCCGCTGCAAGAATCTGTGTAGCAACTTAAATTATTGTCGTGTCTCAGTAGCTAGAGCTGTGGAACGTTGCAGTAGCGAAGAGGAAACTGCAGAGCTGTTCCGCTTCTTCATTGGCCACCTGCTATTCATATTCCTTTCTTGACTGTGCCCAAGTAATATAAAACAAGGAACTAAGAATGTTGCAAAAGACATGGACTACTACTACAACTACTACTCCTCCTCCTACCACTACTCCTCCTCCTCCTCCTCCTCCTACTACTCCTCTTACTACTCCTACTCCTCCTCCTCTTACTACTACTCCTACTACTCCTCTTACTACTCGCTACTCCTAAGTGGCTGCTGCTCTTACTCTCTTACTCTACTACTACTACTCTACTGCTACAATTACTCTACTCTACTACTTTCTACTTACTACTACTACTTGCTACTCCTAAGTGGCTGCTGCTCTTACTCTACTACTACCACTCTACTGCTACACTTACTCTACTCTACTACTTTCTACTTACTACTACTTGCTACTTCTAGCTACTAACTGTTGGCTGCTGTTGCTTTTTTTGCCAAATCTCCCAGGACTCGCCCAGGACTTGTTGTCCTGTATTTTTCCATCACCGCTTTGACTATGTTTGTTAGCCAGCTTGCTTTTTTTTTGCCAAATCTCCCCTCTCCTCTCCTCTCCTTTGTTTTGCCGATGATGAAATTGTCCAAGTCCATACATTATATGGAATATGAGCTGATGATCAAGAACTTGTGAGGAACTTGGCATCATTAGCAGCCGCCCTACATTACCTTCTCTCTCTCTCTCTGTTATGATGCCTTGATGCTCCAAGTTCAAGATCGATGATGATTGACATGTTTTCGAGGCCTCTACCACTGCTACTTCTCGTTTTTTTATATTGTTGTTTTATAGGACTACTTTGGTTTATAGACCTTTTGATTTCTTATACCTTCTCGCGTACCTAAAGCACACTTTCTTGCATCTTTTTTAGAACAAAGCGAAATAATGTCGTGGACAACAGACCGTGCAACTCGATGCCCCGAGCATGATGAGCAACCAACCCTTGAGGAGCAAGCACTAGAGGACCGACTTACTCAGAATGGTTCGATAACGAGGTAGAAAAAGATTTAGAAGTGATGCTTACTCGGGGAGGAGTGTGACGAGGAGGAAGGCCTCAAGGAGAGGTCTTTCAAGCTAAGAAGAAGAAGAGGATGATGAGTCGGAAGAGGGATATGAAAGTCCCGAGGATCCTTTCCCACTGAAGCAAGAAGGAGGCCAACGGAGGAAGATTTGGACAAGGATTTTGACCCGAACGAGGAGGTAGGGAAGAAGCCTTAGCTTGTAAATTTTGCTAAAGCTTTGGTTGTGTTACCTCTGCTAACACTTTGACTGTCCTATATCTGAGTCCCTCCTGAAACTCAGAAAAGACGACGTCAACGTCCGCGACATCTCGTTGGACAAGACGGAGTAGAGGAAAGGAGAGCAGAGGCAACAACCACAGAGATGGATCACGATGCCTCTGCTCCACAAACTCAAGACACAACCACGACTACCAAGCCTAAGAGGAAACGAGGGGATAGAAAAGGAAATCTATATCCAGATAAGGCTTGCTATGTGATAACGGAGGTTGGGCCAGCAGGGGAGATCCTTGAGCCGAAGGAATTAAGAGGATAATTCCGTAATGCGATCGAGGCCCTAGTAAGAGATAAATTGAACCCAGCAATCCCTAACTGGAAAGAGGCACCAGAGAACATAAAGAATGCACTATGGGATAGGCAGTTGAAGGTCAATTTTAGATTTCCGGAGGGTAAGCATGAATTGGTAAAAAAAATGCTATCAGGATGATGGGAGAGTCATTGCGACGTTGGAGGTCGGAGCTTAACACGAAGTATATCCAAAAGGGGTTAACTCCCTTCAACGAGTTCGGCAAAATAACTCCTAGTCAATAGGAGGAGCTCGTGGCTCAGAAGACTTCAGCGGAGGCATTGGAGCTCAGTGCTCGTAACACCGAGCTAGCGAAGAGGAACAAACACCACCATCATCTAGGCCCCGGTGGCTACTATGCCAAGGAAGAGCAGTTTAGAAAGATGGATGAAGAGGCCGCAGCTACTGGGAATATCAATGTGACGAAGTTGAAGGTACACTCAAGGAACTGGATATATGCGAGGAGTACAGAACCATCCGGTAGTAATCTTAAGTTTGATAAGCCGGAGACCCAAGAGGCGGTATCAAGGATACTGAAATATGCTGAAGACAAAGAGAAGGGCTCATTCAATCATTCTAGAGAGAGGGACGAGCTTAGCCTTGGCTTGGGAAACAAGGAGCACACACAGCCGCACTGTGGGGCTAGGGAAAAGGATGACTTGGAAGCAAGGATTCGAAGAGGACAGCACATGTACAAGAAACATGGGCGAGACCGGGAGACTAGTCTTGAGCTCCAAATGAAGGCTCTAGTTTGAAAGGCGCCTGGAGGAGCAAGGAATGTCTATGGAGCCACGTATATTAGTGACGCCACCGGAGAACTGGCATTAGTTGGCAGCCCTCCGAAAGTTCCTAGCACCAAGGTTCCACCGCAGCCACAACCTCGGTCGATCTCATACGGGAACCTACTAGTTGTACCTTGGTGTTTCTCGCCGGCCGTGAGAACTCTTTGTGATGGAGGTGGCAACAGGTGTTGCACATCCTCCCGGTGGCTTACACCACAATAATAACATACCGCTTGAGACTACACTAGGGTCGAGGTGCATACAGTGAAGCCTCGAGTTCATGCAAAGGAGGATAGACTACTTAACTCCCGAGGGGCCGGTGTTACTCGGAGACGTTATGGGGCGCGTTCATCCTCTAGCACAAACGGGACATTATATTGATCGCTTCTTTTCACGCCTCCCCTCTCCCAAATTTGGAGCGAGTTGTTGAGGCCGGGAGATATTTTCATCGTCTCGTGACCCCACATTCCCGAGATGCCACATTCTTCCCCGCCTCCTATCGAGTATGTGCCTGATGAGATGCCACAACCTTCTCCAGCTCGTACCGGGCAAGTGCATCATGAGATGCCACAGTCTTCTCAACAAGCACAACCGATACATGAACAACAAGTGCCTCCTGAAGAAGGTGATGCCCAAGAAGATGAGGGACGTGCTTGAATGGGAACTCCTAAAGAAGATTCCAATCCACATAAGGCCAGTTTATGTTCCGATCAAAGACGTCTCGTCGGTGTCCAAGTGGTATTCCCATGATCAGTTCAAGCCTAAAAACCAAGTTAAAAAAGTCCCATCACGGGGTTCTGAGGAGGCCGTCAGTAGCAAACTTCACCAAATTACAAAGCAGTATCCAAATGTTGATGCCATCGAATGGTCAAAGGATTGCCCGAAAAATATGAAAGAGGCAAGCCCTTCCTACCAAACCGGGACATCCAGCGCCTACCACTTGGAATGAGAAGGTTCCATGATTGGTACTTGCGTGTTCTCCCAACGAGCATAGATATCATACAAGCATGCTTTCCCACCGGCACATTTGGAAGCCCAGCCGGGAAAATTGTCTTTGACTTCAATGACATGCACACATACTTTCACCTGGGAGAAATGGAGATGAATCTAATTCGCACGTGGTGCCTGTAAGTCCTTGTCCTCCCGATATGATATGAATGTAATCTTTGAATTTTGTTGTAACTAACCCACGCCGTGATTTGTAGAATGCAAGTGCACATTGTCAAACAAATGCCAAGTATGAAAGCTGGGTATGTAGACCCTCAAGCTATAGCCCAAACAAATTTTAATTACCCTAAACGGTGGACACTGGATGCCAAAGAGCTAGCAGCTGCAAAGACTCTTCGGGAGAAAGAGCGCATCCATAGTGCGAAGCTAAGGGAAGAGTCCCTTAAGGTTGCGGCATACATTGCTCTGGCTTTCAAAAATCTTCAACAACACTCTACTATATGGCTACCATACAACTTCGAGTAAGTTCAACTATAACTTAAAGCTATGTTCGATATATTTTATTCGATGTAAAAGAGCTTATCTAGTTCTATGATTAAATCCATGCAGCAACCACTGGATTTGTATAGCCGTCGATGTCGGGAAGAGCATGGCATGGGTCTTTGATTCAATAGATAAGGACCCGGCGACATACAAAGACTTCATATCGATTCTCAAGACGTATACATATCGACAATCCTCATTAGCTTATATGTCTGTATACATACTTGTAACGTTCACTTATGCATACTAATAAGTTGTATTTGCTAAAATAATTCGAACAGGGCATTTAGGTTCTATGTCTCTCATCATCACGGAAGGCATGATCCAGCGAGAAAGGAAAAGCTGGCTATAAAAACACTATGTGCGGTAAGTGTAACTTACTTCTTCAGTACTCCGTTACATGGCTGTCAAAAGCATTACCTAATATTTTCATATGCAAAACACACAGTGCCCCAAGCAGAGGCCTGGGAGTGTACATTGTGGATACTATATATGTTCTATAATAAGTAACACCGGTGCCTATAGTAGACACCCCTTAAGGGTAAGTTTGAACCTCTTCACCCGTAGTATAAAAACTTCATAAATGGTATGAAATAATAAACTGAAACTTGTTTTCTTGTAGTGGAGAGAAGAGAAAGGAATGAAAAGAGACCCATACAAGGATGACAAACTCTTAGAGCTCGTCGGCGACCTTTGCAACTTCATATTGGACCAGATTGTACACGTCAGAGGCGCCTACCATGATCGAGAGTCTGACTTAGGTACAAATCCTCAGTACCAACACCTTCGTGAGACTGAAAGGCTAGCTCTAGGACGTTGATAACAATGTGTATGAAATTTGTATATTTAATGATGGATTGTATATATATATCATTACGAATTGGACTTCTAATTGTACTTTATATAATACTATTGTGCTTGTAGTCGCGTCGAACGTTGGTCGCGTATGCGTCGGCAACGCTTAACGCGTTCGAACGTTAATCGCGGCGTGGCGCTCGGCAATGACGAACGCTGGATGGAATACGCAGAAACAAACAGTTCTGGTCGAATTTGAATTGTAAATTTGAATTTTTTTTTGCGGGAAAACGTACTGTAGGGGCGGTTCAATCAGCGGTTCTAGATTGAACCGCCCCTACAAATAGGTATTATAGAGGCGGCTGGCACTACAGCCGCCCCTACAAATAGATTTGTAGGGACGGTTGGTTCTTGAGCTGCCCCTACAAATAGATTTGTAGGGACGGTTGGTTCTTGAGCTGCCCCTACAAATAGATTTGTAGGGACGGTTCGTAATACCAGACGCCCCTACAAATCTATTTGTAGGGGCGGCTCAATCACCAACCGCCCCTATAAATCGATTTGTAGGGGCGGCCTGGGAACCGCCCCTACAAATACATAATTTGTAGAGACGGTTCGGTAGGGGCGGCTGGCCAAACCGCCCCTACAAAGGGTTACCAGCCGCCCCTAAAAATGCTTTTTGTAGTAGTGCCGGTCGGGTCGTGGCGGCTGGTGCGGGCAGTGGGTTCTGGGCGTTCTTCCTGTTAAGAATAATCGTATATTCTCTAATGATCAATTGAGGAGATGTAGCAACTGCTATAGATGAGCAACGGGCCGCCCCGGCCCGGCAAGGGCCCGTGCTAGGCACGGCCCGAAGGGGGTCGGGCCAGCACACGGCACGCCGTGCCATGCCGGGCGTCGTGCCTAAACGACGGCCTAGGCATGGCCTGCTGGGCCGTTTTTCGGGCCGGCCTGGCCCGAGAAGCACGGCCAGTCAACCGTGCCAGGTCAGCCCGGGGCCCACAAGGAAGTGCGAGCAGCCAGAGAGTTGGGGAAGGGGAGGAAGCGCGAGCAGCCGGAGATGGCAGTGGTCGTCGGCGAGCTTGCCCTTGAGGCCCTTGACACCGGATCTGGCGTCGGGGCGGAGCACGGGACCGGCGCGCTCGCTCCCGCTGCGACCGATGTCGGTTCCTAATGGTGTCGCTTAACGAGAGGGAGGGGCGTCGGGTCTACCGTCGTCGCTGCGAGGAGGTTGCGCGAGGAGAGGGAGGAGACGCTCGGTTGTCGTGCTGCGCGAGGGAACAGGGGAGGGGAGGAGGCGTCCCCGTCTGCGCTTGCCTCGCGGCCTCGCCCGACGCGAGGGAAGGGGAGGGGGCATCGCAACGCAGAGGTGAGAGGAGCGAGTGCGGCATGGGAAGGGGCTGCGCGTGCGTGGGTGGAGGGGAAGAGAGTTTAGTAGGCCTTTAGGGTTTGGGGGTGGGGGCGTGGGGCTCTTAGCGGACCGGGTTGGGCCGTGCTGACACGTCATGCCTAGGGTAAGGCCCAAGCACACCTACTATATCGGACCGTGCCAGCCCGGGCCCGCTGGCCATCGGGCAGGGCCATGCTTGGGCCGGCAAAAAAACGGGCCTCGTTAATGGAAAACGTGGGAGCGGAGCTCCCCCACGGAATAAGATTCAGTGGACCCTAGGTCCAAATCCTGACACATGCGCCTCTAGTCTTGATGTGTTATACGTGTCATGGGAGGAAATCGCATGGCTGAAGGTGGATGGAGCAACTAAATCTTATAATACTCAGAAACTCCACGTCTCCACGAACGTGTGACCACCTGGTGCTGGGGAGACTCCGTGGCATTTGATTTTTTTTTTAACGGCACGCGGCACCCATCCATGCTCGGTCGTACGGAAGCAGGTTTGGACCCAGGGTCCACTGAATTTTATTCCCCTCCCATAGGACATGCAAACTACCTAAAAGGGCATGTATAAATATATGTACCCCTATTCATCAATAAATGATATTTTTCACTTTCTATGTTGTCTCTACTTTCACTGTTCCTATTACAACACGTTATCAGCGTTTCTACCGATGGGCGAAAGAGAAGGCCGAGCAGTTCGTGAGAAGAAGAAAAGCAGATCGTGAAGGAGAAAGCAACATCAAGGTACAATGCCTCCACTGCCGTATGTACCCTCGCCTTCGCTGGTTCTTCGTCATGTATTCATGGCGTACTATCGCGCTCGCCGTATGGGCTACCCCTTGGACGACCACCATACCAGGGCATCGCTGCTGCACTCACTGCAGGTCGCCGGACTCGTCGTCGACGCACGGGGCCCTGCTGCGGAGGTGATGCCACCACCGCCGGTGATTGGAGTACCTGATGGAGGCAGGTGCCCCATCTTCCGTTAAATTCATGATAACTATCTTCCGTCATCTGTTATTCATCATGTAATCCTGTTTTTTTGGTATATATAGGAGTAGAAAGATTGGAAATGTTCTCATAGGTTGTGGAGATGCTTACGGGCCTGGATAAAGTTTTCCAGATGGGCTAGCCCCGCTGGGCTGACACGGGCACGGCCCCGTTCCCGTGCCTGGCACGGCCCGCACCCGTGCCCGTGCCTGGGCCTTGAGTTCGGCCCATGGGCCAGCACGGGCATGGCACGGAAAAGCGGCCTGGCCCGGCATCGGCACGGCCTGATGAACGCCAGCCATTGGATCAGGAACCCTAAATGATTCTAACTGTTGGATCCGACCGTTGGAACGCGGTGTATATAAGCCGTGCCGGCCTCACTCCACTCTCCCACCCGAAAGACGAAAGGCCGAAACCCTACTTCATTTCCCACTCCCCCGCGCCGGTCTCCTCGCTTGCGCTCCTTCAGCCGTGGCGAACGGCGACTCCCAGGGGCGAGGGCGACGGCGGCTCGCCGTCGTCCCCTCCTCTACGTCTCGCCCTCCGGCGGCTCCTAAGCCGGAGCTACGAAGATCCAGGTAGGATACCCACCTCTACTTCTTCTCGCCATCCCGCAGCTCCCTGTTCATCTTGCTTCTTCGTCTTCAGTTCTTCTCTAACTTGTGTGTTTTGTTCTACAGATCCGCTGATCCGCTGCTGCTCGGAGGAGTCGGAGCTCCTTCTACGTCGCCGGCGACTGGGAGGTAAGAAACCCTAACCCTAGATCTGGTCTCACTTCTTCTTCTTCTCCGTTCCCGATCTAACTTCTTCTTCTCTTTTGTGTTTTGGCAGCCGTTTGAGGCCAGCGCCAGTGAGAATGCCGGCCGTGGCCCGGCCCCCCGCTGTCTCTGAAGACACGGTGGAGGCTAGTGCCACGGCCATGGAAGATGAAGACGAAGATGAGAGGCTATGGAGCCTCCCTGGTGATGACGAAGACGACGACATGGGCGAAGATGACCTAGAAGGGATCTTCAGCCGTGGAGCTCGAGCTGGCGCAGAGGGGGACCCCATCGACCTTGATGCTGCAGAAGGGGGTGGTGGAGAAGAAGACGGTGAGAACGACGACGATGACAAGGTATCACGCCCATCTACCTCTGATGTCTGGAACGACTTCAAGAAGCTCTTCAAAATCGGTCCCAAAGGTAAGAAAATCAGGCATGGCGCTGTCTGCATCCATTGCCACAAGGAGTACTCCGGTAGATCTAGTGGTGGCACTGGACATCTTCGTCGTCACCGTGCTAAATGTGCTAAGAGGCTTGAGAAAACTAGGAACTATACTCAGTCTCAAATCTCTTTTAATCCTGATGGTTCTATGCGTAATTGGGAGTACTGTCCTATGCGTGCTCATACTGAATTGTGTCGATTGCTTGCTAGGGTAGATGTTCCTATCAGCTTTGGTGAATCTAATGCTTTTGAGGAGTACATAAAAAATGCTCATAATCCTAAGTTTGTTGCTGTCTCTAGACAAACCACCACTAGAGACTTGACCAAAATGTTTGATGAAAGAAAAAGGTTAAGCTTGTTGAACGACTTGCTTCTGATTCTGTTAACTGTGTTTGCCTTACCTCTGATATATGGTCTGGCAATGCCAAAGAGGATTATCTTAGTGTTGTTGCTCATTACATAAATCCTGATTGGCAACTAGAGAAGAGGGTGCTTGGTCTTGTGCTTATTGATTGTTCTCATAATGGACAGAACATTGCTGATAGAGTTGCATCTGTACTTGGTGAATATGGTGTGCTTGAAAAAGTGTTTGCTGTTACTTTGGACAATGCTTCATCTAATGTTTCTGCCATGCGTATGCTTAGACCTATTTTGTCTAAATATCTTGGTCTTGAGGTTCCTACAGAGGATCCAAGACATCCTGAATCTGCTGTTACTACTATGTTCTTGCATCAGCGTTGTGCATGTCATATAATCAACCTGATTGTTAAGGAGGCACTTGACTTTCTTAAACCTTTGATTGAAGTTTTTAGAACTGCAATATCATTTTTGAACTCATCTAACCAGAGAATTGCAGCATACAAAAACTACTGCATTGCAGCTGGTTTTAGGCCAAGAAAGTTTCAGTTGGACATGGATGTGAGGTGGAACTCTACATATCTCATGCTTAAGACTTTGTTTCCTCATAAAGATCCTTTCACTACTTTCATTCATGCCAACTATCCTAGAGTTGAAGATGGTGAGTTGCTTCTAACTGAGGAGCATTGGACTGTTGCTGAAAAAGTATTCAAGTTTCTTGAACTGTTCTATGATGCTACAGTTGCATTGTCTGGTGTTTACTATCCTACATCTCCACTTATGCTTCATTATCTTGTTAAAATTGCTATACACCTGAATAATTATGCTAATGACATTCACCTTAGAGATGTGATTCAACCTATGGTAGACAAATATAATAAGTATTGGAGGGACATACCTTTGCTCTATTCTTTTGCATTCATCTTGGACCCTAGAGCTAAAATGAAAGGTTTCTCAAAAGTGCTGAGAAAGTTGATGAACTTTACCAGTACAGATTACAGTGCTTACCAGGTTGGCACTAGAGCTAGACTGACAGATGTTTACAATAAGTATGAGGAGAAGTTTGGAGCTGTTAGGTTGAGGAGGACTGTCCCTCAAAACCTGTCTGGTAAGAAAAGGTCTGCTTAGGATGAAATATATGATGATGATTCTAATTCTTCTGGTGGGGGTACATCTTCTACTTCTATGCTGCATTCTACTCTTAATCTGTCTAGAGATACATCTGCTACTGCTTTGCTGCATGCTGCTACTTCTACAGGTTCTAATGCATTTGAAATTGTTAACTGCTTGGACTGTGACACTGTTAGCCAGTTGGATGATTCATTTGACATCTTGAGATGGTGGCATGAGCACAAACTGACATATCCAGTGCTGTCCATCATGGCTAATGATGTTTTAACTGTTCCTGTGTCTACCATATCTTCAGAATCCACTTTTAGCATGACTGGCAGGATCATCGAGGAGTGGCGGAGGAGGCTGAAGCCGGAGACGGTGGAGATGCTCACCTGCATCAAAGACTGAGAGTTGGCGGAGGCAAGGCTGCAACACAATGTGGAGGACAAGGAGCTTGAAGAAGCATTTGAAGAACTCTATCTTGATTAGTGCTTATTGATGCCAAGGTACATCACTAAACCAAAACCTAACACAATGTGGAGGACATCACTAAATCTACATCATTATCCTAATGCTAACTCTGTTCTCTCTGCAGCACAATGTGGAGGACAAGGACAAGGACAACTGGACAAGGACAAGGACAACTGGACAAGGATTCTTGAAGAAGCTTTTGAAGACATTGGACAATTAGTTTCTCTCTTAGTTATCATTTCTGTAATGGGATTGTAATTTGAAACTTGGACAATGATGTAAGATTAAGAACAATGAACTTATCTGGAGCTTGGCTGTACTCTTTTCCTGCCTAGGGTTTCTCACAAGGGTGAGTTTTACCTAGGTGGGTTTTTAATGAGGCAGCCATTGCACAAGCTCCCTATCTATTACTATTTTCTTAACTCTCTATGTGTTTGATCTGATTTTGTTTCTCCACTTCAATTTCTGGAGTTGTTGATTTGAAAATATGCTTGTGAAGTTAAATATGATGCTGCCAAATTGCTTGTGACAGAAAATATTCATAGTGCCTAGGCTGGCACGGCACTGACGTGCCACCGTGCCTGGAGGCACGGCACGGCACGCTTCAGCCCTGATAGGGCCGTGCCTGGGCTGCTGTCTCAGCACGGTGGCACATCAGGCACGGCACGGCGGGCCACCGTGCCGCTTAGTGCCGTGCCTTGCCGGGCCGTGCCTGACCGGGCCTATGCCCGTGCCGGGCCGGGCGGCCCGGTTTGCCAACTATAGGCCTGGAGCCCTGGAGGCAGCGCGCGTGTTAGAGAATTTGAGCTTCCATTGTGGGCCACCATGGCCCCGTAATAAGCATGTACAAATCCCTGACCGTGTCATCCCTGCCGGCGCTCGCCCTCGTCGTCCTCCTCCTCGCCATGGCGCACCGCCCGTGCTCCTTCCTCGACGCGTACCGCTCCGGCGTCTCCCTGCCTGTTTCCCCGTCCGGCGTCTCCACTGATGCAGCATAGTCGGCTAATAAGAAACTAAAGCTATGTCAGTAAGTCGGTTTGGGAAAAGTCTATAAAGCTATGTATGCATCGACTCATATGACTCCTTTCCTTTGGTTGCTCTTCAGTTTCCTCTGCATTATCCTCTTGTCCTCTCCCCAGTAGTTCCAACAGCTCCCCGCAGGTACTTTCCCACATGGAACGGCAGTGTTCCGGGCTAACGATCATAGGCTCCAGCGTCCTGGCGTGCAACTCGGCGCTCGCCATCTACAACTCCTGGGGCGACGCCGGCTCCTGCTGCTCTTCCTCTGCCTCGTCAAGTTGGAGCGCGCCAGGGGAGGAGGAACAAGGCGCAGGCTGAAGGCCGCCGTGTGGGCTCTCACCACGCTGCTCACGGCGATGTTCGCGTCCAGGGTGGCGCCGCTGATGCCGCCGGTCGTGGCCACGGTGGTGTGGCTCATGGCGCGGCCACGACGGCCGGCGGGTTCTGGGCCTTCTTTCTGAATTAATCTGCGTTTTCCTTTCGGATTGCTAGCTCCTTTATGGTATAGAACTGTAGGTTTGATCTGTTGTGCGCAAGATACTGTACGTATTAATGGCATTGCATCATTGTAACAATCTATTTTTGATGTAACAAATGGTTATCACTTGTATTTATACAGTATCATCTACTATATATACTCCAATGTAACCAAATTATTAAGACATCTTAGACGCGTGCCTGAGTGAATGAATGTATTTCGTCATGAGATACACCACGTCACAGAAGCTTCTGCTGGACGTGATGACAGTATCAATGAATGCTCCACATCGCTGGGCACGTCCGCATCGCACGTACACCATGAATCTTGTTGGCTTCATTTATAGCTACACGCGTCGCCGTGCGTTGTGCGTCGTGAGCGGCATGGGCGGTGCCGCGTTGAATACGTCGGGAAACAGTAGAATTGTCGAGTTCACGAGGATTTATCGAGTGCATTTCATCAGGCACTCGACAAACATTCAAGTTACCAAGTGTATTTAATAAAACACTCGGCAAACGTATAGCACTTGATAAAAGTCAACTTTGCCGATTGCCTAATATAAAACACTCGATAAAATACAACAAAATTCTCGGCAAACACGGACACTCGGCAAAATGGAGTCACGTGCGCTGGGCGTGCGGCGGCCATTTGACAGCCGTTGGGTGCGCTACCCTGCCGTTAGAACGGCAAAGACAAGGTATGCCGTGTGTTTTTGCTTGACACTCGGCAAATTGATATTTTTGCCGAGTGTTTTTGTTTACACTCGGCAAAGTAATGTTGTTGCCGAGTATTTTTTAATGGCACTCGGCAAAATAATAATAAAATTTCCTCTCCAGCCCTCCAAACTTTTTGTACTCTCAACATACAACATGTGGTACTACATGTTAAAATTTGGTATATTTCTCGATCTGTTTGCTATATTTAAGTAATTTATTGCATTTAGAGGAATTTTTTGGTTTAAATCAAATTTGAACTACAAGCGATACAAATAATGGAATAAATTGACTGGAGAAATCATATTCATGTTATTGAGTCCATTTTGGGGCCTTACTCGGAAAATAAAAAGAATTTTTGAACATTTTATTCATGAAACACGACCACGAATGTGTGGTCGAATGATTTTTAAATTCTAAAAAAAGCAAACGAAGTCTAAAAATGATGAGAGTTGTCAAGATCTCCTGATATCATACGTGGAGATTGTGAAAAAAAATTGAGAAGGTTTCACACAATTTGTCATGTACGACCTTTACAAATCGAAGCATCTCCGTAGAAGAATCGTAGCGTTGAGAATGATCCGGTAAGATTTGGAGTCAAAGTGATAGTCGAATTGGGGTTTGACTTCAAAATTTTTTGTATAGGCAATAGACAACGTAGATTGGTTCAAGTCAAATTTTGGTAATTTTTCATATCCGTTTGATAATTTTAATTTATTAACTGCAATTATAGAATTTTAATTGATATATATTGAATTTGAGCTATAACTGCATGAAATAATGGATTAATATTCGTAGAAAAATCAAATATGCATTGTTGAGTGAATTTGACAAGGTATTTTTAAATTACATCGTAACAAATTTAGTAGAACACGCTATGAAGAAGGAGGACGGTGGAGCATGAAATAACAATTTATTTTGCCGAGTGTTTTGTACATGACACTCGGCGAAAAGAATGTTTGCCGAGTGTCATATAAGCGACACTCGGCAAATTCGTCGACCGGCCCCACTACATAGTATCGGGCCGTAATGAAAATTAAAAAAAAATAATGCCGAGTGCCCCAGATCTTGGCACTCGGCATACTTCTTCATATGCCCCCAGCGGTTAGCACCCCCGGCCCTCACCCTCGCGCACACAACACGCCGCACCGCACGCCGCCAACCCCCGCCCCACCGCGCCCCGCCCTTCACACCACGCCGCACCGCATGCCGCCAGCCCCCGCCGCCTCCCTGCCCCACCGCGCCCCGCCACCGGCGCGGCATCGCTGCCCCGCCCGCCACCGGCGCCGCCCGCCCAGGTAAGATTTTCTAAATCACATTGTGGTGGGCCCGCCATCTCCAATTTATGTTTGTTTGTTGAGATGTTTCTTGATTGCTTGTTTGTCTTTGGTTCCATTTTCATTTTTGATAGTATGCTGCCACAGTTTAGATAATTACATTTTGTATTTGCAGTTGTATCCATCTATGATTTTAAGAGATAGATTTTTAGTTCATATGTCTGATTTCAATTTTTTAGCTTGCACACAGATAAGTTTTTAAAATGAGTAATGTGCTAAAGCAGTGATGTATACATAGCTTTGGCTTATTTTTTCACCTGGAAGATTTCAGTGGTCACAGTCACAGATAATGGGGGCTTTAAAAATAATTGACACAAACAGTTATCTCCTACCTAAATTTGCAATAATGTGTGTGAGAATATGAAATGCACTATTGCACATGTTTTTTCTTTGAATGATCTAGACATAATCTGGCATATATATCAATAAGAAGGTGCTGGATTACATGAGCAAGCAGCGCAATGGCATATATAGCTAAGCTTAACAGAGCATGTTAAATCATCCTCTACAAATTCCCTGCTTCAATGCTGTACGCAGCATACCATCAGGAAACAGTCTCTATAGTCTACAACTCTACACAGAAGCTTGTGAATCTGCCAATGCGGTTCAGGGCATTTTTGCTTGAAAAAACATTGATTCAGACCGACACCCACATATATTGCAATTGCTAGTATTTTTCTTTAGAAATAAATCAACACAAGGTTTTTTTAGGGGAAATAAAACAACACAAGTCGCTTTGATAAATCCAGCATGGTACCATTGAGCAAAATTGCAGTCCAACATGCATCAGTTTTATGTACTACTGCGCTAACATGGCTTGGGTCATGGTCAGAATCAAAACCTGATGCATGCCCAACCAAGCAACAAACTGCCAACTGAGATTTGATATTAGTTCTCTGTATCTGCAGGTTGCTGTACAAAATACAAAAAATTGGTTGTATCCATCTATTTTGACATGCAGTGTATTATTGTTCTTCTGTACATGCAGTAGTTCTATGACAGATAGTGCACATGCAGTGTACAAAATACAAAATGCTTATTATTCTAAAATTGAGCCACAACCTACCTTGCACTGACTATATGTGTGTCTCAACTTGCAGGTTTTTGCCGCCGCTCCCTGCCCCGCCCTGCCTCCTGGTTCCACCTTGCCCTCCTGCCGCCCCACAAATTCAAGTTGCCATGTTTTTGCAAGGTATAAGATGTGCATGTGGTTGTCGGCCATCGTGCTGTTTGTTTTGTGTGGATGTGGTTGTCGGCCATCGTGTTGTTGTATTTGTTGTAGGTTTTGGAAGCCTCCCCGTGCAGGGGAGGTGCTGCCGAAATTTAGATTTAACACTACTATGTTCCTTTTATTGCAGGAGAGGCTATTGCAACGTCGTCGACTCGTCACTTTGCAGGACAGCAAGGTGAGACATCCTACACCCCTCTTTCCATATCATGTTCGTATATCACGTAACTTAGCTAGGCGTCTCCCCTTCGAAAGAGATATGGTTGGATATATGCAGATCTTTGCATATCTATAACCGTATATGTTTCGAATTGTCCATATTTTTTGGACAGCCCGAGGATGTGTAGATGCGGTTAGTTTCCATGCTCTACTCCGATCCGTGATAGAGTTTCGGCAGCATCTCCCTGTTGTTCTCCGGATACACAATCTCCCTTCCAGGACGTGTATTTGGAGAACAGCGGGGAGGTGCTGCCAAAATTCTCTCTCGGATAGGAGTAGAGATGGAAACTAACCCCGTAGATGCAACGTGATTTTTTATATTACTCGCTGATATGGTAGAGGATGGATGATCGTGAGTGGATGTACATGGGCCGCTTTAGTCAGAGTTCGTGGACCGAAGAATGGATTGACAAGACCAATGCTTTCTTGGAACGGGCATTTGCAAGGGTTAAAGGAGCTAGTGTCACTTGGTGTCCCTACAGCAAATGTGCAAACATGCGTCGGCAAACCAAGCTGGTCATGGGTAAACATCTTTGCAAGAATAGATTTACAGCAGACTATACTAGGTGGATCTACCATGGTGAAGCCGATCGTGGGAGAGATGAGGTCGTCAGACAACGCATCGAGGAATATGATGGGGATGCCGGGGTAGGAGACATGTTAAATGACTATCATGAAGCACACTTCGATGAAGGATGTAGGGAGGAGGAGCCAGAGGCTACCGCAAAGGCGTATTACGACATGTTGTCTGCGGCACAGCAACCCCTTCACGGGTATGCCAAGGTTTCTCAACTAGATGCCATTGCACGCCTAATGGCCGTGAAGTCCTAGTTTAGCTTGAGTCGAGACGCCTTTGATGTTATGCTCACAGTTGTTGGCAGCCTGCTCCTGGATGGTCACATCTTGCCAAAGAGCATGTATGAGGCATAGAAACTCCTTCGTGCAATTAAGATGCCATACGAGCAGATACATGCTTGTCCAAAGGGGTGCATCTTATTTAGGAAAGAGTATGCGGAAGAAAAGTACTATGTGAAGTGCGAATCATCTAGGTTCCTAGAGGTAGACTCTGGTGATGGTCAGAAGAGGCAGCTCGCAATCCCCGTGAAGATCCTATGGTACCTTCCTTTCATACCGAGGATCCAACGGCTTTACATGACTGAGGAATCCACGAAATAGATGACATGGCACAAAAATAGACGTCGATACAATCCTGAGAAGATGGTACACCCATCCAATGGTGAAGCCTGGACAAGGTTTGATGAGATTCATCATGAGAAAGCTCTAGAGTCTCATAATGTACGTGTTGCGCTAGCAACAGATGGGTTCAATCCTTATGGAATGGCGGCTGCCCCGTACACCTGTTGGCCCATGTTCGTTACCCCCTCAATCTCCCCCCTGGCGTTCTCTTTCAACGACAGAACATATTCTTGTCGTTGATAATTCCAGAATACCCGGGGAATAATATGAGTGTGTACATGGAGCCTCTGATTGATGATTTGGTCCGTGCTTGGGAGGAAGGGGTATGGACATACGACCAAGCTACAAAGACAAACTTCAAGATACATGTTTGGTACCAGTACTCCCTGCATGACTTGCCAACATATGGGATTTTCTGCTACTGGTGTGTTCACGGGAGGTTCCCATGCCCGGTATGCAAGGCTTCTCTGATGTTCATTTGGTTGACGAAGGGTGGCAAGTATTCTTCGTTTGACAAACATCGACAATTCCTCCCTCCTGACCATCCATTCAGACTAGACATCAAGAACTTTATGAAAGATGTCATAGTTAAAGACCCTGCACCGCAGATGATGACAGGAGCCATGGTTCGTGCTCAGTTAGACGCTCTCGAGGTCAATAAACAAGAAGGTGGTTTTGTGGGATATGGCGAGCAACATGCCTGGACTCAAAAGTCATGCTTGTGGAACCTCTCCTATTTTGATGATCTTCTTCTTCCATATAACATTGATGTAATGCACACTGAAAAGGACATCGCCGAGGCAATTTTTGGAACAATCATGGACATTCCTGATAAGACAAAGGATAACATTAAGGCTAGAGTGGATCAAGCAAGGTTATGCGATAGACCAAAGCTGAACATGGCGCCTCCCAGAGCCGGCAAGTCGTGGAGAAAGCCTAAGGCCGATTTCGTCCTGATGAGGGCCCAAAGGAGGGAGGTACTATAATGGTTCCAAACGTTAATGTTCCCTGATGGGTATGCAGCGAATCTGAAGAGGGGAGTGAACTTAGCTACTATGCGAATCAACGGGCTCAAGAGTCATGATTACCACATATGGCTTGAGCGCCTACTTTCGGTGATGGTTCGAGGCTATGTCTCTGAGCATGTCTGGCAGGTGCTAGTGGAGTTGAGCAATTTCTTCCGCCAGCTTCGTGCCAAGGAGTTATCTCGTACCGTGGTTGCAGAAATGGAAAGAATGGCGCCTCTGTTGCTCTGTAAGTTGGAGAAGATTTTTCCACCCGGCTTCTTCAATCCGATGCAGCATATGATTCTGCACCTCCCGTATGAAGCACAAATGGGGGGCCTGTGCAAGGCCGTTGGTGCTATTCAATTGAGAGATGCCAAAAGGTTCTTTGAACTAAATGTAAAAATAAATGGAAAATTGAAGCATCCATTGTAGAGGCATACATTCTAGAGGAGGTGTCAAACTTTACAACAAAATACTATGCTGACAACCTTCCTAGCGTGCATAATCCACCCCCTCGTTACAATGCCGGTGAAGATGAATCAAGCCTTAGCCTTTTCCGAGGGCAACTCGAAAGTGCAAGTGGTGTGACCAACAAGACCTTGAAACATGAAGAGTGGCGCACTATCATGCTGTATGTGTTGACCAACCTATCCGAAGTGGAGCCATACATGTTGTAAGTTCTCAACAAACTTGTTCTCAAGTAGTCACTATTCTGTGTCCAACTCCCATGTTTCTCGTTGGTACAGGGAATTTCATCGTTAATTCTGACGTGAATCAAGGGAGCCTACCCCGCAGGAAGCTGAGACCCTTCTCAAAGAGGGTGCGGGAAATGGAATGCTCGATTTCATTTCTTGGTTCAAACAAAAGGTACAATCCAATTTAGCTCGTACTTAGTTTGACATTACAAGTTGCTCGTACATGCGAATAATATAACGAACCACCCTGCTTGAACTTGCAGGGCCAAACTGATGCGTCTATGAGTGCCGAGTTGAGACAGGTTGCCGATGGCTGTGCCTATAGGGTCAAGTCGTTTACCGGTTATGACGTGAATGGCTATCGCTTTCACACAACAAGCCACGAGCAGAGTCGGCCCAATCGAAGAACCACAAATACCGGAGTTTTTACGCCAGGATTAGATGGGGTCGAGTACTACGGAAGAATTGAAGAAATATACGAACTCATGTTTCATGGTTGCAAACCTCTTAATCCATTCATATTTAAATGCCATTGGTTTGATCCATCAGTAGTGAGACGGACCCCTAATCTTGGGCTAGTCGAAATTCAACAATCATCCATCTTACCAGGAGACGATGTCTATATTGTGGCTCAACAGGCCACGCAAGTTTATTATCTCTCATACCCATGCCAAACCGACGACCGTCTTAAGGGTTGGGATGTTGTGTACAAGGTATCGCCACATAGTAAACTACCTGTACCAAACAATAAAGATTATAACATAGACCCCAACACATATGACGGAGAGTTCTTCCAAGAAGATGGGCTCGAAGGGAGTTTTGAGATAGACTTAACTGAAGCGATCGGAATGGAAGTAGACAATGAAAGGGTTGCTGACGAGGACGCTAGAGACGAGGTTCAGAATGTGAAGGACTTAGAATTACTTCAGCGATTACATTTAGGCAATGACAGTGATGACGACATTCCTGATCATGATGATTATATCGACACGCATGATAGTGATGATGAGACTTATGATCCAGCTAATCCCAATTATGAGGATTATTTCTAATACATGTATGAGCCGTACTAATTTATTTATTATTTGTCATATCTTTCTAAGTATGTTTTGTTTATCTGTGCTGATTGGTTTACTCTTTTTAATTGCAGGTGATTGAACAATGGTGGGCGGTATGAGGAAGATCGCGATGCTTTACGGAAAGAGCGGAGCTTCAGGGTTAGCTTCAAGGAGGGGTCGAGGCAAGGGTGGAGGGAAGGGTAAAGGGAAGGGTAAAGGGGCGAGGCCCCCATCGCCTGTAGCTCCCTCGTCGTCGTCGTCGTCTGAGGAGGTACCTTCCGCGTACGCCTCTGGTGACAAGGAGGAGGTACCTTCCGTGCACGCCTCTGGTGATGACGAGGAGGTACAGGAGGAGCAGGAGAAGGTGGAGGAGGAGGCAGTGGGTCCCGAGGTTCCTCAACCCTCCCGAGGCGAACGATACCTCTTGAGAGACGCCCGATGGTTCGACCCTCTAGGAAAAAGTAAGTAACTTTAGATGTTCTCAATAATTTTTTGTTTGATATGTTGAAAATTATAATGAAAACTAATAATTTATCTTAATCACTTGGGCAGGGGTTGGATTAAGGTCAGTGGGGGTGATCACAACCGCAAGGTCAACGACATCCTTGGCCTTTTGTGTAGGCTACACTTCCTTGGCTTAATGCAGTTCCATGAAGAGCTGCAGCTGGCCTACACATGGGACCAGTACGTCACCGCCCTCGACACCGCTGGTCGTGACGGTAGGGTATTCCCCAACAAAGCAGAGCGGGTGCAGGGCGAGCTATGGGTACGTATTCCTCGCACTACATTGCTCAATACATCACATTCACTGGACATTCTTGAAGTAATGGCTGTATACATCGCATTTATATGCAGGACTTCTATAGATGCCAGGAGGGGTACAAGGCCAAGGAGGCCTCCATCTCTGAAGAAGCCGCCAAGAAGCTCGTGAAGGACATGCACTACGAGGTGCGCGTCCAGGCCATCATCGACTACAATGCTCAACACAGAAGGATGAAGGTTAAAAAAGAAGAGGCAAGAACAATGAACCTGACCCGGGAACAATTCTTGCAGGTACATATAGAACATTAATACTTACTTTTTATGAGATTAATTACGCTTAATTTCATTTTTTCCATATATCATACACTTGATCACGTAGGTGCCTCCGTATTGGTGTGCCCAGCATGTCCAGTGCTGGGAATACATGGTGGACAAGTGGTTGGAGCCCGGGTGGGTGGAGACGCACAACGCTTGTCGGGACCGGCGTTTGCTGATGCCACGTGCATCACACCATCAAGGCAGCCTGAGCCTCGACGAATACAGGGAAAAATGGGCACGCAAATTCATTTCTTTATTCTAACGCTCAATTCTGCATAATTTCTAATCATTTTGCATTTTTGCCGCAGTCGTCGTCACATGATGGCCAGCCTTGCTCCCAGTTCAAGGCATGGGTTTTGTCCAAAAAGGGCAAGGCGACGTCAAACATCGATTTCAACCCGGAGGACCCGCCCGAGGCGTACAGCGATCCCAGCATCCACAGCCGCATCAGTGAGTATACAGCGATGGCAAGGCAAGTTCATGGGCCACAGTTCGATCCGAGCACCTAGGATCTTGATGGAGAAATCGTGATGAGGGTGGGAGGAGGCAAGAAGCATGGCCGGTACTAGATTGGCGACAGTACACTCGACACGGCCTCTACTCCCACTCTCTCCTAGATCCGAGCAAGGAGCACGAGCTCGAGCCCGGCGATACGCCCACGGCCAACCGCTACAAGTTCCAGATGGAGGCTCTCCAGGTTATTTCTGTTTTATTCATCATTCGTTGATTGTTACGTACTTTAGCTTGGCATTGTAACATTGGGATGAAATGTTATAGGCCCGAGTGGAAGCAGAAATGAAGCAACGGGGAGAGATGGAGGCGAGGATGGAGGAGATGGAGGCGAGGATGGTGGCCAAGCGGCAGAGGATGGAGGAAGAAAATCGGTTGAGGATGGACCAAATGTTCTAATACATGCAGAATTTTGCATCGAGTATAGATCAACCTTTGCCACCGCCACCGATGCTATTCCCTTCACCTCAGCCACCCACAACTACTCCCTGTGAGTCACTTGACACTTCAGTTCTAGAAACTTCATATCAACACATAATGCTAAGAAAGATGAACAGAAACCAACCACAACAAACATTTACGTTATATGCATGGCTGTAAGTTTCACAAGCATGTATTTCTTCAGTATGCACTTAGCGTCAAATGAAACATTTACTGCTGATATAGCTCATTGTGTCTGCAAGTAGATTTGTTTTTTTGATATAAATTGCTTTTCATGGACCAGCTAGTATACATTGCCATCTACTGATTCTCGCCCTAGTATCTTGTTGGAGAATCAGTAGGAGCATGCATCGCTAAATCCCTCCATTCCAAATTGCACAGGAAGCACGTAGATATGTGGATGCTTGCTAATTCCCTTATTTTTAACATGCAAGTAGCCTGCTGTGTGCATAGCACGAATTTAAGTGTTGCATTAGTGTTGAATATTATGATTACAATTACAGTATGCTGTAGATGCACACCTTTCGATACTGAAATTTACTTTGCAATATGAAGTCTAACACTGTTAAAAAGGAAGCTAACACTGTTTCGAATACTTCTCTTTTGTGTAGAATCAATCGGCGGCATCAAATAATCAGTCTCAAGACCTGGATTTATCACAGAGGTTCCAAGGGCCTCCGCAGTGATTGTATTTGTATTTGTGGCTTATTGTGACTTGTGATGGTGGTTTATTGTAAATTGTGATGATGTTTTATTGTGACATGTGATGATGGTTTATTACCTGTGACATATAATTATGCATGTGATGATGTTTTATTGTGAATTGTTATGGTTTTTTGTGAATTGAGAGGGGTCCGTTATATGTGACAGATTAGTAAAAAAGGGGAGTCTTGGTCGCTTTGCTGAGTGTAACACTCGACAAAGAGAGGAGTTGCCGAGTGTTAAGGCAAAACACTCGGCGAAGAGACCATTTTATGTCATTCTAGGAACCTTCTTTGCCGAGTGTTTTGGCTTTGCCGAGTGTATTCCAATGGACACTCAGCAAAGTGACCATAATTATGACCGTTGCTCGCTTGTTTGCCGAGTGTTTTAGGCGTGGCATTCGGCAAAGTGTCTAAACTTTGCCGAGTGTTTTCGTCTTGACACTCGGCAAACTTGATAAACTTTGCCGAGTGTTTTCGTGTTGACACTCGGTAAAGTTGAGAAACTTTGCCGAGTGTTTTTTCGTCGTGCACTCGGCAAAATCCACGTCACCGTTCCATCCCATCAATTTTTTTTCCGAGAGTTTATTTTGACCGAGTGTTTATTGACACTCGGCAAACTATTTGCCGAGTGCCCGATAAAAAACACTCGGCAAACTACTGTTTGCCGACAAATCAATGTCATGTGCTGTATGCCGAGTGTTACACTCGGCAAAGCGTTTGCCGAGTGTTTTTGGTCCTTTGACGAGTGCACCTGGCACTCGGCAAATCTACTGTATCCCGTAGTGCTGGCGTCCAGGCCCGTACGACACATGACATTGGACGTCTTAGCCCACATGATGATAGTGGCCTAACGTGGCCCATTCCCTGCAGGATTAGAGATTCAACGGCCTAGAGGCTGGCTGTGGTGGCTGTGGCCAGTTTAGCGCTGCTTATATTTCATAGTCTAGAAGAATTCTCATTTTTTGCTCAAAAAGAAGAAGAAGAATTCTCATTTCGGAAGTAACGTGGAAGGTGTATATCCTGACTCCTGAGGCAGCAGACCTGGCCGATCCCTAACGGCCTAATCCACACATTATTCCAAGCTCCAACCACCCTCAGCTCATCCCCTCGATCACCACATGAACCAGAGAGATTCCGCCATTGTCGGTGGCCTGGAGGTCATCCTAGCCATGAGTCATGACTTCGGCCGCGGCCATGTACAGGGCACGGCGGCAACTACAGGCGACTTGGGCTCCGGCCATCTCGCTTTCGTGACTCTCGGCTATGGCGCACTCCACCCTGATGCTGATGATGTTTCCCTTCCTTGGCGAGCACGAGCTGGCGCTTGATGCTACATGATGTTCACCAAGTCACTGAGCTCTTTGCGTGCAAGCTTTAGGGCTCCGTTCGGTCGAGGACCGCCGCTGCCGCCGCTTCATGGGGTGGCTTCATTGCTCTGCAGTCTGCTTCTTCAACCTCAGCCGCCGTGACCCATGAGTTATTGGCTTATCGCTTGTCTGCAGCGATCCTCAGCTTGATGGTTGATGCTTCAATTCAGATGTGCTGGCCTATTGTTTGGTAAATTGATGGCACGGTTGATATGACATAGCCTCCACCTACCGCCCCCTTATATAGCCCCCCCTCCCCCCTGCGTCGCTTCAACTTCCAGGAAGGCCCAAAGGTTGTGGCGAAGGCTCACGCAGCGCAGGCGAAGGCCCCAGGGAAGACGCCCCAGGTGGAGGTCTAAAACGCCAGAGGAGGTCCCACATAGGTGGCGGCGTTGGATCGTGGGCTACTGATGGGCCATCGGCGGCGGCCCAACAAACAGAGGCGGTTGAGGAAGGAGATGCCCAAATTACCCTTAGTAGCTTGTATTAGTATAGGAATATTCCGAGGATGTACTACAGCTGTCGGAGGGCAAAGTTGTAAAGAGTTACACTAGGAAGGTAGCTAATGGTTTGCTATAAAAGGGGGACTTGAGCCCTGTGTGAAGAAGGTTGGAGAATCCTTTTATGAAACCCTAATTGCACTTGGTCCCATGTTCTGACTTTTACTCTTCAAGCCTTCGCCGAGGGCTCTGACTAGGTGAAGGTCTCCTAGATTCCCACTTGCTGGAAAGCCCGTTTTCTAACATTAGCGCCCACCGCGTGTTGGCCAAGCAAAACCCACAATGGCAAGAAAAAGAGCAGCCTCTGCAAGGGCACCTGTGGATCCCGCACCAAGGGAAAGACCCAGGTGTAACGCCCATAGCACCTACGCTACTGCCCTAGAAGACTAGGTCACAGAGGAGCCGGCCATTGAAGACCAGCCTCCAGCACCCGAAGAGAAGCAAGCCCCAAATCCCACCCCAAACCAAGAGCTTTAGCAATTACAGGCTCAGTTGCAGAGCATGCAGCAAGAAAGGGATAGGGTCGCAATAGCCTTCACCACAAATCAATGAGCAGCCCAAACATCAGCTCAGGCAGCGGAGATCAGGCAACAGCTAGCCATCCTACCGGCCGAGATACAAAGCATGCAGCCTCCGCAATCCCTCTTCAACACATCCAACCAGTTCCACTTAGCAAGTCAAAACCAACCCAACCCCATGCCAGGTACAGCAGCTCAACCAACCTTCGGCACACCCTACACCTTGCCACAAACCCAATGAAAGATTGATTCCAAATCGCCAATATCCGAAGGCATCCAGAACTCACCCTGGCCTCCTTCCTACAAACCCATCACCCTACCCAAATTAAACGAAAGACCAGACCCACGTCAATTCATTATGAGCTTTGAGGCAGCAGTGGCCTCTGCCGGTGGAAACGAAGTCGTGCTGGCCAAGTCTTTCGTTATTGCAGTCGAAGGCGACGCGCTGGCTTGGTATTTGATGTTGAAGCCAATGTAACAACCCAAAAATCCACACACCAAAAATCCCAACTACAAAATTTTTTCTTCAAAACCCCATGTGATGATGAGTGACATTTGTAGGAGCCAACCCTAAGTATCGCATTAGTAGTAATCCAACTAAACAAACTCATAAGCATAGCATGTCACTTGTTGTATATGTGTGTGTTTAAAACCCCTAACGCATACATTCTTGCATGCATTTTAATTCTAAACATGCGAGTTGCCTTTTATTGATCTTTTGTTGTGCAAATAAAAGTGATTATCTATAATTAATTTATTATGCAATAAATTAATCACCTAAGTACCACCTAAGTATGTGGGCCCCACCAGCTGGCCCATCTCTCCCACCCCGCTTCGCTGGCCCTCGCACACAGCCCACAGGCCTAGCCAGCACAGGCCTTCCTTCCCTTGCTGGGCCGATCAGCAGAGTAGGTCCAGCTCGCCCCCAGACCCCGTGTGCTCCAACTGCTGGCCCAGCTCACCCTCCCAGCCTCGCTGGCCTGCCAGCGCTCGTGGCCTCACACGCGTGGCCTAGCAAGCCCAGCGTCGTCACCTCCTCCCCGCGCTAGCTGATGGGTGGGACACCCTCGTCATCCCCCTCCTTGGTCCCCTCCTCTGCATTATGAAAAATCGAGCACAGGTGCCGTGGGGGGAAAATCTGATGCCGCCTCAGCCCCTCTCCGCCGTTCGTGCCCTCACAACCGACCGCGAGACCCCGTGGGATGGGTGCCACACTGGCACCGGCTGCCCGACAGGGTCACGCACGGTGCGTGACCATTGCCGCACGAGCCAGCTCGCCATGGCCAAGCCATGCACCTACCCCCTCCCTGTCTCCCGCCTTTTTGACCAAGGAGCGCAAAATCGGTTTTGCCATCGCAATCGTGGCCGCGTCGCGACCCTGAAGCCCTAGCCTCTACGCGATCACAGCCCTCCACGCGCCCTTGGCCATCTCGAGCCGCTCGTTCCATGCCATGGCTGAGCTTCGGCTATAAAAGCCCCAGCCCCGGGTGCCCTAGCGCGTTCCCAAGTCCCGCCGCCACCTTGTGGCCATCCACTGCACACCCAAGCCAAGAGAGAGAGGGGAAAAAGAAAAGGAAGAAGAGGAAGAAGAAGGAGCGTCGAAGCCGCCCGACGTCGCCAGTGTCGCCAAAGCGGAGGACGTCGCCCCGATCAACCACGTCGACGCTGCTGCTCAGCATAGCACGGCATCGTCTCGACACGGCCATGACCCACCACTGCACCGCCATCCTTTCGCCTTCGACACCGACGGTGGGCCCACTCACCGCCCTCTGCTCACCGTCATCGTGTGTGCACCATGGCCGCCGATGTGATCTCCCCACCTAGGAGGCCCAACGTCCACACCTTTCACCGCCTCAGAGCATGAGCACACACACGCATAAGACCGGCCTTAACCCCTTGAACCACCGGCATCCATGACGCCGGTAAAGTCATGCCCGCCAAGCTGATCGCTGCTAACACGCCATGTCGCGGTGAGGTGCCATCTTGGCCCTTGCGGACTCTTGGCCCCCATGTCATCCACCATTGTGTACGCCTCGACGCCGCGCACGCCATGCGTGCCTTGGCGGCTAAAGACGAGCCCCAAAAGACCCTAGCTGTTTGACCTCGCTGGCGTGGACGCGCTCTAGAGCACCGCCGTGCCGTGGATCTCCCAGCCGTCTCCGGCAAACCCACGATAGGGAATCTGGCCATCGAGCTTCGTCTTGACGTCACACACCCAGCCGCTTGGAAGAAGGGGCAGGGAGCTTCTGTTTTGCCCCGGCCGCCATGGCCGTGAGACCGCCAGAGTTCCGCCACACGCCATGCCGCACTGTGGACTCTGCCGCGCCCTTCTTGTCGTCATTGTCGAATCCCTTGACTCGCCAGAGACCCCAATCGAAGGAAAAAGAGGCGCCCCTTGGCCCAATTTGGGCCGCAGCCGCACGTTCACCGCCACGCGCCGTCGTAGCTGAGCCACCGTCACCGCCAATGCGGACAGCCTTACCCAAGCCCCTAGAGTTCCGCCTAGCACGCTAGACGCGCTCGCCGGAGCACCGTAACGTGGAAGCGCCTCCCTCAGAGCCCCACCGACGCTTCACAGCCACCTCACAGCCGACTCCGCGCTGTCCTGCTTGTCGCGACGCTAGCGCCGGCCACCAGGAGAGCTGAGCCGCCGCCTTTAGCCCTTCGCTGGGTTTCCCTGGTGACCTCACAACGCTGCAGCACCCATACCCAGCCTGTCCGAACCGCAAGTCACAACTGTGCGAGCTTGCCGTCGACGAGATGCCAGAGAAGAACAGGGGAGTCGGAGCTCCCACCCTTTTTTCCCTACGCACCCATAGCTGCGTGCGCCTGGCGCACGGTGCGCCACATGCACCAACACCTGCGTGGACGCGGAGCACGGCGAGCCCAGTCTGCGGTCCATGAACCTGCATGGCCAAGTCCACCATGGACCAGCCCCGTGGACCTCAGCCCATTTGGGGCCCAGATGAGCCACGTGGATGGCCTCACAGTATGACACGTGTCAGGGCTGCCCGGCCCATATCCGGCCCATGCCCAGCCCGTTTCTAGGCCCAACCGGCCCAGTTTGGACCCGACCCGTGTTGACCGTTGACTAGTCAACGTTGACCGATTGACCGGACCCACATGTCAGCGACACAGGGACTCCGGACCCACTTGTCAGTGGGGTGACATCATGCCGACGTCACGTAGGTCCCATTTGTCAGTAACAAACACAACCGAGGTGATGTCATGATGATGTCATGGTGACATCTGCAGCTCTGGCCCCACCTGTCTGTGACTATGATCCGTTGACCATTGACTCGCCCGTTGACTTAATGTTGACTTTGACCGGACCCACATGTTAGTGACCCAAGAGCCCCCGGTCCCACCTGTCAGAACTAAAGACGTTGATGACGTCATGCTGACGTCAAGCTGACGTCAGCGGAACCCCACCCGTCAGCTCGGAACCGAGATGATGACACCATACTGACGTCATGATGGCGTCAGCATGCCACGTGGACCAGTCACAGTGTGACACGTGTCAGCACGATATTAATTCAGCCTTTTCCCATTTTTAGAAATGATTTAATCTTCAGAAATTCATAACAAATTCATACGAACTCAGAAAAATACAAAACTAGGACCAAAATTCATCTAAAATCGAGCTCTACGCAATGAACCCATGTTTGAGTGCATTTGGCTCTTTTGAATTTTCATTGCTTCTTTGTGCTATTCTATAGACGTTGCTAACGCGACTATAATGCAATCGTTTGCAGACTCAGAGGAGAACCAGACGGATGAGGATCGTGAGTACCGTGAGGAGTACGGAGACGACTACACTGAAGGTGCCACATCCCACCCAATCTCGTAGCACCTATTACGCATGGCTAAAATAGAAATGCTAGTGCTTTACTCTATTGTTATGATCACACTATGCTAGGACTTGCATGGTAGTGTGCTTTCTTGATGGCCTTTACCTTGACGCAACCTTAACCCTGCTCACCCTGCTGTTAGGCTAGTCACACGCTTGCTGCTATATTTCATTGCTTATCACTTCTACTATGCTTGTACTACATTGATGCGTGGTGAAAACTGGTGTTATCTGGACTATGGGGAGAGTGCTGTGTGTGTGACTTGGGTGCGTGGAGGATGAGGGTTGTGTCGACCAAGTTGGAGTATACGATGAGCCTAGGGCAAGTCTTGCCGTGGGGTGCTACCTGGGCACCCCTGGAATGGATACCTGTGGTGGGTAAATGGTATATGAGGTGGCCCTAGGTGTGAACCTATGATGGGAGGAGCCCAGGGTGGAGGTGCTGTGGTGGCACGGTAAATGGAAACCCTGATGAAGACATTCTGGCTTGGTCACCCCTAAGGACTTACTAGTACTCAGATTCATCGGGAAGCCTTACGTACCACTCGCCCTATATGGTGCGGGACGGCCGGACTACTGGGTAGGATATTGCCACTACTGCTAGGTTGATAGCGGACAGTGTAAGGAGGTATGGGCCACGGAGGATTTCCCCCACACCCTTCTGAGACTTCATGGAGACCTTGTGGACCTGGCTCATGACTCACAGTTTCAGCTACCCTAGACTAGACTTGGTGTGTACTAGGGCTGAATGGTAGAGTGGCATTATCCTAGGCTAGCAATTGGCCGGAATCAGCCCAGTTGACGATGGTCAACGAGGAAGGCAGATCTTGTGGTTATGTAAAACCTCTGCAGAGTGTATGGTTGATCGATCGATACATATGCTGACTTGTCGGCTATGGACCTTTCTTGGGTTTCGCTTAAACTAGATAGTGAGATGAGTCCTTCTCTTCTCCCCCTAGGAGTGAGTGTTCGAACATAGCCAGGGGCTACGGGCCATGAGACAGTGTCGAGAGGGAGTTGGCCTGTCGACTGAGCGATGGTATGGTTGAGATGAGGTGATGATGTGGAGATGGTGGTATATCGATCCCAGGATCAAAACCTGGCTCTGGACAGAACTGGGGTGGAATGGGTGTGGGAATGGTGTTGAAACTTGACCAACTATTATTATACTCTTGATATGCTAATACATAGGAAACCCCAGCCTTATAGGTTCCTTTTGATTATATCCAACTTGCATCCAATTTTCACAAAGCAATGCTCATAGGGTGGGAGTGGCCAGTACAAATCATACTAATAAATTTTGGCACACAGGTTCTGCTAAGGAGTATAGCTCCGAGGACTTTGACGGTTGAGGGGTTCATTCCTACGCTCAAGTTTGGCAATCTTGTCTTCAAGCTGTTCTGAATGAATGCTACTTTTGATTCCGCCAATGCGGCGATGTAATAATTTATGTAATTCCGCACTATTTGTACTCTGATATTACGTTGTATGGATGTGATATTCGACTAGAATTCTGGGTAATATGATCTACAACGGTCTTATTACACCTCGACTCTATGGATTTCCCATCACATAAATTAGGTCGTTTCAGTTGGTATCAGAGCCATACATGACCCTAGGACGAAACCCTCAGAAATGGACGATAGAATTGGACATGAACAGTCCTTCTTTCGGTTATATACCGACCCTACATTTACTTTTATGCAAGGCTTATCTATTAATTGACTTGCTAACACATGTTTCCTTAAAACATGCAGATGACAACGAACGTCGAATGGACGCCTCTAGGACCGCTACCTCTGGACCACGCCAAGTTTACCTTCGACCTACGTGAGCTCGGGGGTTTTGCACAGACCCTCTACCGAGTTCTCGTCATGTTAGGAGTCCCTAACGAGCTTGTCAAGGTCACCTGCACCGGGAAGCCAGCTTAGGAAGGAGAAATCGAAGGACCGGTTGTCACCTCAGTCGATTTCCCAGCTAGCACTACCTTACCTTCGATCCCAGCTTTCACCGAGTTGACTACAGAGGACACAGTTGAGGAGGGACTGTGAGCTATCTCACACAAGGCACTTCGTAGAGTGATGAGGGACCACTACGAGCACCTAAAGACGACGGAGTTCCGTCTACTTCCCCAAGCCCTCGACCTCAGCCTTACCCCTAATGAGCAGAGTTTCGCAGCCGGTAGAGTTATCTTTGTAGAGGTGGACAGATGCCTTCGCATCTCGGCTATCCACCTACTAGAGCTGGACAGGTACGTGACCCAGCTTGAGCAGAGAAGACGTCAGGATCGGGCTCTTCTGTGGGAGTACCAGGAGCGAGACTCGTAGGGAGCACAGGAGCGAGCTAGTCTGCTTGAGACAGTTGCCAAGCTACAGGACGAGCTCAACCATCGTGAAGAAGTCCACAGAGCCGAGGTCGCTGACTTATAGGACAAAGCAGCCAACCTAGGCAACAGGAACTGCTACCTCGACAGCAAGGTCTTGGAATTGCAGAGAGAGTTGGATGACAAGAAGGCCAAGTCCAACCGCAGAGGAGACAGAGAGAGGTCCAAGGGGATTGATATGCTGAAAATCCAATCTCAGAACAAGACCATGACTCAAAAGCTAGAGGAGTTCAGGAAGAAGGTCATTTGCAACCAGGGTCACCTGATCGAGGCACTCAGGCAGAATGAGTACCTATAGAACAAGTGTGAGAGGACTTGGCAGAAGTCTGACAAGAAGCGCCTCAGGGAGATGAAGGGTATGTGGGATCAGCTACCCAAGGAGATTCGCAACAAGACGAAGCCCAGGATAGAGGAGTTTGAGTTAGCCCCAACTCGCCTCAACCTAGACGCCTGTCCTACCCTACCTAGAGCCAAGCCTATTGAGGAGCTCGCTGAGTCCTTGAAGTACGTGTCCTGACTTCACAAGTCTGACGAGGAGATCAAGATCGAGAACAGTCGTATCCCAGCTACGGTGTACGAGTTAGAGTAGATGACCCTGCGAGGTCATGAGACATGTCAGTGGCTTCCATAAGTTGTACCCCATGATGTACCCATTATGAGATGTAATATGGGACACTATGCGTAGTATGAATCTCTCGAGTCTTCAAGTGTAGCTACTAGAGATGATGCTATGTAATAAAACCCATGTAATGAATGTTTTGGATCTTATTGCATCTTATAGATCTTATTGCTTCTTTGTAATGAGTGTTGGATAGTATAAATGTTTTTCCTTAAATCATCAAAATCATGTAATCATACTGAATTATAAGCACTTATGGCACAACACTAAAATTCCTATGATCTGTGTTGCAGATGCCGAACCGCCAATCTACTCGCCTAATGAACCATAGACGTGCGCCCACCCCTGAACCAGTCGAACCAAACGGGGGCCGTGGTGGCAACAACCGTGGCCGTGGCCGTGGCCATGGACGTGAAGGGATACCCTTCAACCTAGAGAATACCCCGCCGCCTATTGAGGAGAACATTCCACCACCACCACCACCGAACCTGGCAGAAGTGATGGTGCAATAGACCTAGTTTCTTGCAGCCCTTGTTGAGGAGCAAACCATCGCCAGGGAGGTCAGCAGAATGACTTCCAAAGGAAGCTGGAGGGATTCCTGAAGCTGAGGCCACCCACCTATGATGGCACCGACCCTGACCCACTTGTAGCCGATGACTGGCTCAAGGAGGTGGAAAAGAAGCTCGACCTCACCACCTTCACCGACGATGAGTGTGTTGGAGCTACCACACACCAGCTCACAGGTGTAGCACGTGCCTGGTGGGACAGTTTCAGTGATTCCCATGAGGACCCTGCCAACATCTTGTGGGATGAGTTCGCCGAAGCATTCACTGAGTATCACATTCCCAAGGGTATCATGGAGGCCAAAGCCGAGGAGTTCTGCAACATCAAGATGGGAAAGGATAGGGTGACTGAGTACACTACTCATTTCACCAACCTTCTATGCTATGCACCTTCCTATGTTGTGAACTCTGAGAAGGAGAAGCTATACTATTACCGCAAGGGACTTAACCCGCACATCAAACTAAAGTTTGGTGGTATTGAGAGTAGCACGCTGCGTAATCTGGTGGATCGCTGCATCCAGATTGAGAAGGACCATGCTGAAGCTAGAGAGGAGTACAGGGAGAGGAAGCATAAGCCTGAGGAGTCCTTCTGTGGCCATGATCGCAAGAGGTTCCACAGAGATGCACCATCCAGGGAACGCTCTCGCCACAACAGGGATGACAACCTTGGATCGAGTAGGGGTGGTGGAGGCTACACCACCAAATACTCCCGCTCTGCTCAGGATCATTACACCCGGGACCGTTATGCTCAGGACTGCAACACTCAGGACCGTTTCAACCGTCCCCACTCAGCGAATGAATGCCCAGTACCGAACTGCCCTGCACCAAGCACTAGAAACTGGAAGGCACCCGCACCAACCCCTACAGGTGGTACGCCTTTCACCTGCTTCGCTTGTGGCCAACCGAGTCACAAAGCCGTTGAGTGCCCTCGGAACTCAGCCGCTCAGAAGTCTCAGTTCAAGGGATCTGCTACTCATGGACGTCTAAACTATCTGGACATCGAGGAAGCACAGACTGCCCCTGACGTTGTGTACGGTATGTTTTTAGTTAATGGCAATATTGCATCAGTTCTATTTGACTCTGGAGCAACTTGTTCTTACATATCATCCAAGTTTGCACGAGAGCATGACCAGCCTGTAACCCCATGTGGAAAGCCTATCATCACTAGCTCACCCTTAGGAGACCTAAAGTGCACCCACATCTGTAAGAGAGTAAGTCTTACCATTGAGGGTCTTATCTTTAGAGCCGACCTAACCCTGTTACCTTCCACGAACCTAGATGTCATCCTAGGTATGGATTGGCTAACCATTCACCGAGGTATCATATCCTGTTCACCTAGATACGTCCAAGTGACCCACCCATCAGGCCAAGTTATTAGATGTGAACCCTAGTCCGGAAAGTCCACCTCTATCCTATGTGCCCTTAAAGCGAGTTCAGAATCACAGAAGAAGGATAGGATAGTCCATGATGTGCCTGTGGTCAGAGACTATCCCGATGTATTCCCTGAAGAATTACTGGGTTTGCCACCAGACCGTGATGTAGAGTTCATCATTGATCTTTTGCCGAGAACAGGACCCATTGCCAAGAGACCCTATCGCATGTCAGTTGACGAACTGGCTGAGCTCAAGAAACAGCTTGATGAGCTCATCTCAAAGGGATATATCAGACCCAGTGCTTCACCCTGGGGATCCCCTGTTCTGTTTGTTAAGAAGGATGGCTCAATGAGAATGTGCATTGATTACCGAAACTTGAACGCAGTCACCATCAAGAACAAGTACCCCCTACCAAGGATTGATGATTTGCTTGATCAGCTTCGAGGTGCCAAGTATTTCTCCAAGATTGATCTTAGATCTGGCTATCATCAGATGAAGATTCGAGAGAGTGACATCCCGAAGATAGCTTTTGTGACTAGGTATGGGCAGTTTGAGTTCACTGTGGTGTCCTTTGGACTCACGAATGCTCCCGCATACTTCATGAACATGATGAATAAGGTTTTCATGGATGATCTGGATAAGTTTGTGGTAGTATTCATTGATGACATCCTTGTCTATTCACCCACCGCTGAAGAACATGAACATCATCTGAGAACTGTGTTTGAGAAACTAGCCCAACATCAGCTCTACGCAAAGTTCAGTAAATGTGAGTTTTGGCTATAGGAAGTTGCCTTCCTAGGCCATGTACTATCAGCTGAAGGTGTCGCAGTTGACCCAGCCAAGATTGAAGCTGTGAAAGAGTGGGATCAACCCCGTAATGTGATAGAAGTCAGAAGTTTCTTGGGATTGGCTGGATATTAACGCCGATTCATCGAAAACTTCTCCAAGATAGCCCGTCCAATGACCAATCTTCTGAAGAAGACCAAGGAGTTTGAATGGACGCCCAAGTGCGAGCAAAGCTTCCAGGAATTGAAACATAAGCTTACCACAACTCCTGTGCTAGCATTGCCTGATATCAGCAAAGATTTCGTGGTCTATTGTGATGCATCCCATCAAGGACTTGGCTGTGTATTGATGCAAGGTGGAAGAGTGATAGCTTATGCTTCTCGACAGTTGAAAGAACACGAGAACCATTACCCTACTCATGATCTTGAGTTAGCAGCAGTTGTGCATGCCTTAAAGATCTGGAGGCACTACTTGATAGGCAACAAGTGTGATATCTACACCAACCACAAGAGCTTGAAGTACCTTTTCACTTAGGAAGATCTGAATATGAGGCAACGCCGATGGCTAGAATTGATCAAGGACTATGACCTGGAAATTCACTATCATCCAGGAAAACCTAATGTAGTCGCAGATGCTCTCAGTCGCAAGAGTTACTATCACATTTTGATCACTGAATCCGTACCACCTGAGCTCAAGAAAGAGATTGAAGATTTCCAACTTGAGATACTACCGCATGGCTTGTTGAATGAGCTCCGCATACAGTATGATCTCACAGATCGCATTCATCAAGCTCAGAAAAATTATGAAGAGATCAAATATCTCCGTGGTCTGATGAAACTAGGCTACAAGACCAACCACCATGAAGATGAACAAGGGACCATCTGGTTCAAGGACAGAATCTATGTACCTTCTGATCTAGCCCTATGAGAGGAAATTCTATCAGAAGCTCATGATTCTAAGTACTGTATTCACCCTGGAGGTTCAAAGATGTATCAAGACTTGAAGAAACACTTTTGGTGGAAAGGCATGAAGACAGACATTGCGGGACATGTGGCATGATGTGACACCTGTAATAGAGTCAAGGCTGAACATCAAAGGCCTGCAGGATTGCTGAAGCCTCTTGACGTTCCCGAGTGGAAATGGGAGAGCATATCCATGGATTTCATAGTCGGGTTACCCCGTTCACAGAAAGGCAATGATTCCATTTGGGTGATTATACATCGTTTGACCAAGGTTGCTCACTTTGTACCTATTAAGACCAAGACCGATGCCAAAAAAGTTAGCAGATCTATATGTTGAGCATATCCTCAGACTGCATGGAGCTCCCTCTAATATTGTATCTGTTCGTGGTCCTCAATTTATGTCCCGATTTTGTGAAGCTCTGCACAAGTCCATCGGAACCAAACTTGATTTCAGTACCGCTTATCACCCACAGACAGATGGACAGACTGAACAAGTAAATCAGATCTTAGAAGACATACTTTGCGCTAGTGTACTGAATTATGGCTCTGATTGGGAGAAATGCCTACCCTATGCAGAACTCTCTTACAACAACAATTACCAAGCCAGCATCAAGATGTCGCCGTTTGAAGCTCTGTATGGCAGACCTTGTAAGACACCTTTGATGTGGTCTCAATCGGGAGAAAGATCGTTCTTTGACTCCGCTAAGATTCAAGATGCCAAAGAAGGAGTTGCTCAAGTGAAGGAGAATTTGAGAATTGCTCAAAGTCGATACAAGAGCTATGCTGACAAAAGAAGAAGAGAGCTTGACTTCAATGTGGGAGATTTCGTCTATCTCAAGGTATCCCCGCTACGTGGAACTGTCAGATTCCATGTGAAAGGAAAGCTTGCTCCTAGATTTGTTGGCCCATACAAGATCCGCAAGAGGATTGGAAAACTCGCCTACGAACTTGAGCTACGCGAGGAATTGGCAGGAGTACATCCCGTATTCCATGTCTCATAGCTACGCAAGTGTTTGAGAGTGCCCGATGAAGTAGTTCCAACTGATACACTTGACATTCAAGACACTCTTGAGTACAAAGAACATCCTATCCATATTTTGGGAAGGGACACCAAATAAACCTAAAGCAAAACTATTCCTATGTGCAAGGTCCAATGGAGCAATCACACTGAGAGAGAAGCAACATGGGAGAAAGACTCCGACCTCCGGCTATAATATCCTTATCTCTTCGAAGGGTACATTACGTTTTAATCTCGGGGACGAGATTCTGTTAAGGGGGTAGGACTGTAACAACCCAAAAATCCACACACCAAAAATCCCAACTACAAAATTTTTTCTTCAAAACCCCATGTGTTGATGAGTGACATTTGTAGGAGCCAACCCTAAGTATCGCATTAGTCGTAATCCAACTAAACAAACTCATAAGCATAGCATGTCACTTGTTGTATATGTGTGTGTTTAAAACCCCTAACGCATACATTCTTGCATGCATTTTAATTCTAAACGAGCGAGTTGCCTTTTATTGATCTTTTGTTGTGCAAATAAAAGTGATTACCTATAATTAATTTATTATGCAATAAATTAATCACCTAAGTACCACCTACGTATGTGGGCCCCACTAGCCGGCACATCTCTCCTCGCTTCGCTGGCCCGCACACACAGCCCACAGGCCTAGCCAGCACAGGTCTTCCTTTCCTTGCTGGGCCGATCAGCAGAGTAGGTCCAGCTCGCCCCCAGACCCCGTGTGCTCCAACTGCTGGCCTAGCTCGCCCTCCCAGCCTCGCTGGCCTACCAGCGCTGGTGGCCTCACACGCATGGCCTAGCAAGCCCAACGTCGTCACCTCCTCCCCGCGCTGGCTGACGGGTGGGACACCCTCGTCATCCCCCTACTTGGTCCCCTCCTCTGCATTCTGAAAAATAGAGCACAGGTGTCGTGGGGGGAAAATCCGATGCTGCCTCAGCCCCTCTCCGCCATCCGTGCCCTCACAACCGACCGCGAGACCCCGTGGGATGGGTGCCACACTGGCACCGGCTGCCCAACAGGGTCACGCACGGTGTGTGACCGCTGCCGCACGAGCCAGTTCGCCATGGCCAAGCCATGCACCTGCCCCCTCCCTGTCTCCTGCCTTTTTGACCAAGGAGCGCGAAATCGGTTTCGCGATCGCACTCATGGCCGCGTTGCGACCCTAAAGCCCTAGCCTCGATGCGATCATAGCCCTCCACGCACCCTTGGCCATCTCCAGCCACTCGTTCCATGCCCTGGCCGAGCTTCGGCTATAAAAGCCCTGGCCCTGGGTGCCCTAGCGCGTTCCCAAGCCCCGCTGCCACCTTGTGGCCATCCACTGCACACCCGAGCCAAGAGAGAGAGGGGAAAAAGAAAAGGAAGAAGAGGAAGAAGAAGGAGCGCCGAAGCCGCCCAACGTCACCAGTGTCGCCGGAGCGGAGGACGTCGCCCCGATCAACCACGTCGACGCTGCTGCTCGGCACGGCATGGCATCGTCTCGACACGGCCACGACCCGCCACTGCACCGCCATCCTTTTGCCTTCGACACCGATGGTGAGCCCACTCACCACCATCTGCTCACCATCACCGTGTGTGCACCATGGCCGCTGATGTGATCTCCCAACCTAGGAGGCCCAATGTCCACACCTTTTGCCGCCTCAGAGCATGAGCACACACACGCACAAGACCGGCCTTAACCCCTTGAACCACCGGCATCCATGACGTCGGTAAAGTCATGCCCGCCAAGCTGATCGCCGCGAACACGCCATGTCACGGTGAGGCGCCATCTTGGCCCTTGCGGACTCTTGGCCCCCATGTCATCCACCGTTGTGTACGCCTCGACGCCGCGCATGCCATGCGTGCCTTGGCGGCTAAAGATGAGCCCTGGAAGACCCTAGCCATTTGACCTCGCTGGCGCGGATGCGCTCCAGAGCGCCGTCGTGCCGTGGATCTCCCTGCCGTCTCCGGCCACCCCACGACAGGGAATCTAGCCGTCGAGCTTCGTCTTGACCTCACACACCCAGCCGCTTGGAAGAAGGGGCAGGGAGCTTCTGTTTTTCCCCGGCCACCATGGCCACGAGACCGTCGGAGTTCCGCCGCATGCCATGCTGCACTGTGGACTCCGCCGCGCCCTTCTTATCATCGCTTTCGAATCCCTTGGCTCGCCAGAGACCCCAATCGAAGGAAAAAGAGGCGCCCCTTGGTCCAATTTGGGCCGCAGCCATATGTTCGCCGCCACGCGCCGTCGCAGCTGAGCCACCATCAGCGCCAACGCGGACAGCCTTACCCAAGCCCCTAGAGTTCCGCCTAGCACCCTAGACGCGCTTGCCGGAGCACCGTAACGCGGAAGCGCCTCCCTCGGAGCCCCACCAGCGCTTCACAGCCACCTCGCAGTCGACTTCGCATCGACCCGCTTTTCGCGACGCCAGCGCCGGCCGCCAGGAGAGCCGAGCCGCCGCCTTTAGCCCTTCGCCGGGTTTCCCTGGTGACCTCACGACGCTGCAGCACCCATACCTCTGGACCGCAAGTTGCAACTGTGCGAGCTTGCCGCTGGCGAGATGCCGGAGAAGAATAGGGGAGCCAGAGCTCCCCCCCTTTTTTCCCTACGCACCCACAGCTACGTGCGCCTGGCGCATGGTGCGCCGCACGCACCAACACCTGCATGGATGCAGAGCATGGCGAGCCCAATCTGCGGTCCATGAACCTGCATGGCCAAGTCCACCATGGACCAGCCTCGTGGACCTCAGCCCATTTGGGGCCTAGATGAGCCACGTGGATGGCCTCACAGCATGACACGTGTTAGGGCCACCCGGCCCATGCCCAGCCAGTATCTAGGCCCAACCGGCTCAGTTTGGACCCGGCCCATGTTGACCATTGACTAGTCAACATTGACTGATTGACCGGGCCCACATGTCAACGACACAGGGACTCGGGACCCACTTGTCAGTGGGTGATATCATGCCGATGTCACGCAGGTCCCATTTGTCAGTAACATAGCCGAGGTGACGTCATGATGATGTCACGGTGACATCAGCTACAGACGTCAGTAGCTCTGGCCCCTCCTGTCAGTGACTATGATCCGTTGACCATTGACTCGCCCGTTGACTTGACATTGACTTTGACCGGACCCACATGTCAGTGACCTAAGAGCCCCCGGTCCCACTTGTCGGAACTAAAGATGTTGATGACGTCATGCTGACGTCAGCGGAACCCCACCCGTCAGCTCGGAACTGAGATGATGATGCCATACTGACGTCATGATGACGTCAGCATGCCACGTGGACCAGTCACAGTGTGACATGTGTCAGCACGATATTAATTCAGCCTTTTTCCCATTTTCAAAAATGATTTAATCTTTGGAAATTCATAACTAATTCATACGAACTCAGAAAAATACAATACCAGGACCAAAATTCATCTAAAATCGAGCTCTACGTAATGAACCCATGTTTAAGTGCATTTGGTTCTTTTGAATTTTTATTGCTTCTTTGTGCTATTCTATAGACGTCGCTAACGCGACTATAATGCAATCGTTTGCAGACTCAGAGGAGAACCAGACGGACGAGGATCGTGAGTACCGTGAGGAGTACGGAGACGACTACACTAAAGGTGTCACATCCCACCTAATCTCGTTGCACCTATTACGCATGGCTAAAATAGAAATGTTAGTGCTTTACTCTATTGTTATGATCACACTATGATAGGACTTGCATGGTAGTGTGCTTTCTTGATGGCCTTTACCTTGACGCAACCTTACCCCTGCTCACCCTGCTGTTAGGCTAGTCACACGCTTGCTGCTATATTTCATTGCTTATCACTTCTACTACGCTTGTACTACATTGATGCGTGGTGCAAAACTGGTGTTATCTGGACTATGGGGAGAGTGCTACGTGTGTGACTTGGGTGCGTGGAGGATGAGGGTTGTGTCGATCAAGTTGGAGTATACAATGAGCCTGGGGCAAGTCTTGCCATGGGGTGTTACCTGGGCACCCCTGGAATGGATACATGTGGTGGGTAAATGGTATATGAGGTGGCCCTGGGTGTGAACCTGTGATGGGAGGAGCCGAGGGTGGAGGTGCTGTGGTGGCACGGTAAATGGAAACCCTGATGAAGACATTCTGGCTTGGTCACCCCTAAGGACTTACTAGTACTCAGATTCATCGGGAAGCCTTATGTACCACTCGCCCTATATGGTGTGGGACGGCCGGACTATTGGGTAGGATATTGCCACTACTGCTAGGTTGATAGCGGACAGTGTAAGGAGGTACGGGGCGCGGAGGATTTCCCCCACACCCTTCCGAGACTTCATGGAGATCTTGTGGACCCGGCTCATGACTCACAGTTTTAGCCACCCTAGACTAGACTTAGGATGTACTATGGCTGAATGGTAGATTGGCATTATCCTAGGCTAGCAAGCGGCCATAATCAGCCCAGTTGACAACGGTCAGCGAGGAAGGCAGATCTTGTGGTTATGTAAAACCTCTGCAGAGTGTATGGTAGATCGATCGATACATATGCCGACTTGTCGGCTATGGACCTTTCCTGGGTTTTGCTTAAACTAGATAGTGAGATGAGTCCTTCTCTTCTCCCCCTGGGAGTGAGTGTTCGGACGTAGCCAGGGGCTATGGGCCATGAGACAGTGCTGAGAGGGAGGTGGCCTGTCGACTGAGCGATGGTATGGTTGAGATGAGGTGATGATGTGGAGATGGTGGTATATCGATCCTAGGATCGAAACCTGGCTCTGGACGAAACTGGGGTGGAATGGGTGTGGGAATGGTGTTGAAACTTGACCAACTATTATTATACTCTTGATATGCTAATACATAGGAAACCCCAGCCTTATAGGTTCCTTCTGATTATATCCAACTTGCATCCAATTTCCACAAAGCAATGCTCATAGGGTGGGACTGGCCAGTACAAATCGTACTGATAAATTTTGGCACACAGGTTCTGCTGAGGAGTATAGCTCCAAGGAGTTTGACGGTTGAGGGGTTCGTTCCTACGCTCAAGTTTGGCAATCTTGTCTTCAAGCTGTTCTGAATGAATGCTACTTTTGATTCCGCCAATGTGGCGATGTAATAATTTATGTAATTCCGCACTATTTGTACTCTGATATTACGTTGTATGGATGTGATATTCGACTGGAATTCTGGGTAATATGATCTACAACGGTCTTATTACACCTCGACTCTGTGGATTTCCCATCGCGGAAATCAGGTCATTTCAGCCAAGTTATGTGTATTCATGGGAAGACCTTCGTGACAAGATCCTAGCAAACTTTAAGCGATTCACCAATGAATCTTTGACTTCCATGGATCTATTTCAATGCAAGCAAAATCAATGAAAAGCCTTAAAAGACTACTTCTAGAAATTTGTGCAAATGAAGGCAAAACCACCCAATATCCTGGAAGACGTTGCCATCGAAGTAGCAATCAAGGGCCACCGTATCGGACCCTTTGCAGCTCATCTAGCTAGGGAAAAGCCAAGGACCATTGAAGATCTATATAGTGAATTTGAGAAGTATTGCAGATCTGACAATGACCTTCGTAGAAGGCTAGAAGAACAAAACCAGAGCAAGCAATTCCAAGGAAGCAGTAGGAATGCCTAGAGGGGCAACAGAAACCAAGGCCAGCCGTAGCCACAGCAGGGGCAGAGCCAGCAAGTCTTTAACATAGAACAGCAAGTAAGTAGCCAGCAAGGGCAGCTCAGAAACAACACGACGGCAAGGGAAATGGCAAGGCAGGAACTGGAATAGAAACCAAAATCAAAGGCAATGAAGGCAGTACTGCTTCTTTCATGAAGAGAATAAGACGCCAATCACTTTCTCAGAACAAGATCTGCAATTGAAAAGCTACCCTCACACCAATGCCATGGTAATCAAGGCTAACATTGCAGGATGGGAAATCAACAGGGTTCTCATAAACTCCCAAAGCTCTGCTGATATTATCTTCGTTAATGCCTTTGATCTGATAAAGTTAAGCAGGAGTCAATTGCAGCCTTCGGACTCACCGCTAATTGGCTTCAGAGGAAAGAGGATCGATGAATTGGGAAAAATATCCCCGCCAGTTTCCTTCGGAGGCCAAGAAAATGCAAGAACAGAGTACATGACCTTCAACATAGTAGATCTCTACTACCCTTATAATGCCATCTTCGGTAGAGGATTTGCAAACAAGTTTAATATAGTTATCCATATGGGCTATCTGTGTATGAAAATGCTAGCCTTACATGGGACCATCACAGTAAGGAGGCAAGAAACATAGAAAGAGCCATCTACAAATCACAGTGCAACATCAACTCTGTTGAGACGACCAAGAACGACTCACCAGAGCCTCCGGACATGCTGAAGGGCAAGACAGATCTTAAGGAACAAGAAGAGACAAAGCTAGTCCCATTGGAAGATGTAGTGCCGGATAGGAAAGTTATTATCGGAGGCAATCTCTCAAAAGACAAAAAATCAGAGCTCATAGACACCTTAGCCAAAAACAAAGACGTCTTCGCATGGTCAGCCTCCGACCTAAAAGGTGTTAGCATAGACATCATACAACACTCTCTTGATATCAACCCAAAATGAAGCCAAAGAAGCAGCGACAAAGGAAAATGTCGGAGGATAGAATCTTAGCAGCGAAGGCTGAAGTCCAAAGATTGTTAGATGCAAATGTCATTAGAGAAGTCAAATACTTAGAATGGCTAGCGAATGTAGTGTTAGTACCCAAGAAAAATGGAAAGATGAGGATGTGCATAGATTTCATAGATTTAAATAAAGCTTGCAAGAAAGACCCATTCCCGTTACCTAGGATAGATGTCTCTGTTGACAAGGCAGCAGGATGCAAGCACTTTTCTCTCCTAGACTGCTTCTCAGGATATCACCAAATCTGGCTCAACAAAGAAGATGAGGAGAAGACAAGTTTCACTACTCCCTTTGGAACATATTGTTACATCAAAATGCCTGAAGGGCTCAACAACGTGGGATCAACCTTTGCCTTAATGACAAAAGTAGTTCTCGGCCCTCAGCTATAGAAAAATATCATAGCTTAAGTCGATGACATTGTCATGATGAGCAAGAATGAAGAAGACCACATTGCAGACCTCAAAGAAACCTTCGCCAATCTCAGAGAAGCCGAGCTAAAACTTAACCTAGAAAAGTGTGTCTTCGGCGTAAGCAGAGGCAAAAATGCTCGGGTATATTATAGGGCCCGAAGGCATAAGGGCTAACCTAGAGAAAACAAAGACCATAATCTCGATGGTAGAGCCATCGACCAAAATGGAAGTCTAAAAACTCGCTGGAAGAGTAGCAGCACTAAATAGATTTATCTCAAAGTCAGTAGAACGTAGCCTCCCATTCTTCAAAGCTCTGAGGGTGGAGACAAGGTTGAATGGGGGCCAGAGCAGTCAAAGGCTTTCCAGCAACTTAAAAACTACATGGCTAGTAAACTCTTGGTGACAGTACAAGATCCGAAGGCCCCCTGATTGCTATATGTTGTAGCCTCTGACCATGCAGTTAGTAGGGTGCTCATTCAAGAAAAAGAAGAAGAGTCGAAGGTCATTCAACAAATTGTTTACTACATTTCAGAAACCCTGACTGGTGCAAAATTGAACTAAACAGAGATAGAAAAGATAGCATATGCAGTTTTAATCTCATCAAGAAAATTGAAACACTACTTTCAAGCACATGATATCACAGTGCCCTCTTCACAACCACTCGGGGACATACTAAACAACAAAGAAGCCTCCGGAAGAATAGAGAAATAGGCAACAAAGCTATCCCAGTATGAGCTCAATTATGTGCCAAGAACAACAATCAAATCACAATCGTTAGCAGACTTTATGGCAGACTAGACACCTTCAACACAACAAACATCGCAACCCAAGGCTCAAGTCTGGACACTCTATACAGATGGAGCCTAGGGGCATCTGGGAGCCAGAGCCTCTATCGTGCTAATAGCACCATTAGGCCTCTGAACAAAGTATGCAGCAAGACTAGAATTCAAGGCAACAAACAATACAGCTAAATACGAAGGCCTCATACTAGGGCTCAACAAGGCAAAGGCACTTGGTGCAAAGTCAGTACTAGTAAAGATAGATTCTCAAGTTGTGGCAGGACAAGTAGAAAAAGAATATATAGCACGAGAACCAGAACTAATCAAGTACCTGACCATAGTAAGGGCACTTGAGCGAAGGTTTTAGGGGTTCACCCTAAAGTATATACTAAGAGTAGAGAATTCAGAGGCAGATGAGCTAGCGAAGGTAGCAGCAAACAATCTGCCCATACCAGATGGAACTTTCTACCAAGTTCTGCATGCACCAGCAACACAAATAACAGCGAAGGCATTCAAAATAGTCCTAGTCACTAAATCCAAAGACTAGAGGCAGCTGATCATAGATTGCTTGAACAATGCGCATCACTCAGAAGATGAGGCTAGCACAGCAAGAATGGCAGCAAGAGCTAGAAGCTACACGCTGATAGAGGGAACGCTGTACAAGAAAGAGGTTGTCCAACCGCTCCTCAAATGCAAGCTCAGAGCGAAGGCAAAGAGCTCCTCCAAGAAATCCACTCAGGAATTTGTGGCTCGCATATCGGTCCAAGAGCATTGTCCGCAAAGGCCATCAGGCAATGGTTCTACTGGCCTTCGTAGATTAAAGACGCAGAGGAGATTGTCAATACCTATGAAGCATGCCAGAGTACCTCCCCACACCAGTCAAAACCTTCGACTGATGTGCAACTCATCCCACCCACTTGGCCCTTGCAAAGATGGGGCATGGACCTTGTTGGGCAAGACACCAACTATAGCACGCCGCACCTCTGCCATCAAACAAGCCTCCGCCCAACCACATTTCACCCAGAATGACTTCATAAAGTTACGAATGGATCTTTTAACACTACGAGAGGTCACTCCAAGCTCAGGCAAACCCTCAAGGTCCTTTTCCGTCATAGCTTTGACGTGCAAACAACTGTCCTGCTTCAGCATCTTGGATAGATTGGTGGCAGAAGCCAGCGCTCCAAAGTCGATAGCTCCACCAACAAAGTCAGGGAGCTTAAGGAAATTAGCCTTCATCCAGGAAAAGATGATGAACACCGAAGCATCAGAGGGCATCGAAGATGTAGAGCCCCCGAATTGGTCGAGGGCACCCACATAGAGCTCAGCCGCGGCCAGTCCGACAACCTTGGCATCCTACAAACACTTAGTCAGCATGTCCACCTACGCCTTCAACACAACGCTGGACTCCCACTTGGCATCCACCTCCTTGCGAAGGTTATCAGCTATCTCAATAGCCTTTAGGGCGTGTTGATATTTATAAGTGCAAATAGAATATGAAGGATTCTGCAAGCGCACAGAATACCAATGTAGCATTTTACCGGGAGTATCCCAGGTATCGTTATTTATATTTTACCACAGGGAAACAATGGAGTAAAGACTTATTGAATATCAAAGCAGTATCTATCAGTCAACATACCAACATAGCAAGAGCAAAGGGTAAAGGTAATGATAGGAATTAAGGATAATGACACTCAGGGGATAGATCACTAAGATAATGCAAACTAGTTAACTCAGGAGAGCAACGAGTGAGGTAGATTCCTGTGACATTCTTATTACAAGGTCAAAGTATATATACATCCAACTATAGTTAAGACTAACTCTACTCTTGTGCACTTTGGGACACCGCTTAGACGGTAGAGTACCCACAATAGATAACTCTACCGACGTGACTATAATTCTACAATTTAAGAACCTGCTCAATTCAGAGTGGACTACAAAGAATAGACGGGGATGTCACCTCCCGCTACTACCACCCAACCAGAGAACAGGGTGTACTCACAGGCAGAGCATTGTATAAGCACCATGCTTATATGAGGCTCGGCTACTTAGCCCAATCGATAAACTAGCAGGCTAAAGCTCTATGAACCCGCACACAAATGTAATGATAACCTCAACTAAGCAAGATACATATTAAAATTAAGCATAGCATGTAGATAGGAATATGATGAATTTATAATAAGTCTTACAAGATGTAGAAGTGAAGATACAAGGCTTTACTGAGCCTCCAAGACTAGATCTAGAACTTGAGCATGAGCCCAACTCGACCCTCACTCCTAAGCTACTAATCTACTACATTGGAGAGTCTAAACCTAATCCTCCTGGTGTATCTTGATCTCTGAATGAGAGGTATGAATTAGGGTTTTAGGGATGCTCTAGGGAGGGGGGGTAGGGGCTGCTATATATAGGCCAGAGCATCAATTCTAGACCCTCGGATCAAACTGACTTGAAAGAATGGTGTAGATGCAATCTAGGAGGCGGTGAAGAACTAATATTCGAAGGAGCGACTGACAAGTGGGCCCAGGGGGGCGGGTGGCCTGCAAGTGGGGCCGGGTAGCCCCACATGGCAGCCACCTACCCTTCGCTTTGGTGGTTTTCCTTCTGGAGTCTTCTAGAGTCTTCCCATGTCGATTTTAATGCGGACAAACATGATTTGCTTTGACAAATAGGCCCTCCTTGACGGTTTTCTGAGTAAATCCTGCTACAAACATAGATTCACCAAAACTTGTGGAATTTATTAGTTTAAACCCCTAGACCTATGCTAGTGATCCTTTTTATGCATTTATATAAGTTATATTGACGGTTTATGATGAACGTTAACTACCATCAACAATCTCCCCCACACTTAACCTTTGCTAGTCTCTGAGCAAAGCCAAACTCAGCAATGGATCAGGAGTTGCTACAATGCTTTCATGCCTCAAAAGTACACAGGTGTTCAATCAAAAATTCTCCTCTGGATTAGATAAATTGATATGACTTTCAAACTTACCCATATTATTTTCAACCATGGGGCTTCTTAGCCTTCAATTGGGTCTTGAGCAATTGAAAGATAGAACGATCAAGTCAAACACTATGTCTCAAGGTCTTTGTTCCACCATTGTTCTAGAGTTTTTATAAGTTTTCAAAATAAAACTCAGAGATTCCATTGTATGATACTCTAAAGTCTCTCCATATATGTGGTGTTTGTGGATCCTCACCAAGGCAATAAAGATGTTATGCCTTTTCTCTTCCTACGACTAAGGCTTATGTGGAGTTCATAGGTACGGAGAAAACTAGAGCATGCTTGCAATACATATATTATAAAGTCAAACCTCAAATCCAAAGAGAGTTAAGTCATACAATCAAATCAAGATGTGCATGTGTGGGGATGTATATGGTGGATATATGTATGGTGGCTAACCTAATTCTACTATGCTCCTTGGAAATATATCTCTCTTTTGAAATTTGGAAACATTTGCTAGAGAGCAGGGGCTATCTTATTCATCTCTTCTTTTTTTCAGGCAGGCATCTGAGTACCCATTGTTTTAGATATCTCGGACACTTTTGTGTCCATTTTTTCTCATCATCATTTTTTTTTCTTTTCTCTCTCTTTTTTTGAATAACTTTTGCATAGCCCCGTGTCTCTTTTCTGCAATAAAACTTTGAGAGATAGCAACAAGAACTTGTAGCATTTATTTGGTGGATGGAAAACCTATCAAGCATGTTTTTGTGTTCACCCCCAGTGTAAGAGTAGAACATTTTTGGGTGGATCTAGATGGAAAACATGATTTTGCGCCTACCCCTAGTGTAGGAGTTGTGCATATTTGGGTGGAGTATACATGATCTTGATTTTAAGAGCATGACAAACCTCTCATAAGAGTCAACAAAGCTTGACAAAACTCAATGTAAAAGCAAGTAGCATATATGTGGAAGTTTTCCTAGCCTAAATAACATGTATGGCTCTGGTGGAAATTCAAGCTTTATCATACAAGAACTCATCATGTAGCATTTTTGTGTTTTTCAAAAGATAAATCTTTAGAACTTTAGTGTCACTTGGAACAAGATAAACTGCAGCTCAGACCTTCTCATATCATATCCGTCAATTACCTAGACTTAGATCAAACATATGATACCACAAGTTTCTAGTTCAGAGTAAATCCTTATATCAAAATAGTTTTATCCAAAACTCGTGAGAATTCAAAGCTGAAAACTAGGTACTTGAAAAGAATTACAACAGAGCAACTATTCATCATTTCCATTTTAAGAGATTATCTTCAGAGTCCTTTTTATTTTATTCAGCTCTTAAAACAATCTAAAGCAAACTGGACACACTCTCTTTATTTTGTTTTCATTTTTTAGATCACACATTATAACTATATATATTTCTATAAAGATAATTTTTACTTCATTTTTAGTTATTCATCTATTTTTTCTAATATATATAAAGCAAAGAATAATAAAAGGAAAGAAATGCTTATCTAGATACACGGGGAATGCCTTCTCCCCCAAGCTGGTTGTTGTCGTAGTTGCTCAAAGAGGTGGCCGGATGTGGAGGTGCTGGAACAGAGCCTTCCAATTTTGATTTTGCTATTGCTGTTGTTGCTGGAACCTGGCCATCTCCTGTCCCATGCTTACCTACCATTGTGTATGATTGTGTAACGTACCTTGGATGGCAGGTGTCCTCTCATCAATGGTTGTGAACTTGTTGTCAAATTTAGAACTTCCACTTGTAGAATTTAGGGGATTGACTCCCCCACACTTTACTCGAAGTGTGTTCTACTCATAAAGACAAGGTAGAGATCAAGTGCATGGGCTCTGTTGGTGGAAAAACACCAATAGAACCAAAACTTTATTTACTGTTCTCTAGCCTTAGGCACATTAAATCATGATAGAGCTAATGTTATGTGCATTATTTATTCTTGTAACATGGGTGATAAGATTAGAAGGATGTAGCATTTTGACTATGGCAAAAAGAGTGAAGTTGCTTAACCTATGGAAGGATTGCCCATCTTTATAATGTATCAAACTTTACATGATTATGACTATTATCTTTCAAGGGTAAGATATGCAAAATTTTAGCTCATTTGGTTAAGACTATGAGATCAAGAAAGTGGTACTATGAACAAGCTTAAGGAACAAAACATGTTGAGTTAATCAGGTTGGATTAAGCAAAATTATAACTCAAACATGTTTGTTTCTTCATTTATGTGCATACCAAGACCAAGAGAAAAATGATGACCACTTACTTTAAAATGTTACCTTCATTATTGGAGCGTAATGACACTATGTGATGAAGGGTAGATGACTTGTGGTGGTCTTTTCTTCTTGCTTGAAGGTTTCCTTGCTTGAGCTATTCATGAGCATCTTGTCTCTTATGTCGCACTCTTTCTTTCTTATTCTTTTGTCATGCCATCTTTTTATCCTTTCTTTTGTGGATCTTGGCATTGTGTTGGACCTTTAGCTCTACTCATTGTTTCTTCTTTGCAAAGGATTAGTGGACAACACATACCCAAAAGAATATACAAATGATTCAAAGCAAGGATAGTGCTGTCATAGAGACAAAGGTCACCTTCTATGCTATAGAAAAGTTCATTTTAACATTTTAATTTGCATAAAATCTTTATCCCATGTTTTTAAATAGTGTACCTTGATTGTTCACCACTACTTCAAATTTTCAACAAGGTTATGGCAAAGATGTGTAAAATCGTTTTGAAAAATACCTCAAACCTTGATCTGTTTCTACGAATGATCTCCTAATATTCCCAATAAAATTTGAATATTTTCCTGCAAGGGTTAGTCCATATATACAACCAAATTCTATACAAGTATGTTTTGATTTAATAATCATATCTAAATAATATTCCAAAGCACACTTGTAACAGAACAATGAAGCTTAAAAGGCTAAAAAGATTCATTCAAGTAAAAACAAGAATATGTATGATGAACCAAGGGAGCATAATTATTTAGATTTTTATTTGTTAGTGATTTAGCAAGTCGAGCACATCATGAAGGTAAAGATGACCAAGACAAATTAGCAACATGGCATGAGATGTTTTTAAAGAACTCCATCCCCCGGACTTAAATTTTGCAGAATGCAAAATCTAGCTTGGATGATAGAATTCTCCTATGAATATCATTTTATGTTGCATAATGCTTGGTTGAATATACCTTATGTTTTTCTTCTTTTTGTTGAAATAATTAGTGACAAACATACCTGAAGGAAACTTGTCTGATGTACCTATCAGTGAGGGCTTCATGGCTTTAGGTCCATTGAGCCGGACCTCTTCTTGCCTTTACCTTTTCTTTGCACCATCCAATTGCATGCTCTTTTTCCATCAACCTTTCTTGATTTTTGTTGATTCTTGGCTAACGAATTGGGGTTCATTGGAGATGCAACTCAAGTTCCTCCTTGATTGCCTAACGGTGTGACGGAGAGTTCTTCTTTATTTTTATGCTTGTTGACACAATGATGCACGTCATCATGTAGTGGCATCTCGTTGTCTTGGTCCTTGTTGCCAACGCGCGAGCTGGTCCCTTTGAAAATGATGAAAGCAGGCATATTCTGGTTAATACAAGGTGGGTTTCATCCTGCTTCTCATCAGCATCCTAGCTTAAGTCTTGAAAAGGCTCAAAGCTAGATTGTCTTTCAAGTTGCTCATAGCATGTCGATCTGCTCGTCCACTTCCACAGCTATAGTGGTGGTTTGGTTTAGGGTTTGTGGATTCATACCAAACCTTAAACATGCATAGCTTCTATTTATTCTTTCCTGAAAAATGTTAATAGACACATACCCGAGGTAAAGGTAATGATAGGAATTAAGGATAATGACACTTAGGGGATAGATCACTAAGATAATGCAAATTAGTCAACTCGGAAGAGCAACAAGTGAGGTAGATTTCTATGACATTCTTATTATATGGTCAAAGTATATATACATCCAATTATAGTTAAGACTAACTTTACTCTTGTGCACTTTGGGACACCACTTAGATGGTTGAGTACCCATAATAGATAACTCTATCGACGCGAATACGGTCCTACAATTTAAGAACCTGCTCAATTTAGAGTGGACTACAAAGAATAGACGAGGCTGTCACCTCCCGCTGCTACCACCCAACCACAGAATAGGGTGTACTCACAGGCAGAGCATCATTTAAGAACCATGCTTACACAAGGCTCGGGTACTTAGCCTAATCGACAAACTAGCAGGCTAAGCGCTCTATGAACCCACACACAAAAGTAATGATAACCTCAACTAAGCAAGATATATGTTAAAAGTAAGCATAGCATGTTGATAGGAATATGATAAATTTATAATATGTCTTACAAGATGTAGAAGTGAAGATATAAGGCTTTGTCGAGCCTCCAAGACTAGATCTGAAACTTGAGCATGTGCCCAACTCGACCCTCGCTTCTGAGCTACTAATCTACTACATTAGAGAGTCTAGACCTAATCCTCCTGGTGTATCTTGATCTCTGAATGAGAGGTATGAATTAGAGTTTTAGGGATGCTCTAGGGAGGGGAGTAGGGGTTTCTATATATATGCCAGAGCATCAATTCTGGACCATCAGATCAAACCAACTTGAAAGAACGGCATAGATGCAATCTCGGAGGCGGTGGATAGACGAAATTTGAAGGAGGGGCTGACAGGTGGGCCTGGGGGGCCAAGCAGCCTATAGGTGGGGTCGGCCGGCCCCACATGGTAGCCACCAACCCTTCTCTTTAGTGGTTTGTCTTCCGGAGTCTTCTAGAGTCTTACCATGTTGGTTTCGCTGTGGATAAACATGATTTGCTTTGACGAATAGGCCCTCCTTGATAGTTTTCTAAGTAAATCTTCCAACAAACACAGATTCACCAAAACATGTGAAATTTATTAGTTTAAACCCCTAGACCTATGTTGGTGATCCTTTTTATGTATTTATATAAGTTATATTGATGGTTTATGATGAACATTAACTACCGTCAACAGGGCGCGCTCGGTAGCCAATTGCTCGGAAGCCTTCGCACCCTCTACTTCCTTGTTCAGGGAATCAACCTTCTTCCATAGGTTCTCCAAGTCAGCACGGGCAGTGCTAAGACCCCCAACCTCCTCTGCAAGCCGGGTCTTCTCGGCCTCAAGAGTATCCACCTCCTTCTTCAAGGCCTCGATGGCAAGGTTGTGGTCGACCACCTCCTGCATGCCATGCTCTTCGATATCCTCCGCAAGATAATGACTCTACCAAGGCGAAGGTCAACCATAGCACAGTAGTAACACGATAGAAAAAAACAAAAATCAAACGCACCACGCATTACTGCTCCAAGTTCATCCGCAGCAGCTTGAAATAATCAACACTCTTCAGATGGTGGTAGAGGCGGCCTAACAGCAAATCAAGCATAAGAAACATAAGACCAAAAGCAAGAAAACCAAAAACAAAAAAGCAGACTCCTATATCATTGTAAAAAGCCTCAAGGACATCTGCCCACCCACTTATCATGATGTCGGAAGCCCTTGGAACAACAATACAAAATCAGCAAACTCGGATAAGATGCAGATAGCGTAGAAACAGAAACCAAGAAGCAAATGTAACCTTCGCCACCAGCCTGGCCTGGGCCATATGGGCCGAGAGTCGTGCCCTCAAGCGGAGGCCCCGGAGGTGCTCCCAAACCAATTCGAGCGAGATCCACACCCATAGGATCATTAGGGTTCTCATTAGGGTTCCCGAGAGCCTTCGTCAAACCGGCTGAAGTAATCGAAATAAGTCAAGTCTCAACAAAATTTAAAAGACAAACAGCTAGACAAAACATAGTCAAAATGGCAACTCACCAAGATGCAAAGGGCTTGAAACAACATCCGTAGCAACAACATCCTCGGTACGCTACGCCACGGCCTGGAATGCCATGCTCTAGAACGGAGCAGCTAGAGAGTGAGCCTATGCCTCATCCTCAGAAACCTCCACAGTGGGAGCAACCACAGGATGGCAGCGCTCCGCACTATCGGCCTCTGCATCTTTTGTTGGGGAGTCGTCGCCACCACTAGCACCTTCGCCCTCAGAGCCGGAAGAGTCATCACCCAAAATGCCGGGCATAGGTGCCATGATGGAGGGTTTAGTAGTAGAGCCGCCACCCATTCCTTAGAGAGCAGTCTCAACAAGGTTGTCGCCGCCAAGATCAATAGAGGCGAAAGAGCGCTCACCCTCTGTCCTGGCACCCACGGAGGCCGAGCCTCTGCCAATGCTCTCCGTGACTTCATCGGCGTCAGCAGAGGCAGCAGCGGAGGCGACAACAAAAGTAGTCATAGTCTTCTATCTCTTACTAACGACATTAGGCATGCCAGTCCCCTTTCTCTTCTTTGCCTCAGCCGTAGCAGTCACGTTCTTGGCGGCAGCCTTCTTAGCTTTATCCTCTAGAGACTTATGCACCTTTGCAGGGACATCATGCTCCTCATGATGGATCCCAAGCTCCTCGAGGACACGATTGAGGCGGGCATTGTACCGGTGATGGCCCTATGCGCTAGGTACTCCTTATCAGACATCTTAACGAGTATCTCTTGAGCCCCCGCCTCTATAGACTTCATGACCTTTTTCAGTAGACCTGCCCTCCTTAGGCTGAAAACCAAACTGGGAAAAGAGAACCCCAACTCCTTCGCCAAAGACAGGAAGGTTGACCATCTCAATAGTCATGGCAGGTCTATTTTTGCCAAGCGGCCAACAATTAGCGGCCACCATTTCCTCCACCAGATCCCAGCCTCTAGAATACCGACAGGCCAAGACAAAAGCCTTGTCGCAGGATTTGCGCTCCTCAATAGTCCCTGACCTAGGAGTCCCTTGGGTCGAAGGCTTCATCGGAGTCATAACAAAAGCCAACGAATAACGGGTGTGTTTTTCCCTTCGCTATCCGTAGAGGTCATGTCGCCGGTCCTGGCATAGAACCAATATTGCATCCAGTCTTTATTCCACTTATTCTTCTGACCAAAAGAAATTTCCAACTTCTCCCATTTTTTATTCCTCTTGGGCATGAAAGCGTAGCTCCCATACTAGGCTACCAACTGGCCTTCGTCAACACGCTTAGGCTGACACTGGAGCTCATAACACTCGTAGAAAGTACCAACATTGGGCTCCGCATCATAAGACAAATAAGCCCAACAAAATTTGCTCAAAGTAATGATACCATTGGGAGTGAGGTGATGCAATTGTACCTCAAATGCTTCCAACACTTGACGAAGGAAATAGACCACAGGAAAGCGAAGGCCGCAAAGGAAGAAATCCTTGAACACCACGGCGTCAGCAGCCTATGGCCTGGGAACCATTTCCCCCTATAGACGCTTCACCTTAGACTCACCAAATACGCCCAACTTCCACAATTCCTTGATCATATCCTCCGTCATGAGCGAAGGCCCAAAATCCCATGTCCTGCTCGAGCCAGCCATATCCTTTGCTTCCTCCATAGTACTGAGGTCAGCGATGGAGGCTTCAACACTCCCAAGATCCTCCGCAAACTCCTGCACCTCCGCACTGGCAACCATACACTTCTCAAATCACGCAGACCACCCGCTCGCCCTAACGCCAAGAAGGCGACAGTACGGACTGAAGAAAGTAGCCCGGTAGGGAGGAGGACTAACAGGCGAAGCCACTTCAAAAAATCTCAGCAAAAACAAAAGGAAGCGAAGGCAAGAAGCGAATAGACGGAGGCTAAGCACAAGAAAAGTGAGCTTGGAAAGCAAAGGTCAGGAAAGCGATGGCACGGTTGATACGACGTAGCCTCCACCTACCGCCCCCTTATATAGCCCCCGCCCTGTCACTTCAACTTCCAGGGCCAACGGTCGTATCCGTTTGGCAGCGCGTCGGTTGCAGAGCCACCGCAGCCAATCAAGTAGTGACATGTCACCAACGCAATGGTCTGATAGGAGTGATCTAGGGGGAAAGGGGGGAAGCCATTGCATGTGGAAGAGCCTCCATGCCTCAGAACCTAAGGGCCAGATTTTGAGGACAAGGCCCGCCAGCATCAGACCATGTCCTCAAAGGGGGAACTGTTGGCACACGGTTACAAGCCGCGGAGGCCAAAAGTTCGCAATAACCATACGGACTAACAATCAACGAGTTTTTCATGAGCGATGTGCAGAAAACAAGTCGGATACCTCCGCTCGGCCGGGCGTTTTGGGTGAAGGCCCGAAGGTTGCAGTGAAGGCTCACGTGGCGCAGGCGAGGGCCCTAGGGAAGACGCCCTAGGTAGAGGTCTAGAAGGCCAAAGGAGGTCCCACATAGGCGGCGGTGTTGGATCATGGGCTGCTGATGGGCCATCGGTGGTGGCCCAACAAATAGAGGCGGTTGAGGAAGGAGATGCCCAAATTACCCTTAGTAACTTGTATTAGCATAGGAATTTTTCGAGGATGTACTATAGCTATTGGAGGGCAAAGTTGTAAATAGTTACACTAGGAAGGTAGCTAACGGTGTGCTATAAAAGGAGGACTTGAGCCCTATGTAAAGGAGGTTGTTGAATCCATTTATGAAACCCTAATTGCAAGTGGGCCCACCTTCCAACTTCTACTCTTCAAGCCTTTTCTGAGGGCTCTGACTAGGTGAAGGTCTCCTAGATTCCCACTTGCTGGAAGGCCCGTTTTTCAACATAGTAGCTACTCTATTTAAATACTTGTGCTTGTACTATTAACTTTTGGTCGGTGGCTATCGGCTGGGCCATTCTCGTGTTTTTTTACTGCCTTCATTGTTTTACTGTGTGGCCCACTCGGTCAAGGTTGTGTGGGCTAGTGGACAAGAAATTTTGAATTTTGAATTTTATTTCCAAGAGAGAGCGGCGTGCACCATGCGATTTTTTGGAATTTTTTAAAGGTACAAACCACTGACTTTTTTAAACAGTGGCCCGTGCGCCGGCCAGCGGAAAACGGCTATCACCCTATTCGCTTGATCGTTTCTGTGGCTTATAAGCCGGCTAATGCTGTTTTGTTATGAGAGGAAAAACATTGTATTATGGCTGATAAGCATTGTAAGGGACCGTGACATCTAAGAGGGGGGTGAATTAGGCAACTTAAAACTCTAACTCTAAACTATGGCCTCTTTTTCTACCCTTAGCAAAACCTATGCAAAAGCTAAATTATCTAAATGTGCAACTACGGTTTTGCTAGTATGTTGCTATCTCTACCGCAAAAGGAGTTATGCAACCTATGTTTGAAACCTATCAACTATCTTATCACTAAGCTAGGAAAATAAAGCACACACCAAGATTGCAATATAAATACGAAAGCTAAATAGTAAGGTAGAGATATGCAAACTCCCATCGACGACTCTGGTATTTTTACCAAGGTATCGAGAAGCGCGCAAGCTTCCTCCCTAGTCCTCGTTGGAGCCCTTGCAAATACCAATGTCCCCATGTAAACATCTTTGGAAACTTATCTTGCCCTTGCAAATGTCCCCATGTGGCATTATGGATTTAAGCCTCTCCCTAACTCCCTAACTTCATAATCCACTATCCGCCCTTTCTCGGACCATTACCACTTGTAAATTATTATGATCGGCCTTGCTTTTGGTCCTACAAATTCTCCTCCTTTGGAATCAAACATAAAAAGGAAGACATTAGTAGCACAAGGGACTAAGCTCCCCCTAAATATATGCATAAATTTGATGGAGAAAGTAGTTTATGCATAACTAGCAAATTAATACTCAAGAGAGTTTAATCTATATAATGCATGAAGAAAGCATATAAATACCAAAGTGAAATCAACATGATGATATCGGTTTAGAAATACCACATGTGGAAACCAATTTGATTTATACCACTTGCAATAGGTGGTGGATATTTGAAGTATGATGCTGAACTCCGAGGACTCCATTTTTCTTGCAATGAGACTATTACACACATGATAAGCTTGAAAATGTGTTAGTCTCAAAGCATCCAACTTGTAGAGCAACCTCCTCCTAAATTTGTGCACACAAGTATGGAATACTTGTAGGAGACATGCACATTGATTTTAGAATAAAAAATATCACTTGAAAGATGACATCACATGAATGTGAGAATCATTTTCGAAAGTGATATTCGGGAGAAATTATCTACAATTTGGACTTTAGCACATATTAGATGAACAATTGTAAAACAAGCTATGTGTCGTGCTCCTAAACAATTTAAACCATGTAGGTTTGCTTCAAGGGTTAAGAGTGAAACTGAGAAAGCCTACCATAAGATATACCTACTGTATGCAAGACAAAAGATTAAACATGCAAATGCAAACCTAGGCATGAAAAGGAACAAGATGCTAATTGAAATTGCAAGAAATTAAATCTAGTTACCTAACATGGGGAGGGGAATTTGGGTCCATAGTGTTCACTAACCTACTTGGCAATTGACATGATCCAATGTGATGCACCCCATGAAATGCACCCAAAACTATACCAAGTCTCCAAATTCCCCAATGTCGATCGGACTTTTCACTTCCCTTTCGGGATCCAAACTTTCTTGGTGCTCTTCATGTTAGAAATGATCTCCTTTGGCACCCAAATGCGTTTGGCTCCATTGTTGGCTTGCTTGTTCACCTTTATGGCCATCACCTTGTCATTTTTCTTCTTCTTTAAGAGATAAGGTGTGGAGGCCTTTTTGTCCACCTTATTGGTGTAGGTGTTGGAGAGCTTGCTTGTTTTCTTTTTGTTTTTCTCTTTCTTCTTAGCTCTTCCCCCATTCTTCACCGTGCACTCATAGGACTTGTGGCCTTTCTTCTGGCACACGTAACGAACCATGGTTTGTCCTTCATCAAGCTTCTTCACTCCCTTGACGGTGTTATCTTGATGAAGTTGGACTTGCTCCGTCTTGCCTTTCACTTAAGTCAAGTCCTTGGTGAGGCGAGCCACTTCTTGCTTGAATTTCTCATTCTCCATTGCGATCTCTTGTGTGCATGTTTCTACAACAACTTTCTCAACACAAACTTGGTTGCACAAGGGTAAGTCTAAACATAAATCATTACAAGAAGTAGAGGCATCCTTTTTAGACATGTCAAAAATTGAACATTTCTTTTTAGGTGCCACGGTGGGGGTTTTACCGATGGCTTCAAGATTTGCAACTTTATTAGTTAGCTCATCACAATGTTTGCACATGGTTTCCATTTTAGCGAGAACTTTTATAAGTATCTTGTGAGCTAGCTAACTTTTCCTTTAATTTTTCATTTTTTTTACAAGTTGCTCATCATTGATTGTGCAGTTATTTGTGTTTGCACTAGTCTCAAGTTGCTCAATTCGAGTACATACCTCCATATTAAGATTGGCAAAAGTTTCATATTGTTCAAGCAAAGTAGCATAAACTTGTTGTGAGCTATCTAGTTTTTCTTTTAATTTTTCAAACTTCTTTTGTTGACTAGTGCAAGCTTTAGCAAAGTTAAGATTTTCTTGCACAATTTTATCACAAGAAGGTAGCTCATCATCACTATCACTATCATTATCACTATCACTAGGGATAGGCTTTTTCTTACCTCATGCCATAAGGCACACACATGAGGTGCTTGTGCCCACACCTCTTGTGGTGGTCTTCTTCTTCACTTGAAGAATCATCCCATGACCTTATTGATGTGAGGGCTTTGTCCTTGCACGCCTTCTTCTTGGTCTTGGGTGTGGGCTTGTTTGGACAAACTCCACAAAGTGCCCCAACTTGCCGCATCCATAGCATCCTTTCTTTCTTTGCTCATTTCTTTGATCGATGAAGATGAAATCTTGGATTTAGATGGGCACACCCTTGACATTGAACCTTTGGATCATCTTCTCCACCTTGTTGCTAAGTTTGATTGATTCTTCATCAAGGTCGGAGGTGGAGGAGGAAGATTGATCATCATCACTTGAATCTTCTTCTTCTTCATCATCATCATCATCATCATCATCATCTTCACTTGAGGAGCTTGAGCTTGAGCTTGTCTTAACTTGCTTGCTCTTTATCTTCTTTTTCTCACTACATGCGAGAGCTTTGCCTTTGCTTGATGATGAGACTTCTTCTTGACCCATCTTCCATGACTTTTCAAATGCCACTATCTTGCCAATGACTATGGTCGGGGTTATGGTGCTCAAGTCTCACATGTTGTGAAGGATGGTGATGATGTTTGCATATATCTTTTGTGGTAGCATGGAGATGATCTTTCTCACGATGTTCTCATCATCTAGCTTCGTTAATCCTATTGAATGGAGCTCATTAATAATTAGATTCAATCGAGAATACATATCACAAACAAGCTCATCATCATTCATTTTAAAGGAGTCAAAATTTTGTTTAGCTAGACAATGTTTTTGCTCACGAATATTAGTTGTGCCGTCATGGAGCTCTTGGAGTTTTAACCAAATTTCATGTGCCGTATTTAAAGTGAACACTTGGTTAAACACATCCATGTCAAAAGATTCAAACAAGCAATTTTTAGCTATAGTATTAAAAATAATTTCTTTTTCTTAACTCTTTGTGGGTTTATCGGGATTCTTAATGGGTTTCATCCCGTCACGAGTGACTCTCCAAACACCCAAATCTACCGCCATAAGGTGACAAGACATTCTACCTTTATGTAGGGGAAGTTAGTGCCGTAAAAGTGCAGAGGCCTAGAGGTATCCATCACAACCACTCTAAGTAGCATTGGCTCAACAACGGTGAAGCCAAAGGTCCAAATTGAGCCAACCTGGCTCTGATACCACTTGTAAGGGACCGTGACGTCTAAGGAGGGTGAATTAGGCAACTTAAAACTCTAACTCTAAACTATAGCCTCTTTTTCTACCCTTAGCAAAATATATGCAAAAGATAAACTATCTAAATGTGCAGCTACGGTTTTGCTAGTTTATTGCTATCTCTACTGCTAAAGGAGTTATGCAACCTAGGTTCCAAACCTATCAACTAGCCTATCATTAAGCTAGAAAAGTAAAGCACACACCAAGATTGCAATGTAAATGCGGAAGCTAAAGACTAAGGTAGAGATATACAAACACCCATCGACGACTCTGGTATTTTTACCGAGGTATCGAGAAACGCGCAAGCTTCTCCCTAGTCCTCGTTGGAGCCCCTCGCAAGGAATCTCACGCAAGGGCCTAGTTCTCGGTCAGGTAACTCCGTGGATAGCCTCGGGCCTTCCCCACGCGCAAGCGGGTCTCCGACGTGCCTTCCGTCAAACCTCTCCAAGATGCTCCCCGTCGTCTTCACTATCAAACTGCTGGCCGAACCGTCACGGGCCTTGTTTCCTTCGGTACATGGTGGCGGCCACACCACAAACGTAGTTGGTGTGATCTCGCAAGACTACAAGCCCCTCCAATGTACAATAATGGTGCGCGCAAGCACCGAGTGATAAGAGGTGTGCAAACCTCACTAAACACTAGCCCTAAACCTAGAGCAAGCGCATAAGCGGTGGTCTAATCAACCTAAGCATTTGGCAAAGCACCTACACTAATCACCTAATGAATCACTAAGCACTATGCAAGTGAAGATCAATAAAATGGTGTATCAACACCCTTGGTATATTTTCTCAGCTCTCCACATCTCAAATGGTCGATTGGGGGTCTATTTATAAGCCTCAAAGATAAAGTAGCTGTTGGGGGCGAAACCTAGCTTTCTGCTACTGACCAGACGCTGCTGTCGTCCTGACCGGACATGTCCGGTCGTCCTGACCGTTGAGCGCGCGCGTTGATCGGATGAGCTGCAAAGTCAGGTCATCATCGATCGGACGCGTTCGGTCGCATTTGCGCCGCTCTGGAACCTCTCTGGACATGATCGGATGCTGCACTTTGTCCGTCCGGTCATCCTGCATCCCGTCCTCACTGAGTTGTTGCCACGACGATGAACAGTAAAGTCTATGCATCTGGTCGCTGCCTCGCTCAGCGTCCGGTCGCTGCTGCTGACGCCTGTTGTTGCTGAGCAACTGATCTGACGCATCCGGTCCTCATAGGGCCACGTCCGGTCACCTCTGACGAGCTCATTTCTTCGCGATCTTGCGTCTGGCTTGGTTTTCATCTTTGTGCTTGAACTTTGCTTGATATCTTGGGTCTTCTCTTGTGCTTTTAGGGTCTTGCTTATGGTGTTGATCATGGGATCATCATGTCGCCTTCGTCCAAGTCACGCCTTGCTCCCTATTGAATTACAAAACAATTACTTGCAAATTTATTAGTCCAATTTGGTTGTATTGGTCATCAAACATTAAAATCCAAAGTAAATGGGCCTAGGGTCTATTTTTGTTACAAGCATGACTGATATGATCAAGCGAACATGGTGTATAAAAGGAGGCCAGACACTGCTTGGTCGTTTCATTTCATCGCCAGTAATCAAGGCTTATAGTAGGCTTAAAGTTCAAATCCTGCTTTGCCGCTCCCAAAAGAACACTTCCCCAATCCCTTTCTCTGTGAGCATCGTATGGACCGGCGCTATTCTGGGCTAACCAAGGTAGGCTTCAGTTTCCTAGCGTGCAACTCGGCGCTCGCCATCTGCAAATCCTGGGGTGACGCCGGCTCCGTCGTGTTCGTGCTCGTCGCTAGCGCAGCACTCGTCCTTCTCTTCGTCTGCCTCCGTGAGTGCGAGCGTCGCCGCGGCAGGCCAGGGAACGGCAGGGTCAAGGCCGCGGTGTGGGCGCTCACAGCGTTGCTCACGGGGATGTTCGCGGCCAGTGGCTCCGCTCATGCCGCGACCCATGGACGCTCTGGTTTGGGGCATGGCCACCGCCACGGCCACCGGCGGGCTATGGGCGTTGTTCTTCAACTAGCTAGCCCATAGTAGACTGCAATGGTGCATGATCTCTAGTATTTGCGTGTTGCTTTGTACGATTCTACTTACACATTGGATTTGTTGTGACTTGTGACTTAAGGTGCTTAACCCCTGTTTGTACATAATCCTATTCCTTGCTTCGTCACCGACCTCGGTTTCTTCTTCTAGAACTGGATTCCACGTCATTACATTCGTTGCCGCTCGACAGATAAAAGTCGAACGTCGTCTTGAATCTTGATAGTCGCTGTAGTTCAATGAGCGTCGGCTTGATGGAGAGAGAGTCGCGTGGGAAGGGGCAAGGTGCCAACTGCCGAGGCAATACTGCACTGCTCTACGGAAACTCAGATTTTTCATTCCGAGGCTCGCAAACGATGTGGTGGCGCCAGTGGGGAGCGGCACCGTTTACAACCATTTCGATAATAGTCTAATGAGGACGTCTGTCGGGGCGTGCCTGTCCAGACACCTCGTTCTCGAGCCTGAGTGGGTCCAACAATCCCTACTCGGTGGCCACGACCTTCTCTAATAAAAGAAATAGAAATTCCCAATCCCTACTCGCTTCGCGTCATGGCTCCTCTCCGCCTTGCCACCACAGGTCACGCAGCACCCCCATCCCTCGCCGCGTCTGTCGCTGCGCCGCACTCCATCGCTCCCCGCCGTCCACGCTCCACCTCGCTACACCCCTTCCCACGCAACGAGGTGCCCCATCCGTGCTCTATGTGTCGTGCCCCGTGCCGTGTAGCTGAGCGCTGTGCCCCATCCTGGGCGAGGTGCTGCTGACGCCGCCATTCCCCACCAGAAGGTCGTGCCCACTTTGACATCGGCGCCGCTGCGCCGCTCGTCCTCAATTCATAACATCAGAGATCTGGAGTGGCAAGACCAGGCCACGCGTAGGCATAGCTGGCTGCTGCGATGTCGTGCCACCATCCTCGGCCTCCGGCTGCGTGGAACAGGCCGTTCCCCACTCTGCTCTGCGTCGTCCATAAGAAGAAGGGTTAAAAACCCATGTTGCAAATGTATATTTCAAGTGTTTCAGATGTTTCATAAGTATAAAAAGGGCGTACCCAGTGCAGAGAGCTCCCGCTCTGTGCGGGGTCTGGGGAAGGGTGTTTGTGGCAAGCCTTACCCTCGCATGTGCAATGCGAGGAGACCGCGACTCGAACCCGGTACCTTCCGGTCACAGGCGGTAAGACTCTACCACTTGCACCAGGCCCGCCCTTCTAAGATGTTTCATAAGTATATTGTAAGTATTTATATGGATATTGCAAAAGTAGATCGAGATGCTGCTTATGTTGCAATGGTTGTGCATATATGGTGCAAGCTTCTATTCCTAATGTTTTATCTGTTTTTTTCATACGCGTGTTATAAGTGTGTTTATCTGGATGTTGCATATGTTTGACATATATGTTGCATGTGTTTTATCTGGATGTTACATATATTTTGCAATGGCTTTTTCAAGCGTTTTTCAGGTGTGTTTCAGACGTACGTTGCAAGTGTTTTAACTGTTTTAAACGTATGTTGTAATTGCCATTATTTTATTTGGATGTTTCGAAAGTAAATTAGTGTTCTTAACTTCTGATGTCTCGTCTCGGTGTCTCCTCTTTCTCAATGATGGTGATGTTCGGGCGGCGTGGGGCACGTCGAGCGAACAGCGTGGGTGGGGCACGAGTGGTTTGAGTGGCATGGAATCCGAGCGAGCAAGGCGCGAGGAGCAGCGTCCGGACAGAGGCCTAGTGCCGGACGTCCGACACTAGCCTGTGCGCAATAATTTCCCTCTTTCGTTTTGGTGGAAATTTGGTTATCACTTACGTAACTATTTGAAGTCTAGAAGACCAGAACCAAACAGCATCGTAGGTACCGTCTGTACCAGATTGTTAAAATTTGCGAAATAAAATCTAGGACACCGATTTTAGGAACACATCCTACGTACGTACATTCCATTAGAATCTATGGATACTGAATTTTTAGAATTCCTATCCAAACCGAACGATACCCGATCAGACATGTAATTTGATGGATCTGCATTGATATCAGTGAAGGTGGACCACACCGCCTGTTGCTGGTCGGCTTGCCGGCATGGTCCGCACCGCCTCTTGTTTGCTCCGTCATCATTGGACGGCGTGGTCGACTGGTCGGTGCCGCGTCTGGTACGTCTGTACGTGGCACAGGCGCACACGTGGCGGCGGTGTAATCATCGTTATCCCCGTTGTGGAGCCTTCTGGTGGACAAGGCCCAGTAGGCGGACTACGTGCGTAGTACAAGTTCTAATCCGCCACCGATGCACTGGACGAACCAGAGAGGCCTAACCGTCAACATGGGGTTTATATTATGGGATGGGATCGCCATCACCGTTAGCCTCGTCGGCACAGTGGTGGTCGTCCTGACTGGTGAACGTGACATGTTGCACCACGGCCATGCATCTACATGTGGTGTTGACATTTAAGATTGTCACAACTCACAAGTTAGAGTTTTCGTCAAGAACATCGTGATAAGACAAAGGGACAGTGAATCATCCGTGGAGACGAAGTGAAGATCACGTTAAAAAATGTGATCCCTGAAAAAATATCAGGTCGGGCATCCTGTGATATCAAAGCATAATGTATCCCTTTCTGCGAAACATTATCTGTAATCGAGATTCAAGTCCTTTTAATGTTGCTCTAACAATAGATCAAAATTTTCATCTCTTTTCAATGGTGATTACCATAAAAAGAACTAAACCCAACTCTCCAAACATAGGGGAAGATGCAACTCCCCTAATTCAAACTACTCGGATTTCTCCTTCCTGTGTTTGGCTGGACACGCCACCCCCACATCGTCTGTGCACCATCCACTGCCATCTGCGCTAGGCTTGCCATTAGCATGCCTGAGATGCTTGGGCCCATGTGCAATTGCATCACTCTTCCCTAAGGCACAACTTCAAGCACCACCAACCACTGGCCCAACAGGCAAAGAGCCACCAAAGAGAGCCTGCCCTTGCTCAATAGTCACCAAATTTGAATTCTACCGAGCTTGTCTCACCACCCTCAGGCATTGGCGGGCTACAAATTGCTTCCAGACCCTACCCTCCTCGGCCACCTCAACAGACCTTGCCTCCAGATCCTCGACCACATGAGAAGCCCATCCCAATCTTGGGCACGTCTGACCTTGTTGCCCTAAGCCAAGCATAGAGCTTGGGCGCACCCCTCCTAAGCTCAAGATCCATGACCCGACCACTAACTCATGGAGACCACCCACACACTTTGGCTGCATCATCAAGCTCAAACCGGACTAGAAGGGCCCACCACCTCCAAGACCCGCTGGAGCAGAGCGAAACATCGGTGACACCAGCCATTGAAGCTCATTGCCACCCTTCATCATCTAGAAGGGGATGCAGGAGGGTCGGCTAGTGGGCCCCGAGAGGAGAGTGGGGAGCCAAAGTAAATGCACTAGTCGAGTAGGAGCCACCCTTGCCGCTGAAGATCGGCTCAGTGTGTGTGTAGGGGGGAGGGGGGGAGGAGAGAGAGAATGCGGCGGGTAAGAAGAGAGATGTGTTTTGGGGCGAGTGGAGAGATGAGGAAGAAAAGAATAAAAAACACAATGATAGGTATAGTCTAGATTTAATGGTGACCTACAAAATTATCTCCTTCAATATCCAAAAGGTATTGGGACAACCCTACCAATCTATTGGGGAGTTGTTATTGGATCTGCTGGAGATGCTCTTAATAATTATTCAAAATTGGTGTGAGGCTACTTTGTGAAACTTCGGTCTCCAACTAAATATGAAGCGGAGTTAAGACGTATGCGGATGCATACATGCTTACATCAATTCATTCATCATCAGACCACCAGACCACTTCGGGTAGGCTATACACGCAATCGTGCAACCAGCGGGGGAGCATAGCCCAATGGCAAGAGGGGGCTGGATTGCTCATTACAACATGGAACCATTGTGACATATTATAGATATATATAGAATTCAACATGCTACATATCTAGGGCAATTAAACTTCTGTCAACCAAGGCGGGTGAGGCCTAGTTTGGTCTCCACTACCATCGGCCCCTATGTGCACCCAAGCCACCAGTACAAACTGCGTGTAGTTGGTTAAGTATATTGGTTCAACAAGTGTATCCCGAGCCCATCTGATTTTGATGGCCTTAGGTCAGATAGTGTTGTCAATCAGGTTTATTAGGCAACCTAGCCAAGCCACCAACCAAACAGCCAATCGAAACTATTCTATGGTACTATCTCGATGATTCTCAGATGCTTCACATTTTTTTTCCAATTATGACTTTTTTTACGATGACTCTTGAGGTCTTGCTTACTTTTGGCAGGTACACATGAAGCTTGAAAGTTTACCGTGTGACGACGGTGGTTGGATGCTTGGACTTTGCATGAGTCATGTATAATTTCACAAAAATCAATTTATTTTTCAAGAAAAAAATGCAAGGAACATAGAAAAGCCTCCCTTTCAAAAAAAGGTTCCCCGTGTTCAAAGGGGCTAAACTTTGTCTTATGGGTAACAACAGGCGCCAGGCGCCATAGATCTATGGCGCTGAAGTGATGTTTAAAATCAGCGCCCACCTTTTCTGGTCGAGACTTCTTCCTTTTCTTTCTTCTCCCTCTTGGGTTTTTCTTTCCCCACTTCGTCGTACCTCACGAATCGGTATATTGGCCCTTGTAAACTTGGATTTGATCCATAGATCTTCGAGAGCAAGGTATTGTCGGCGCAAAAACGTGGTAGCCGTGCCGGGTGGACACGCAGCAAGCCGGAACGATCTGGAGATCAGCCTGGATTCAACGCAGGACCAGTCGACCCTGCGAATTCTTAAGGGCGTGCCAGTCAATTTGACCTGCAATTGATAAGGAGAGAAAGTTTATCAGTAATTTAGGGTGGAACATGCCAGTTTTGCCCAGACAGTTCCATGTGTGCCGCTTCGGGAGCAGCCAGACAGAAAAATCGACTAAATAGCCAATACGAAAAGAAATCGACTGTTAAGGACTATGACGCTCACGGGTCACGATTGATTTATGATAACAAGTACAATGCACCCAGATATAAATAACATCATTAGCCTGGTGGATATAACAAGTGTAAAGCATTGAGCCAATAAATTTAAAGAGAAAAGATATAGCATGCGAACAAATCGACTGTCTAGTACAAATGAATCTACAAACGATCTAAATCTAATCTGTTACCATCAACAGTGAGGTTCGACTGGATCGATATAGCTATGATAATGATAACAAACTAAATCTATAAAACCATCTATATGTTGATAGGTTCATGAAAAACATGCTATGTGTGTGAAAGCATAGACGAATCGGCTAAAATAGCCGATTCAGGTAGGAAAGGGATTATAGCATGTGAACAATCGAATGTTTGATATGGACAGATCTATAAACTCATCAGACCTAACCTATTATCCTTAGCAGTGAGGTTCGACCGGATCGATGGCAGACATGATAAAGATAACAGAATCAAACCTTTAAAATAAACAGATCTATCCACATTTAACATAATCATAAAGACACGCTATAAGCGTTAAAGCACGGGCGATTGGCTATTTAGCCGATGCGGGCATAGCAAACAGTCAAGGTCACGCCTGATCGAAAGCAAGTCTACCAACTAGCATACTCCGATTTAAAGTGCTAATAGTGGGGATCGACCGGATCGTTACAGCCATAATAGCGAGCTATAGACCAGATTTAACTAGCTAGTAAACCTTCTCAAGATCAGACATGCCTTAACCACGTACTATGCACGATCAAGATCGAAGTACCATATCTGAATCAGCTGATATCGATCCTTATGCAATCGATTCCTTGATGACACAATCTTAGAAGCTTCGAGTCTCCATGTTCTTCTTCCTAAATTTTGATGTAAACACATGCCCCCCAATTTTGAGATAAAAGTAATTTTATTCCAAAATTACCACGCCTGTACCCTCGATGGGTCCGTGGTCATGGTAGAGAATCTTGACATGGGGCCTACTATTTGTCACCTTCACCAACATCCTTGCCTGCTTATGAGCCCACACTTTAAAGCTTCATGAGAGCACAGTTGCTTCACGGGCGCTTGGATCCAACCTTCTAGACCGACTATAAATGTCAATCCGACTCTTGCGAGAGCAACCCAACAACTCAGTTATGTTTCTCTTTTGCTTGCCTCCTCGAGTGCCCTTGGCTCTGCTAGACCCTCCATGGTCTAATCCCTCACTATGAGGGTCTTGAGTGGTTAGAAGAATTCTTGTGCATAGGGCGATTATGTCGCTCATTTCAGCGCCTTGTCGAGCAAGAGGATCAACTGCTGTGGTTAGAAGAATTCTTGTGATATCACCTGAGTTTTCTCACCATGATCGCAGAGCTGTTCTAGTGTTCGCAAGGGTTCAAATGTGTGGACACCTTCCCCTTGTTCATTCTATCAAGTGCTCATGCCGAGAAATCGGTTGGATATATGAACATCTTTTTTAGCAGGCGTCCTTTTCTCTCCCCTGATGCTACTTGTATCAATGGGCCGATATGACTCGGTCCATGACGACCTTCAGCCTTGTGGGGATCTGGACTCCCTTCAATCCTAGGAAATCTTAGCGGTTTGATCGTCGGTTAATGTAAACATTTTATATCAATCACACGGTATCTTGTAATTATGGGAAACAATAAGTCTAAATTCGTTGTGCTTCCATGAACCATTCCCTAAATTTCTAGAGTGTTGATCCGTTTCCATAACCGACTTCAATTCCAAACCCCTGACGAAGTCTATCTTCTCATCTCTCGGGCTATATATATGGGTCATGGTTGTGGATCGAAAAACAACCTGCTTAATCCCAAACCTTCTATGCCTTTGGTGCGATTTGCTTTCTAATAGGCTCAAAGGCATGGAGAGCGGCAAGAGGCCTACTGAAGAGGCCCTTGACTAGTCTGTGCCACCACACCAGTGTCTTCGTCACCAAAAGAATGCAACCCGTGATCTTGTGTGGACGAACATTCATCTGAATGCGCTGCAGGACGCTCTCATCACCTCGAAACATGGGGTCAACTCCACTCAAGTGAGGCCGGCCAAGGCCGAGGCCAGAATTATGGGTGAGATATCCACCACAATTCTCTGTTTCTTTTAGTGATGTCTTCAAGATCTTGATTATCCCTTCCTTGAATCTTTCTAGACCTATCGGCCCAGTTAGAAAGCCTTCGATCAGCTGTAGAATATGCGGCAGGATTCGTCAATGCCAGGGGTGCCGTGCTGGTGGTTCGCATGTACGACGTCCCAAACCACGTCAGAGAAGTTGCCCTTCACGGTGTTCATCATGGTGCTACCATGGCATTGGCTATTGCGCAAGCTCGCTCTGGTCATGAGCTTCAACATCTTCCCCATGGTTTCCAACACCCTAAGGACCATGAGAGCCTGGTCAAGGACATCTTCAACACCACCAACTCCATAGCCCTCGCTTCACAGGCCGAAGACATAGTGAACAAAGTGTTCTCTAGCCCTTAGTTTGTAATTGGAGAAGCTAGTAAATAATTTCTTCGTCGTAAATGACTCTTCTTTTTGCCCCATGTGCTAATTTATAAGCAGTTATCTGGCTTGTTGTGTGTTTCCTCGAGGCTCAGCAGAATAGTCATTTTCGATTAACCGATTTTGACTTGTGATTCAACCTGACTCGATTAAATCTAAAAATGGCTCTCATAGCACAACTTTTTCAAATTCCACTATCCTTGTCTTGATAGCTCCTTTGTTTTCGTGATTTCCAGCCTTGATGGTGTAGTTGGAGAACCTCTAACTGGTGCCGAACACGGCTATGGCGGCCGTCAATGCTCGGGACCCTCCCCTTAATAACCGTCTATAGGGCGTCCCAGCGCGCATTCAGGAGATCTCTCTCCACGGCGTATACCGCGGCCCGGTGATGGCTCTTGCAGCGGTGCAGGTCTAGACCCGGCATGATCTTCGCACCATGGAGCCGGGCTTTCTGATGGCCGACGACTCCGGCACGCATGAGGACCTGATCGAGGACTTCGAAGACACCACAGCGGCCATTGTGGACATCGCTTCAGCTCAGGACGTTGTAAACAGGGTGATCAATTAGCTTGTACCTAGTACAAACTAATCAATGAATAAAATCCCTATTTTTCTATGATCACGTCTCAATGAACTTCCTGCAATATCTTTGTATACATCATGATTGTCTCTGTATTTGTTTTTGCTCTATAGACGATACATATCGCATCGGCTTTTATCCCTTCGGGTCTATTTTTGAACTAGATGCGATACCCTTCTGGTACCGGCTATTAGAGCCGATAACTGAACAAATTGGCTATCAAGTATTAATCCAAACACTAGGATAATATTTCTTTATATACTTTCCATTGATTGCTCTGTCAAACTCCTCTTCTCCTCCTAGTGTTTCCAAAATACAAGCATTGTCAGGCGCACAGCGTTTAATCCGATAAGGTCCTTCCCAATTAGGCGACTACTTGCTGAACTTGCTATCTCTTGACCCGATCGGCAATTTCACCTTCTATACCAAGTCTCCTTCAGAAAACTATTTGCTCTTGACCTTCTTATTGTAATACTTTGCAATCTTTAGCTTATTGGCTTCAATATTCTCAAGAGCACGCAGCCGATGGCAACTTAAGTCGTCTAAGTAATCTATCATAAGATTCTTGTAAACTTTGGCTGACAAATCATTTTGCAATGTGACACGCCTCAATCCAGTTTGAATCTCCCAAGGAAGGATTGCATTATTACCATACACAGGTTCATAAGGTGACGCTTTAATCGATTCATGATAGGCCATCCTATATGCCCATAATGCCGCATTAAGCGTTGAATACCACTTTCTTGGCTACTCTTCGATCTTTTTTTATTAGCTTAATCATAATTTGATTGGACGTCTCTGCCTGGCCATTAGCCTGAGCATAGTAAGAAGAAGAATTTAATAACTTAATTCCCATACTGGCAGCAAAATCTCTGAACTCTTCTAATGTGAACATTATCCCCTGATCAGTAGTAATAGTTTAAGGAATCCCAAAATGATACACAATATGTTCCTTAACAAAATCAACCATGTTTTTGAGGTTATCATCTTCAAAGGAATTGACTCAACCCATTTAGTGAAATAATCTGTTGCTACCAATATAAACTTATGTCCCTTTCTTGAAGGTGGAAAGATCTAGCTAATTAAATTAATTCTCCAACCTCGAAACGGCCATAGTTTGATTATTGGATTCATAGCCTATGCGGGCGATTTCTGAATATTACCAAAACATTGACAATCCTGACACCCCTTATAATATTCAAAACAATCTTCTAGTATTGTCGGCCAGAAATATCCGGTCCTACGAATAATCTATTTCATCTTATAAGCCGATTGATGAGCTCCACATATCTCTTCATGTACTTCACCCATCAACACTTTAGCTTCTTCTTGATTTAAGCATTTAAGTAACACCCCATCGATTGTCTTGTAATATAGCGGATCATCTAACAAAACATACTTAGTCGATTTATACCTTAATTTCCTAGTAACCTTCTATGATGAGTTATTATGGTAGTCGGTTATTTCAACTCTTCAATCATTAGTCAAGGTTTCACTACTTAAGATCTCTTAAAACACTCGATAACCTAACGTGCTTTGAGCTAACCGATTAGCCTCTTGATTCTGTGCTCTTGGAATATGCTGAAGAGAAATATGAGGAAACTCCTTGAGTAACCTCTGGCATTCAACATAGTATCCCCTCAGAATATTATCTTTACATTCATATCGGCCGATCAACTGATTAATAATTAACTGTGAATCTCCAAATACTTCAATTGACTCGGCCTTTACTTCATGAAGAAGTTGAAGTCCCTTAAGAATAGCTTCATATTCTGCTTGATTGTTGGTAGTCATTGGTTTAGTCGAAAAAGCAAACTCAAAACTTGCCCCCCGAGGTGAAACAATAACAATGTCAATGCCACCACCTTGATGATCCATCAAAGAATAACGTTCAAGGTATTAGCTCTACATAGCCAATACTCGGCTTATGATGCTGAGTGACAAAATCAGTTATTACTTGTCCCTTGATTGTTTTAGCTGATTCATACCTCAAGTCAAATTCTGACAATGCAAGAATCCACTTCCCCATTCTCCCATTTAATATCGACATTGATAGCATGTGTTTCATCACGTCAGCCTTAGAAACAACTAGACATTTAGCTGATAAAAGTAATGTCGTAACTTAGTGCAAGAGAAATATAAGCACAAGTATAACTTTTTAATAGGAGGATATCTTGTTTTTGGATCCAAAAGCCTTCTACTTAGATAGAAAACAACTCGTTCTTTTCCTTCAAACTCTTGCATTTAGGCCGATCCAATTGTTTGGTTATCGGCCGACACGTACAACTTAAAAGGCTTACCTTGCTGAGGAGGAATCAACACGGGTGGACATTTCATATATTCTTTTATCTCTTCAAACACCTTTTGTTGTACGTCACCCCATTTGAATTCTTGATCATTTTTCAACTTAAACAAAGGAGAAAACGACAAAACCTTTTCTAATAAATTTGAAATAAACCTCTTAATAAAATTAATCTTACCAAGCAAAGATTGTAACTCTTTTTCAGTAGTCGGTGGCATTGTCTCATCAATTGCTTTCATACTTTTTTGATCAATTTCGATTCCTCTCTCATGGACCATAAAACCTAAAAATTGTCCAGCTATTACTACAAAGGCACACTTATTGGGATTCATCTTTAAACCATGTTTTCTTGTGTACTCCAAAGTCTCGCATAAAATAGCTAGATGTTCTTTGTACCCCTTAGATTTTATCATCACATCATCAATGTAGATTTCAACAATCCTGCCGATCAACTTATGAAAAATATAATTCATCGCCCTCTGATAAGTTGCACCAGCATTCTTTAAACCAAAGGTCATCACAACCCATTCAAATAAATCAATTGCGCTAGAGCACCTAAAAGCTGTTTTTACTATGTATTCCTCAGCCATAAAAATTTAATTATATCATGCATTGCTGTCCATAAAACTAATAGCCTTGTGCTCAGCTGTTGCATCTACCAACATATCGGCTATCGACATCGGATAACCATCCATGGGTGTAGCCTTGTTCAGGTAATCTTTCAGTCTCCTTTTCGATATCATCAAGGACATTTGGGTTAAATCTCCTCGGAGCTTGTTTAAATGGCCGATATCCTGGTTTGATTGGCAACTAATGTTCAACAATTGATCGATCAAGACCAAGCATCTCATAATATTCCTAAGCAAAACAATCTTTAAATTTCTTTAATAAATCTATCAACTCTTACTTATACTCAGGATTCAACTTAGCACTCACATACGTCGGCCTAGGCCTATCTCTAGGACCAATATCTATCTCCTCTAATTCATCGACCGACGTTAAGCCATGCCCTAGTTTATCATCTGTACCATCTATTGGATTATCTATTAAAATAAACTTTTAGAGCCGGCTGCTTGGATCAAATGTTGGCTTTCATCATTGATCTTAATGAAGCCTCCTTTCCATAGCTTACCAGAAAAATACTCGAAGTCTTCTAGCTCCCAATATATTGGATCAGATGTTGCTATACTCGCAGAATAATCAGCATGAACCAGCTCAACATCATCTCCATGCCACTGAATCAAGCATTGATGCATAGTCGATGGTACACAACAATTTGCATGAATCCAATTAGGACCAAGGAGTAAACTGTATGAACCCTTTTCATTAATGACAAAGAACATAGTGAGTAAAGTCTTACTTTCAATTGCCAACTCAACGTTTATTGCCCCCCTGGTCTTGGATACATTACCTCCAAAATTCTTAAGCATCATGTTAGTTTTAATCAAATCTTCTGGCCCCTTGCCAAGTTTGCGAAAAGTAGTATAAGGCATAAGATTAACAGGAGTACCTCCATCCACCAATATTTTGCTCATCCACTTCAAATCAACGAAACCTTTTACATATAAAGCTTTTAAGTGCCGATGCTTGACTGGCTTATCGAATATAGCTTGTTGTATAACTGTCAACTTGGCAACTATCACCTCATACTCCAATTCATCAAAATCTAAATAGACCTCTTGGTTTGCTGGAGCTCTAAATTCTGACGGCAACAGAAAAGCTATTTGAATATTAGCCGATGGTTGACCCCTATCGTCTATTTGTTTAGCATGTCACACTTGAGGTCTATCAGATGCCTGAGCCTGTTCTAGCTCTCTATTCCTTAGGCATTGTACATTTCTTTTCTGGCTTCCTGTCAGACCTCCTGGACACTATTGTCCTTCCTACCAAACATATTGTTCCTTATTATCTTCTTCTTAATCAGCCCAATTTTGATCAACAACTCGCTTCCCGAGCTGATCGTGAACACTTCTATTTTTTAAGCGCTGATCCATATTATTATGATGATACTTATCTCGAGCATGGATAGACCAGCAGTTGGCTTGAGATTGCCTAAACTCCCAATATTGCTCACTGCACTCTGGGCAATTATTTTTAGTAGGCAATTTCAAACCTTCATTCCAACAATGTCTAAAGAAAGGACAATTCCAATATGATTCAACTTGTTTTCTTTCATACCTCTCCTTTTCTTGTTGACGCTAGTATTCTTTCTCTTCTAACCAACATTGATAATTCTTTTCCTTCTGTCGTTGCCATTTATTAACAAAATTCGAGATGTGACACGTGGCCTTATCGCCTGCTCCTTGGCGTCTCTCTCTACTCATCTTTGGTTCTTACGTTGGTCACGACGCCTTTTAATCTCTCTATATTCATTAGCCAATGTTTGCATGTTTGGATCAACGGTCCTGATTTCTTTTGCCCTAGTTGACGTTAGGACTTTAGTCTTTCCCTTGAGCAACTTAACATCGACCATATTCGATCTCTTGGAAAGAATTATCATCAACTTTCATCTTTCAAGGTGTATCAAATTTAAGCTTTCCTTCTTTGAATAGCCCTTTGTATATCTTGCCGGAAAATTTCGCACTCGTTAGTAGAATAACAAGTAAGCGTTATGAAATTTGTAGAACTTCTTATTCTTTAACGGATCAGGAGGTAACATAACATGATTAGTGAGCAACTTGATCTGTCCCCTCTCAAGCAAGAAATCGAAGAGCTTGTCCAATTTTGTGATGTCAAAATCATAGCTCTCTTCAACCCCTTTCCCCAAGGATTTGGCACCATCACTGTCTTCTTACCCCAATTTCATTCAACCGCAAAGCAATCTCTTCTTCTTCATTGTCCTCATCGCCGTCATCAATCGAATATGGATTATAGGCTTGGCAATTATGCACTCTCTCGGAATCGGTATCTCTGCGCATATTCTGGAATTGGCTATTGAATACTGCCACTCGTTGAGCCAACTGATCTAAATTGTCAAACTCTTGCCCAAGCAACTTCTCTCTCTATGTTGGCAACATTCCTTGAGCTTATTAAAGCAAGCTAGCGGATCATCGTTAGATTCAATAAGAAGCATAGATTTACGGGTCTCATAACCTCTAAAGAAACTTGACACCCGATTCATTAGTTCTCGCCTTATGGTCGTCAAATCTGTGATTTTCTTTTCTCTGTCCTAGTATAGAAATATGTATGAAACTTTTCTCTAGGGCCACCCAATTGGCAATGAAATTAACTCAGCAACGCGATGAAAACCAAGTGAAGGTTGGTCCCGATAGGGACAAGGAGAAGAAACGAATTCGATGAGCCTCTTCAATGGATGCTTCGTCCAACTACGTAAGATACCGACTGACATATACTTTTGTACTTGTGTTATCTTGACCAGTGAACTTAGCAAATTCTAGGAGCCTGTAATTCGTAAGAAGAGCGACCAAATCATACCACTCTAGATATGGACGTTTGTACGAAAAGGTCTACCCTTTTGGCTTCAAACCGAACTAATTTTTCATCATCTCGATCACTCGAGCAACAATTCATCGGCGTTTGAATCTAGATTTCTTTACAATTGTTTGACCCATCTGCGGATTAAAATTCCGGTACCTTGATACCTGGATTTAGAATCATATGAAGGGTATTGTGTCTGTTTCGTAATAATATCCTTGTGGAATCTCTATCATTGGGTCTTTTGCTAATCTCACGCTTGAAGTCTCGGTTGTAGATATTGGGATCTGTATCCCCTCTGAATCCTTTGAACTAATGGCGCTATTTTTTTGAGCCGACGACGGTATTTGGCCCGATGTGCCAAAATTAACCATTTGATTCTCGAACTTGCCCGTCGTAATGTTGTTGCACATCTTGACCGATGATCCAAAATTATTTTGTATTTGATTAGTAGTGGTACCTTGAACTTGCTCAGATGAGCTCTGAACGCCTAGACATCATTACCAGTTAGTGCTGCTTCTTGATGGCTAGTACCGGCTTGATTAGTCCCCTAAGTCGATGGATATGGAATGTTGTAATAAGTAGGTCCAACCTAATCAATTGGACATCCATGAAACACCTCTTTCATGGTATTGTGGAATGTGTTCAAGAAAGTTGTATTATGGTTCAACGTGGCGTCATGAACATATTTGTTTATAGCATCTACGAAGAAACGCATATCATCAGCTTCGTCTATATTTAACTGCCCATGCATCAAAACTCTTGGTAGTGAATATTTCTAAACAACTTTAATATTATGTGTCTTTGTGTAGGACAACAAACACTTGTTTTAAAATTCTTCTATAGATTTACTGATGATATCTTTATCCTCATCATGTGGGTCTTCATAAGGCACCATAAGAATATCCCTATTGTCATGAATTGCCATGACGATTGTGAGGTCCCACCGAACGTGACAGAACGCTTATCGGTGTGAAAATGTGGAAGCCGCGCCGGGTGGACACGCAGCAAGCCAAAACGATCCAGAGATCTGCCTGGCTTCAACGTAGGACCAGTCGACCCTATGAATTTCTAAAGGCGTGCCAATCAATTTGACCTACAATTGATAAGGATAGAAAGTTTATCAGTAATTTAGGGTGGAACATGCCGGTTTTGCCCAGACAGTACCAAGTGTGTCGCTTCGGGAGCAGCCAGACGGAAAAATCGACTAAATAACGATACAAACAGATATCGACTGTTAAGGACTGTGACACTCGTGGGTCATGATTGATTTATGATAACAAGTACAATGCACCCAGATATAAGTAATATCATCAGCTAGGTGGATATAACTAGTGTAAAGCATTAAGCCGATAAGTTTAAAGAGAAAAGATATAGCATGCGAACAAATCGACTGTCTAGTACAAATGAATCTATAAACAATCTGAATCTAATCTGTTATGATCAATAGTGAGGTTCGACCGGATCGATACAACTATGATAATGATAACAAACTAAAACTAAAAAATCTATAAAACCATCTATATCTTGACAGGTTCATAAAAAGCATGCTATGTGTGTGAAAACACAGACAAATCGGCTAAAATAGTCGATTCGGGTAGGAAAGGAATTACAGCATGTGAACAATCGACTGTTTGATATGGACAGATCTATAAACTCATTAGACCAAACCTGTTATCCTTAATAGTGAGGTTTGACCGGATCGATGGCAGCCATGATAAAGATAATAGAATCAAACATTTAAAATAAACAGATCTATCCACATTTAACAGAATTATGAAGACACGCTATAAGCGTTAAAGCATGGGCGATCAGCTATTTAGCCCATGCAGGCATAACAAACAGTCAAGGTCACGCCTGGTCGAAAGCAAGTCTACCAACTAGCATACTCCGATTTAAAGTGCTAACAGTGGAGATCGACCGGATCGTTACAGCCATAATAGCGAGCTATAGACCAGATTCAACTAGCTAGTAAACCTTCTCAAGATCAGACATGCCTTAACCGCGTACTATGCATGATTAAGATCGAAGTAGAACAGCCGATAAAACATAATCCGTCGTTTAGAGTAAGAACCATCGCAATGTGACAAAATAAACGATGGACTAAAAGGATATGAGGTCGATCTAGATCGACCTCGATCGAGCAGGTTGATATTGCTGAAACTAATGACAACAAGAACATTAACAAGATCGATAACTTAATGAATCTACCCGAAGGACGTCACCCTTAAGTAGAGCTGATAACTTGATCTTAATCAAATTCGAGCAGTGGAGGTCGAACTTAACCGATGTAGCCGTACTTGAACTAGATAAGGATCGATAACTAACTTATACTAGAGCTTGTAAGAGGTCGGCCGGACCGATGCAGCCTTGCAAACAAAAGTATAAGCCATGACGGTACTTACGGACAAGCCGGAGGTCGACCGGATCGATGCAGCCCTGCTTATTAAAGAACTCGCCGAGATCTACAATACTCCTACTCCTAAGGGTTGGCGTGAAGCCGAAAAAAGTAATTGGTATTGATTGATTGGATGTCTCTTACAATAGCCGGTGTCGGGGACCTAACACCGGGGTACCTAATGAGGTGGAACCAATGACCATCGAACGTTGACGCTTCTGATCGGACGGGAACGCTACCGCATTTTTTGTCCGAACGACAGGAGACTGGTTCCGCCTCACCCGACCCCCGAGGTCGCCCGACCCCCGAGGGCCGGCTCCGCCACGCCCAAACCCCGAGGGCTGGCTCCGCCTCGCCCAGTGGCCAAGGACCGGCTCCACCTCGCCCGACGAGTACACCTGCGCTAGCCGTAATGATGAGCATAGGATACGACATGACCTTCGTGTCAAGCGCGCAGTCAATGCCCCCACGCCCATTGCAGGAAGGTACCATCGTCGGTCACGACGGGGACGGGCGGTTTAGACCATTCCGGGCATAGCAGAGCCTGAATAGTGTTGCGGGCGCGTGCTCTCCGCCCTACAGTGTTGTAGGCACCGCCTTCAGCCCTCGGGCGAAGAGCCTGACTTAGACATACGACAACCACTACGTTCCAAGGGGGATTCCCGTCCTCTACAGTGGCGAACGAGCAGTCACCGCACCGTCCGCCCCCCTACTGGGCTATAGGTAGGCGCCCTGGTCCGACACGCCGCCCGAGGGGCAAGACGGGACATAACCACTTGCTGATCAGGTAAGGGCATGGCGTCATCAGCAAGCAGTCATCCGACGAATGTGCCAAACCCTGACACCATATGACCGTGCCAGCGAGGCTGGCTCAGCGGAAAAGGAGGACCCAACACCGTCGGAGGGGCTCCTTGGCCTCTGGATTCTTTCTCCTTTCTCCCATCTGTAACCCCTGCTCCCCCTTATCTATAAAAGGGAGGGCATGGCCCCTCACTAAGGGGATCGACTCTGAACCGACATAACTCAACAACACACATCACACACAGCCAAGTGGCCACCGGGTCCTTGGCATCCTTTCGACCATTCCTTCAGAGACCTAGGACCAGTCCCTCTCTCGACCGTTTGTACCCCCTACTACGAATCATTTTGGGTGCTAATAACACGAGCAACAGCAGACTGGACATAGGGACATTCAGCCCTAAATCAGTATAACCCTTGTGTCCTTTAGCGCACAATCCGGGCCTAACGCGCATAAATAAAAATTTACTAGCCGGTGGTTGTTCGAAACACCGACAGCCGAGGTCCAATATTTATACCCGGATCCTAAGAATGAATCCTACTCAAATACGACTCATTACAATATTTGAAATAAAAGAAAATATTCCTAACTTAAGCCAACTTGGACCATAATCTTTTTCCTTTCGTAGAGTCCGACATATTTTTCCCGACGCCAACCGTAGCTCATTGATGTTATCTGCTGATGTCATCCAAAGAGAGCCAATCTCACTACCGCATCTGAATTAGCTGATATCGATCCTTATGCAATCTATTCCTTGATGACACAATCTTAGAAGCTTCGAGTTCCCGCGTTCTTCTTCCCAAATTTTGGTGTAAACAGGTATCTACGCCCTCTTCCTAGTTTTTTCGTATCGATTCGGCATATATTAGTTGTATTTTGCAATCGAAGAATCGTCGTTACTTAGCGTTTTATGCAATTTTAAATATTTGTATTATACAACCGTAGAATACTAAAACGTGAAAAAGGTAGCAAATCAAAGTAACTTCAGCACATCTTGTTATATTATGAGTTCATTGGCGTTTCATATACTGTACCTGGAAAAAAAAAGTGCTCTCGGATGCTTTGCCTTGTGTCCTCATGAAAGCGACATGGGTACATGGAATCTTATCTAGCGGTCAGTCAAGCACTGCAGCAAAGCATATCCCGTGATCTTGACCAGTGACAATGGCAACGACAAATTGACAACGTAGGCTCGGGGCACCTTTGGTTCCAGCCCACAGCATGTCTGACTCTAATTGAGAATATTACACATGGATCAATTACAAAACTAATTACATAGATCAAGGATAATTTATGAGACGAATTTACTAAGCCTAATTAGTTCTTTATTTAATAATGTGGTGCTACAGTACATATAAATAATGGATTAATTAGACTTAACAGATTCATCACGCAAATTAATTTTCATCTATGTAATTAGTTTTATAATTAGCTAATATTTAGTTCTTCTCATTAGTATCAAACGTCTGACGTGGCGTATCCGTGTATCCAGACACGCCCTTTGGGTCTATGAATTGAGTTGTATGCACAGTGCAACTAGTCTTCATTGCTCACTGCCGTTAGTCACGGCCGGACACCGGCTCGGCACCCGTGTTGTTCCTTGCATTATTGCCTGTGGTGGGACTCACCCAGTGGAGGTCGGTGATTCATGGTACACGGCGGAGTCAAGGAACGAGCGCAGGGCAAGCCAAATGTCATCCCTCACCAACAACCCCACTACTGCAACTGTGTACGCCGCCACCCCCGCAATTTCTCTGAAATTTCACCTGACGACGTGACCGTCGGGCCGGAGGCCGGGGGACCTATCCAGACCAGAGCACGTACTACACCTACGGCTTTGTTTAGTTTCAAAAAATTTTGCAAAAAAGTGTAGATAAGAGTATCACATCGAATCTTACGATACGTGCGTGGAAAGATTAAATGTAGAGCGAAAAAAAAATTAATTGCACAGTTTGGTTGGAAATCGCGAGACGAACGTTTTAAGCCTAATTAGTCCATGATTGAATACTAATTATCAAATAAAAACGAAAGTGCTCCGATAGTCAAATTTCTAAATTTTACCGACTACGACTCCCTGCGAGTCTTCGCCAATAAAAACAAATCTGCGAGCGCAGCGGATTTTGCTAGTTGCGACGCTCTCCTAGCTACCTACAATCGACAAGTCAATCCTAACGAAATTAAACATTATAGCAGCCCACCGATATAAAAACTCCAGCAGCGCGGCCACATGTATTCATGCGTGTACACTTGTCTTGTAGTAGTCCACTGCTCGAGAGTCGAGATGGAGCCAAACAGATCAGATTCCACACCACACACCAAGGCACGCTCCGCAAGCTCTCTGGTTACCTGCCTACCGGATTCAGGCTTGATCACACACTGCTAAACTGATACCGGGCCACTGCCCACCAGGCACCAGCCATGGCGGACAACAATCACCAGAGGAATCGCGGGCAGACCCTGATCGCCGGCGCGGGCCTCGGCGTGCTCACCGTCCACTCGGGCCTCGCCATGTACCGCGCCAGGGGCGACGCGGCCTCCATCCTCTTCGTCGCGGGGTCGTACCTCACCCTGCTCCTTCTGTTCGTCTGCCTCCGCGCCTACGAGCGGGCGGCGCCAGGGTCGCCGGCCAGGGAGCGGGCGAGGCGCGCCGTGTGGCCGCTCACCACGCTGCTCGCGCTCTCATTCGCCTGGAAGGTGGCGGCGGCCATGCCTTCGGCTGCTGCGGCAGCCATCGTCTGGGGCTTAGCCATAGCCACCACCGTCGGCGGTTTCGTTGCTCTGTACGTGCAGGCCTGAAGACATGCACGGACTAGCAGTTCAGGGCTCTCGGCTCGGCGGCTCCATCAGCCTGTGTAAAAAGTACTTAGCTAACTTTTCACTTTTGTGCATATATGTGTGCAGCAGCTGATTGGCTTTAATAAAACAGAGCGGCTTATGTAGCAGGTATCCTTTGAACGTGACCGCCAAATGACCTTAAACCTTAACCTGACCGTATAGGCTTTATAAAGCCGTTGAAGGTTACATTAGCGCTTGATTTCTTTTTGGCAGAATAGTCATTTTAGTCCCTTAACTATTGTTTAATATTCAATTTCGTTCTAAACTTTTAAAAAGAACTGTTTTAGTCTTCAAAGTGACCATTTTCATCCTTAAACTTTCATCTATGAACCATTTAAGTGTGTTTCCGTCCTCAAAACTTTTTTTCCCATTTAACTTCGTCCTCGTCCCGCATGGGAAGCCACGCCATCGCGTCTGAAAAGCGCAATGAAGATGACACACCAATGGTTCTTGTGTATATATATCTCAAGGACATGACTCTCGAACATAGTTATCCTGTTCGCTCGAACTAGTTCAGCAATACTTTTCAGCGAACGAACAGTATTTTCCTCTAACAAAAAATCAGCATAAGCCAAATTTCAGTGAACATACTATATTCATTCTGCATTCAAATGGCTTTGGAAAATCTCGTGCCAATGCAAACATAAAGTGTTTTTCTGTTGCTCTTAAAGGAGCCATTCAGCTTTAGGAATATCTTGAAGAGGAAGAATAATACGCATATGGAAAGTTTTAATTGTTCCCTCTTTTTTTGTCCTTAAATTTTATCTTTGTAAGTCCTTTTAAATTCTTGTAATTTCTTTTTCCTCTAATATAACCAGTAGGGGCTCCTGGGTTTGCGGTGTGCCATGTATGCATGGACAGGCATCTGGGTGCTCTTGGTGATCCAGCAGCCTGCAGTATAAAAAGTACTCCCTCCGTACTCAGAAATCATGTCGTTTTAGGGGGTGGAGTAGTTTTCACTAATGAAGTCCTTTTGGGTGCATGGAGAGAGTTTTGGACGGGATTACCCCCACTGTTTCGTATCCTGGCCCGTCACGGCGTCGTCCAGTCCCGAGGATACATTCAATTGCGCCTCCTCGCTTGCCGTCGTCCCTTGCTTCGCTCACGCCGCGCATTAGAGAGAGAGTCCATCGCTTGTCTCTATGGAGAGAGAGAGAGAGCTCGCTCGCGCTGCGCATGGAGGCCATCGCACCGCAGGACGTCGCGGCGGAGGACGTCATGGCGGTCCGTCAATCTGCGCCGCAGGACGTCGTGCCGCCGGAGTCCGTCGAGCTGCGCCGTAGGACGTCGCTGGCTGCGGAGGAGGAGTCGGAGGATGATGCGGTCGGAGACGCAGGAGCCTCCAAGGAGGACGAGGAGGTGGGCTCTCGGAGCCACAGGATGAGTCGTCCATGGCCATGGCTCCTCGGCAAGAGAACAGTAGCAATGCGGGGTGCGCACATGAAAAAGAAAAGGAGATGCAAAGATAGAGTACTATTTGTTCGATCAAGATTAAATGTCTCATGCATACATCCATATTTGCCTAAATACCAAAGAAGCCTAATTGTGCAACTACTAATCTGAGGTCTAGTTGTTCCTCCATGAACCAAGCTTCTCCAAAGCATCGGCTACCAACGAGAGAATAATATTGAAATTTTGAAAGGCCTGTTCATGAAATTAAATTCAGATATAATGATATACTACTACTCATGAAATTAGACTGAGTTGAAACTAGAAAAGAAAATGTACTTGTAGAGAGTGTACCTATTGAATGCTCAGAATAAGGCCATCAACGCTTTTTGCATCTTTCTTAATTTCAATAGCTTGGATGGCACGAGATATGCCTAGATCTACGATATCAAAATTTGGTGAATTTGATGGTTGAAAAATGACCCTAATGTCAAAACCATCTTCTTTACCAGCTTCAAGGAACCGTGGATCATCATGTTCTACTCTAATATGAGAAGGTGCAATATCTTGCAGAATGTAGATAGGCTTGTCGACATCTTCTAGTGGCCATCTAGCTCGAATAGCAGGAAGAACGCTAGAAATCATGAATTCTCTAATTACATCTCTTGTAATTGTTGCTATCGGCTTCCCTTCAATTGTCCCAGCTGACCGGTTAACACTACTCCTCTTAGCATGCTCAAAAGTAACTAGAGGAAAGCATCCTATCTTTCCGTTAAAAATACACACTCCCCCCTCATCGAATCTTGGTCGAGCAGTCACACATAAAAACATTATTTTTTGAATCTTGCTCTTGGAAGAACCTAAGGTCAATATTCTAGTAAGAACATAAGAACACCATTCCTCATCTTCCGGTGGCAAGTTCAAATCCAAAGCAGCAAACGCTTCATTGTCATCTAGTAGAGTGGCATAAGAACATGCACACTTAGACTTTAAATAATGGATGCATGCATAAAAGAACAGAGACGAAGATACAAAGAAACAGGACAAGTACTTACCATTGGGATCCAATCCAGAAAAGAACTCGTCCATGTGTTGGGACAGTTGCACGACAAATGAACATGAGTTGGCTTAGTGTTGTGTTGCATACTAGTACTGCTTGCACTGTAGCGTTTAAATAGGGAAGTGACCCAAACGAACTAGCGCAAAAATCACGCGCCAGCGAACGGAGCGATCCGCGCCAACGGAAAAGATTGCGCCAACAGTCCCATGCAGCGGCCAACGCGAGCGCCAAGGAAAGTAATTCGCGCAGCAAGGGAAAAAAATGCGCCCACAGTGCCATGCAGCGAGCCTCAACGAATCAGGCAAGCGCCAACGAAAAAAATCGCGCGCAAAATTGACACATTACACAAAAAATATGACAACGCGAGGGATTGAACACTACCCTCGTGGCTCAAGCCTCAACGAGCTAACAAACCAAGCTGGAAGCGTTTGTTGTATAGGGGATACCTGCTACACATTTAATAAGGGTAGATAGGGAATAGTACACCCTAAGTAATCACTCCTTAGTTTTGGGTGGTGAGACTTGTTCATCAGAGTTTAAGTCTTGACTTGGCTCGTTTGTTCGAAATTTGACGATATTATTCTTGTAGTGGTAGGTGACGTGGCGTCGACGTAAACGCTCGTCAATCTCAAGGTCAGTTTAGCTTCTATACGCGCAGACATATCATTAAGAGCGAGGTCGTAATAAGTCCGTTGACAACGTATATGACGATTTTAGGAGCGTCGAGGGACGATGTTTTTGGACACACTTGGTTGGACGCCCGTAGGAACTAGGTCAAACTTCAGCCGTTTGCCCCAGCTAGCGCACAGGAATTGCAGTTTATTTTTCCCCGTTGGCGCAGCAAATCGAGGCAGCTGTTTCCACCGACGAATTTTGGAAAAAACTTTAGTGGAGACAGTATCCGCCTGCTAGTTGTGCATACCTATGCCTGATGGCTGCCGCGTGGGCACGCCAATGAATCTGATGGCAAGTGTTCCAGCAGCTAACCGTGTGGGAGCTGAGCTGAGGCACGGTGCACAGCCGAGCAGCGGACGAGGAATTAAGGACAAACGCCGGTTTCCTTTGGGTGCACACGTGACAGTCAATGTGAGTGTAAGAGCTCAGTTGGGAGGAGGGCCCTGGGTGGCGGCTAGGGTTGAGGGAGGTGAGGGCGACGGGCAGGAGGAGGGGGCGGCGGCGCTAGGGTAGAGGGAGAGAGAATCGACGCACGGGAAGGGAGAGGAGAGAGGAAAGATAAGCACGAGGCTATTTCTTTCTTGATTGCAATGATTACATAGCCTGTCACGTATAGTTCTCGGGTAGACTTGTCTTCTAAGTAACCAAATGAGGGAAGTCCTTATAGATATAGACTCCTCCCAATCTATCTAATCTTAACCGATTATATTTCTATTTCTCTTTTTTATTGAATATCCTCCGGATATAGACATGGAGGAGCGGCGACAAAGCGCCCTCGCCAGGTCGCCTCCCTTTGCCGTCTTGGCGCCGCCTCTCTCCTCATGTGGCGCGGGCTGGCCTGGGCCTCGGCCTTCCATCCGACCCGACGATGACGGTGAGCATGCACGCCGAGTCATACCGCCTCCACCGAAATTTTTCCCGAATTTTGGTCCGCTGCCCCAACGCCCTGGGTCAAGGCCTCAGGCTGAAACAAAACGCCCTGTGTCGCTGTGGTTTTTCCTGTCGCCTCCACGGGCGCACGCCCACGGGCCACGTTCGAGTGACACCGACACGTGTCACGTGTTGGGGAGTACTGTACTACCCAGCAAAGCCACACAGAGATTAAGCTGGGACCCACAATTCCACTACAATCAAGGCCAGTTTGGATGTCAAAATTTTTAGCAAAAATGTTATTTGTAGTGTTTTTATTGTTATTTAAGAATTAGTGTCCAATCATAGTCTAATTAGACTTAAAAGATCGCCTCTCGTGGATTTCATTCTAAACTGTGTAATTAGTTTTATTTTTATTTATATTTAATGCTTCACGCACGCGTCAAAGATTCGATGTGACGGAAAATCTTGAAAAATTTAGCATTTTGGGGTGTAACTAAACAGGGCCCAAACTACATAATACAATAATCATTTATATGTGGTCCTGACGAGCATTAGGATTGTCCCGGTGACCAGCACGAAGTTGGCGGGCAAATGGCAGCCACATGTTTATCCGCTATAGGTATGAGGTGCTTCCGGCAGCAAAGACTTCACCCAAGTCAGTCAACTGGATAGGATTTCTCCACACGACCATTGACGGACTCTTAAGTAGGTCTAAACATTTTTTTTTTCACATTTTAATAGAACAAAGAGAAAAGCTAGTTTTTAGCACATTTTAAGGTTACATAAGAGTGTCATATAGGACTATCTATATTAAAAACTACGGAGTATATGCTAAAAATTAGTATTATTAGAAAAGTTAGCTTAGAGACAGTAACTACCCCTAATCCATGGCCGATAACCGTAACCTCCTCGCACTGTTGTAAAAAAACGTAACCTCGCACCGACCTGGGTCACCAAAGGCAGTTTTATATAGTGTGCACAAATGGGTCCCACTTTATATTTGGATAAAAAAAATTAAAAGTGCTTTAATACGAACAACGGCCCGTTCGCTTAAAAAAAAAAGCCAAAAACACTGTTTCGGCTAATTTGTTAGGAGAGAAAAACACTGTTTCGGCTAAAAAAAAAACTAAAAAGTACGGATTATAAGATAAGCGAATATGGCCGACCTCGTGTGTCTTTATCATCAGCACAACCCTTGTAGTATGTTGTATTTTAAAGAGCTTCACATATAACCCCTCCGTTCCAGTATATAAGGCGTAATCATCACTGGTTCAAAGACCAAGAAAGACATTCAATTCTCTCCCTTACACTGGTATTATTGTATCGATGTACGTGTGTCTAGAGAGAGCACATCTTGTATTATGGGACTTTAATAAAAAATGATTACGTCTTATATACTAGGACGGAGGGATTAACACTTTAGATTAAACACTAACAGCCAATAATATAGTGTTGACCCACCTTTCTTAACTTTTTTTCCTGTGTAAAAGTTTATGTAGATACGAGCGCTAATTGCTAGCTAGCTAGAAATTAGCACTAGTTTATCCAAGTAAAAGGACTAATAGATGAACTAACTTTTTAGCCAAATCTTTAACTACTTGTTAACCAACTAATTCGTCAACCATAACTGATTTAAGTTAATTTTTAACTCAAACTAGTAACTACGCTATGTGTATCGAATCAAAGAGACCAAAAATTAGACAACCGCACGTAGTTTTTGTTTCCCAACCATATATGGACCAATAACAAGCCTATCATGGTCAATAGGCAGGGCTCGGCGCGGCAAAGTCGCTGTTAAAAATAGATGGCTGAAACATCATGCATTAGATGGCTGATGATGAAAACATGCAGTTAGTAGTAATAATACTACTATGATAAAATATTTGTTTCCCCGAAACGATCCTGGCCACAAAGGCCTCGAAATTCCTGTCCACACGTTCCCTCTTCATATAGAGCAGTGTGAACCTTGACTCTTCCTTAGACCTCAAGAGTCAAGAGCCCGATAAAGCTGTCAACGTCAGCGTTCCTAGCTAGCTTCACACACACGGACACACCTCTGCTCTGCTCTGCCATGGCCAACCTCGCGCCGACCTGGGTCACCAAAGCCGGCTTGGGCGTGCTCACCCTCAACTCCGGCCTGGCCATCTACCGCGCCAGGGGCGACCTCGCCTCCATCCTCTTCGTCTCAGGTTCGTACACCACCCTGCTCCTCCTCTTCCGCTGCCTCCGGGACTACGAGCGGGCGGCCCCCGGCACCCCGGCCAGGGAGCGGGCGAGGCGCGCGGTGTGGCCGCTCACCACGCTGCTCACCGTGGCGTTCGCGTGGAAGGTGGCGGCCGTCATGCCTTCGGCCATCGCGGCGGCCGTCGTCTGGGCGCTCGCCGTCGCGACCACCGCCGGTGGCTTCTTTGCTCTGTTCGTTCCCGGATGAAGTCAGGATGGACCGGCCGTCAGATCAGATGCATGCTTCAGGCCGGCTCCGGGTGTGTGCGTGCGTTACTGATATCTGCAGTGCAGACAGCCGGAGATGATGTGTAATTAAGTCGTGTACGGACTACTACGGAGACTGCAGGTTTATCCTGCTCGGGTTCGGAAGGGATGGCTGCAGCAGTTACTGTTATCATGTGTATATATTGCAGATATATACTGTACGCGATGTTTTTGTTCTGCTGTACTGTATTTGCTAGTCTGTAAATGTAGTACCCTCTGTTTGTACTAAATGTTTGCAACATCAGCCATAAAATAGCGAGGGAGCTGGTTTAAATTTGTATGGATTATTGCAAATGATCGCTCTGTTTGCTTGACTTATAAGCCATATTTTTTCAGCCAACAAACAATATTTTTCTCTTACAACAAATCAGTCAACGGTACTTTCAAATTATGGCTTATCAGCCAAACGAACCGGACAGACGAGGAAGCTGCTTGTAAGAAAAAAAGATGAGGTCACCGGTGAGGTGGTCACTTTCCCCACTAGTCAGTATCTCGATCGGTATCGTGGCCACTACTGAGCACCAATAAGTGAGCATCCATGAGTCCTCCGCGGAATCAAACGAGAGAGTTGAAAGTTGGGAACCGGATAACTCTTATCTCTCGGCCGCCACAGAACAATCCACTGGAATTTTGGTGCTCGATGGTCTAAAAAATAGAAATTTTGGTCCTCATTCGCCCATTTTATCAAGTAGCCAGCGCCCATCGGTGTTGAGCCTTTTGTGCAGTTTACGGCCGCCTGCTGCAGCGGTGTTGGCGAGCTGCTCCACCGTCGCACCGCATCATCCTCTGCTACTATCATAGTACCGTCGCCATACGTCACGTCACTTACTGTCGAGAAAGCACGAAATCCTATACTAAATCCACGTCAGAGCAGTGTCCAAAGTCAGATGACCCTACCCTTAAAAAAAAGTCAGATGACCCTCGCCGAAGGGGACGTCAAAGTTCATCTAAATTTTGGATTTTAGCCCCTACTTTAGGTATTTCATGGGTATACTCCCGGAGAAACGATTTGCAGAAATGGAGCTCAGACCTTCATGCCGCTGCCTTTCTTTGGACACTGTATCATTTAGCGCTGAGTTATATGACGTGGCTCGCATGGCGAGCTGACATGGCGGCAATAGTCAGTGCCAGCTCTCTCGGTGCCAAGGCCCACAACGACCAGGTCTAGGCCATATCCTGGCGGCCAGGCTGGACCATCCCACCAGGGCCCAAGCGTCGGCGTCAAGCCGAATGACGCTGAGGTCGGCACTAAAGCCTACTAGAAAACAAAGCGCGGCGTTGCCGCGTTCCTGTGTGGAGTGCCTCCCATTGTGAAGCCATGTTTTTGTGAATCTCAAATGCGGTGGGGCAGAGGTTAGGAAGAGCGGATTGTGTCCAAATATAGTGTTAATGTCCTGATTTGTAATCTGAGCTGTACATAAATATTTATGACTTGTTCTAGAAAAATGAAGTTCTAGAGTAATTTCTACTCCGGAATTGTAGAGCACTGAGTTTATCTGCATTGCATTGCTGAAGAAGAGTGTGGAGGTTAGATGAAACCAAGCATTTCATATTACAGGTGCCAATGTGACTGATAGCTCTTGGAAGTTGGTACCCTGATATACATACAGAGATAAATGAGAGCGTGAATAAAACATTTCATATTACAGGTGCAAAAATTATGTACTGTGAAACCTGTAGTTACCATACATGTAAGGGATTATCTAAGTACAATTGTTAGCAGAGCAGAACAGAATCAAGAGATCATGGATCACTCTTGCAAAGCATTATTATCAGCGAATCCTCAAATAAGGAAAGAGTCAAATGATGCATGAAGAAACATGAAGTAATTCATTGCCACAAGCTTTTATAAGGAATAGATAGCAGTAGTACAATATAACTAATACAGAAAAAACAAATGTGCTGAATGCTAATGTTTTTTTTCAGTGGTGCAGCTTGATTTCACTGGGTGATAACGGATAAGGTTATATATATATAAGTAAGAGCATAAAAAGCTCAGAACATTTGTTTCAGAAAATGTGGTCGATATAAGAGCATAAAACAAAATTGAAGTACTGATTACTGAAGGGTGGGATCGACTAAAACTAAAAAGGTGCATCACTGACAAAGTACAGTTTGCTAATGGTCAGATATAACAGCTGCCTCTTTACCTTGTATTCAGGTTTCTCTTGAACCATTAGCAATTTTTAGCATGCAGGATGCAGCTCACATGAAAGAAACCTCGTGAGTGATAATCTTCTTAATATTCAAATGGATATCTTTCGTACATCTGGTAGTGATAACTGTGTTAACATTAGTAGTGTTTCTGCAATGATGTTTTTGGATAGAAAATGGAACTACTTACAGTGATTCCTCTTTTATAGAGCATATACAATTTGTTTCCCACTTGCAGGGTATACAATAAAAAAAGTCTAAGATAAGTTAATTTGCCCCCAGAACTCCAAAAGTCATAAGTGGGAAACTTTAGTGGCTAATAGCCAAATACTACGTCTATTCACTTCCCTAACGATTTGTTTGTCCCTAGGATGGTCACATATACAAGAGTTTAATCACTTGAAAAAATTCTGGGGCACTAAATCAGCAGAAACATTATGGCTTGCAAGATGTGCCTAGATATTATTCTTTTTTTAATTACCAATAGAACATCAGTATACAAGGTTTGTCTAACTGAATATATTGGACAATATTTTTTTAGTCCTTTAATCCCAAAGTGCCAATTGATTCATAATTAGCATAATGATAGTGTGATTTATGTCCAAATCCTATGAACCAATATTCCTAAGGAAACCTGGAATAATTGATAAATGGAAACGAACTGCACGGTAATCTCCAATGTGTTAGTAGAGATTAGAAAGACTTCACCACTACCACAGGGCGCCACTGCAGCCGAGTAGGGAGCAGAGTAGGGTACCTTGATTTTATATCTCAAAAAATGTTAGTTTATAAGGTCAAATTCACAATTCATAATACCATGAGCAGCACTTTATTGATCTGTGACTGGCAGTTATAAACCAAGATTTTTGCCTAATGCCTCTGGGTGTTTGATTGTGGTAGAAAATACAACATGATGCCCAAAAAAATAAGAGTCCTATGATGCAACCATTGCCAAGTTCCATTACTCAAAAATATGATTACTCAAAGACAGGGAAATTTCAATATTGATAATTCAAAGCTCGAGGTTATAAGCTGGGGAACACTTCATTTTCCAATTTTCCATAGGGTATTGTTGCCATTTATTGCAGATGGATGTAGCAAGGAAGAGGTAGTATGCATGCTATGCACATGATTTCCACCATATCACTTGATAACCTTTGTGGCTCAAGTATTCATCAGCATATCAGAGGTGGATCTTTTGATCTTTTTTTTTTTTTGTTATCTTTGTAAAGATGTTATAGATCCAACTATCCAAGTCCAGAACCGGTAAACAGAACTGATTTGCCTTTGAATGTTCTTACTTTTTTTCTTGAGAATTGTCTTACTGATATTGAATATGTAATGGCTGTACTGTTATTTTTATGTTTCATACATAAGCCATCAAGTCAATATTGTTCTTCTGTTTAATATTGTTTTCATGAACCGAGATTTGAGCGATTATTATATCAAACATTATGTAAGACTGAATGATAACATTCCAGTCTTTTTTTTGCTGAAAAACAAATATTCCAGCCTATAATTTGATTAACCAAAAGTAATATTGCAACCAGAATTTTTTAATCAAGAAAAAGGCATGGCCTAGAGCAAGAATTCAAGCAAGAGAGGTCTTTCAACATAGCAATGAAATGAAATTTAGTATGTGCTAATGAATCAAAGACCTATGTGTTGCATCAGAAGGCCTGTATATGCAAAGAATAACTGTCCGATAGACAGAGCTGAACCTTGTAACCATTTGGTCGAGCATGTGGTGGGCGTCGTCCATGGCGCTGTCCACCGTAGCTGCTGGGGCATTATCTGGAGCGTTCTATGGCACGAGAGGGAGCACAGAGGTACGGGGAAGCTGCGCAGTGTTGGCGCTGTTTGCCTTCTGTCTCGTGGCAGCGACGCTCACCTTCCCCCACGGCAGCGAAGACGTGGCGTGAGGAGGCGGCTGCTGCTCCCTTTTGCGCAGCCAAGTAGGGAGCACAGCAGGGGGGCAGGGCCGCGGCGCCCCGCAGCTGAGTTGCCGACCAAGGCGGCAGGGCGCCGCGCAGCAGAGCAGGGACGCTCGCCGAGCGGAGCCGGGGTCGGAGGCGGGAGGCCGGGGCGCCCGGGGCCGGGGGCGGTACAGCGAGGCTGGGGAGCAGTGTCAAGAGTTTGGGACCACGTGAGGTGTAGGCGTGGAGCCGCCGCGCCGAGTCGCCGAGCAGGGGGACCTGGGAGCCGATCCGATCTAGACTGCGGGTTGATTTCGAAATAATCTAAGGTGTATTTTGCAAAATATACTGAGAGGAGCTCTGGAGCGTGGGTTGATTTTTGAAAAATATAAGGGGTTTTTGGAAAAATGACCGCGGCTCGCCCGATCTAGGCCATCCGCGCGTCTGATCGAACGGCCTCGAAACACACGCGATGTGGCACGCTGGCTAGCCAGCTTTTGGAGGCAGGATTCATATGTAAAAGATGCTGCATGCTTGGATGCCGACCTAGCCCGCCTATGTGCCAGTCTTTGGATCTCTCAAATAGACCGTTGAAGCTTCGATTGAGTTTAAGATCTTTCTATATCAAGGTATCCTCCCTCTCTCCCTTAATTTGTACACGTTGATTTTGTCTTTTTGAAAAATGTTTTTTTTTGCATACCCTAATTTTAGTTGTGTGGTAGCTTAGTTCATGGCTTGTGGATGAAATGCTAAATCCGTGGAAGGTTTGAGTAGATTATGTGTAGTAGCATGAATTGCAATCAAATGTAGGTCCAGAATTTCATGACTAGTTAATATTCTGCCATGAGATGTTTGTGTGGCTTAGGTTCCAAACTGAGACCATGAGATAGGTTTGTTAGTATTGAACATGGAGCAATAGCATCTAGTTATGTTTATTTTGTATATTTTTTAGATTTGAAATCCAACTTTGTGACAATCATGGTTTGTGGTTTTGAAATAGATGGACAAACTAATAACTTTGCATAATGGATATGTAGTGTGAAGAGAAATGATTATGGTGGTGTTGATTTTGATGGAATGCAAGAGATGTGTATGTTCAAATTTGTACTATGGATTATCGAAGGATCACCGAAGCTCCTGGTAAGAAAAAGGTGAGGATTGACCGGTGACCGGTGATGAATATAGTAGAATTCACCGGTGAGGCGGTCATGCGCCGTCCCCATGTCACAAATCCCGTCGCCTCTCATCTAGGTACATCCCCAGAACACACATGCAGCCCAAGCAAGAGCAAGAGGGCCCGGTCCAAGAGCACCAGAGTGTATGGGTCATAGTGGGCTGTAACGTCATACCCAATAGAGAGAGGCGAGTGAGAGAGTGTAACGGTTGAATTCTGTAAACACTCTACTTTCTATTCAAGACAGAGCTAACCTCGGCTAACATCTCTCCCTCTCCTCTACTCTGATTGGCGTCTGACAACGAGGATGTCGTTGACACCCCACATAGCCACTTCTGAGCATATATAATTTAACAAATACTCTTATATTGATATCACACCATGTTGGGAATAAAATTATTTGAAAACTAGAACATGACACACGCCTAACTAAGCATGGATCGGTACTCCACAGAATCAAACGAGACAGTTGAGAGGGGTTGCGGCTAATCTGAAGTGTATAAATTTGAGCCGTTGATTTTTAAGTTTTTTGAACCAATTAATTAACCTAAGAAAAGGAAAAAGGAAAAGAAAATATCTTCAAATCCCCCATGCACGGGACAGACAGAAGCGGCGGCCTTCCTTTCAGTATGTTACATAATATAAAAAATATCAACATGTATACAACAGCTATCACGGTTTATTCAGTTATTAAAAGTTACGTTACATATATAAAAAGTATCTGTAGTTAACACATTAATTGAGACGTGAACTTTAGCAATCTAAAACATGTTATATGTTGACACGTTAAAATCGAGTGAGTATGTTATACTAACTCGAATAATACTATATTTCATAGTTGAGAGGGCCTTAGTTGTCACGTATATTGAGCATGCAAAATGGCCATGTAAAGTTTCATGTATGCACGTAAATTTTCGTGTACGTTGGGCACATACAGACGTCAATTTCACGTCTGTTTGAGCACATACGTGTGGTACGCATTACTTGAAGAAAAAAATAGGTAGTTTACTATAACAAAAAATTACAATGGATCATCTAAAGTTAAAAATAAAATAAAAGATTTACCACATCCAATGGATCATGTATGCATCAATTAGATTTAAAAATATCTTTATATCTAAAACTTTTCCTGATTTATCATACTTTCTAAAATTAAAAATTAAATAAATATATATATTTCATATATTACCTCCTAGCTAGGAGGTAATAGATGATCGTGACCGTTCGATCGAAACAAATGAACGGCTCACAGTTATTTGGTTGTATCGCAACAAAGCCTACTTTTATATTATTTTTCCATTAAAACATGCCATCGTTTTTAATCTTCTGCATCAATGAAATAGGCACACACTCATGCCCATTCGTAAAAAAAAATTCTAGATTCATGACACCGGGAGATATAGGTCATAACAAGAACCACCATAGTTTGAGCTAAGTTTTTAACTAAACGCATGCATATTGAAGATATAGAGGGTGAAATGCAAAGAAGAAGCTATAGATATTGATTAAAAAATATATAGATCAATAATTGAACAACAGAAAAAGGTGCAAATGAGTACAAGTATTTTCATTACTTGTAGGTATTATACACTAATAACTAAACTAACATATAATGTTTATAACTTGTGCGTGAACATGGGTTAATAGCATAGTTATTGAATCGGACAGAACCGGCGGTTCGACCAGAAAAAACGAAACTAGAGCCTCCATCGGTCCAGTCCAGCTTAAAGATCGTCGATGCAATTGAACTAGGAAAAATTAGTTGAACCACCGACTTTTATTGCGTAACCAGTGAAAACCACTTAAAAACTGGGAGTGGAACCCCTGTAAAATTAAAGTCGAGACTGAGTGCAACACTCGAGCAGGCACATGATCACGTGGGAGGGCCGCTGTAAAAGCCGGGACTGAGTGCTACGCTCGAGCAGGCACATGGTCTCGTGGGAGGAGGGAGGAGAAAACGAACACATGGTGACGTGGGAGGAGGGACACTGTAAAAGCCAGGACTGAGCACAACGTAATACTCGAGCAGAAACATGGTCCCGTGGGAGGATGGAAGAGAAAACGGTGTAAAAGAGAGGAAGGAGGGAGGAGAAAACGCTGTAAAAATGTGATGAAAATGAAGGGGAAGTGATTCGAACTCAAGCAACACCACTGAGCTATGTGGATGCTTGTGACATTGATATTGATATACATGTCTGACCGATCCTATTTGAACTGTATTAAGCCGGCGGTTGAACCAATCAAACTATGAACCGAGACCTTTACCGGTTCGATCTTCGATTCGGTCCTAGCGTAACAACTATGGTTAATGACAGCGTCAAAAGTCAGCTGACACTCCCTTTCCACCGGCCACCGGTGACCGGCCTAATTACGAATTCACGTATCCACCTCAAGCCCGGCGTAGGCCGGCGCCGGTATATACTTTTGACACCAGAGCAAGGTACCAGTTACCTGCAAAAACAGACGCTGGTGGTCCGGCTCGTTTGTCCTTGACTTTTTCAGTGGAGGCTCACTGCCGTCCATTGCGGTACCTACTGAAAAACAACGAGAAGTTGTCAATGTCAGTCCGGCACCATTAGACTAAGTCACCGAAAGAGCAAGCATAATCTGACGAAATAAACGGCCATATAATTGAGTAATGAGCACAAGACTCCACAAAAACCTTATTTAGCCGCGTTCACACCGAACGAGGAATCCAGGCCCACCCTCGCGTGAAACAAAGCCACAAAGGAGTGCATTCCGCGGCGTAGTATAAAGCATATATCTTGCGAAATTCCTATGTACGAGCTCACGTCGGGAACTAGCTGGCTCAGGCGGCCTCAGGCACGGTGGCACGCTACGAATGGACGGCGGCGGCGATAATGGCCGCTCGCTCCTGACCATGCTAGGCCTCGGCGTCCTCGCCTGCAACTCTGCCGCGGCCGTCTACAGGTCCTGGGGCGACGTGGCCTCGGTGCTGTTCGTGGTCGCCGCCAACGTGGCGCTGCTGCTGCTCCTGCATTTTCTGCGCAAGTTCGAGCGCGCGCGACCTGGGGACGACGACAGGGGCAAAGCCAAGGCCGCTGTCTGGGCGCTCACCACGCTGCTTACGGCGATGTTCGCTTCGCGTGTGGCGCCGCTGATGCCGCCAATCGTCGGCGTCGCCGTCTGGGTGGTGGCTCTGGCGACGGCCGGTGGTGGGTTCTGGGCCTTGTTTATTGGCCCCTGAGAACTGAGAAGCCGCCAGCCAGTGATGACTGATGAGTGCGTTATTGCTAAGGCCATGCATGTCATAGGCGTATTTGACCATTCATATGTATCTTTTTTTTTCTTTTTCTTTTTTTGCATCTCTCTGTTTTCCCTCTTCTGCCAGTGCCAGGACGAACAAGGTCACGGCCATGTCAAGGGATGCTGACTCAGGAACACGCTGGTTCAGCTGTTTATGACGACGTTACATTTTCTTTTCAGTTCACCTGCTGCTCCATCTGTGTCGTCGCGTGGATTTGCCTTTCCTAATATGAGGCCATTTTTCTGTGCTCCGACTTTTGGCGGACAAGTTTGTAGAAAAACTTTTTGGCAAACATGCGTGTCACAGTTTTGGAGGAAAACTTGCAGTGGAACTTTGAAAACTTGTTCACAGCAATGGCATTCTGTTCCTTGTTTCATCAGGAGCTTTGCGAGATGGGTTTTCCTCTCGTGCTCTCGGTGTGATGCTGCGGGTTCAGTCAGCGCACTCCTTCCGGTAATTGAGTACGTAGCCAATACACGGCTGCGCAGTGGGCAGTGGCCAATGGCCAGTGGGCACCAGCGGCATGCAGCCGGCGGCTTTGCTGTTGCTGGTCTGGTCTATGGAGACAGCAGACAGGAATTGGCTTCGTCCATAGTCGCAGTGGCGGCGCATACTAGGTGTCCTTAAAAATCAGGAATCGACAGCAAAGCATGGCTACCATTGCGGCGAAACGCTGGGTGTAATAGTGTAGCTCCAGCCTCCAGGTTGCAAGCCGCGTGCCAGAAAGCGGCAGATGGAGTTCTAGACTTAGTCTAAATATGCCATTATTTTTTGAGAAAATTATGTTCTTGTCTTTGTCCAATACTTCGATTGTGATTTTGCCGCTGTTTTTTCAACTTTGTATTTTTATCCTTGTTATTTTGAATTGAACTGTCCATCTGCCTCTCTTTTGGATGTCCGTCAAATACCCAGGCAATAGATGGATTAAAAAGAATTTGAAACCTGAAAAGAAAAGGCCAAATGACCGCAGTGCCCCTTATCTCTTTCTGGCTCTTCCTCGACTCGTCCAAACACACGCCACCAGGAGCGGGCGGTGGTGCGATGCAGGCTCGTGTGGTGTAGGGCGACGTGGTTCCTGGCGGCGGTGCGGCCTAGGGCGTGCGGTGCGGCGGCGCGGAGCGGGCTCGGGCACGGTGCGCGGGGGCAGGCGGCGCGGCATCGAGAGCGGGCAACAGCAGTGCCTCCTGCCGCCCGCCGTTCTTCTTCTGGGTGCGGCTCAGGGGCGCCTGCCTCTTGTTCTTCTGGGCACGGGATTGGCGTCAAGGTGCGTAGATAGCCGCGTGGTTGCAATCCTGCGTCCCGGCCACCGCCACCGCCTTTGCCGCGCTCCTCTCGGCTTGCCGCTCCCACCCGCATGTGCGCTAGATCCACGCGCACCTCCACGTCCACGGGCTAGACACCAATGAGTTCCTCCTCACCAGGCTCGTCGACCTCATGCTCGGCGCCACTGACGACGCACGCAGGGTGCTCGACGGGATGCACGAGCACTAGGCGAGGGCGACTGCCTACTCGTGGAACGCGCTCCTGCACTGGCACGTCTGCCGGGGATGCGGCGAGGCAGCGGGCCCCGCTGCCGATGCGTTCGGGGAGATGCGCGCCGCGGGGGCCACGCCAACGAGTACACGTACGACTGCGTGCTCAAGTCCATCTCCCGGAGCGCCAGGCCATCGATGACCATGGCCACCGCCACGCACGCGACTGGGCTCACGGACGTCTACTTCAAGTGCGGGAAGGTGAAACTCACAGTGAGGGTGTTTGAGGAAATGCCTGAGAGGGACGTGATCGCGTGGGGGTCAGCCATTGCTGGGTTCGCACACAAGGGGGTGAAGAGGGAAGCCCTGGAGATAAGGTGCCATTGCTGCCAAAATTTTGATGTTTTTTCAATATTAAATCTAAGTTGAAATAATTGCTAGTTGTGCCAAAAATATATTTGGCCAAATTTAATCATTTGTATCAACATACAATAAAAAAAGTCTAATTGCAAATCGGGGGTACAATCACAAATAGGCATAACAAGGGTAAAATCACATGGGCATTTCTATCCTTTTATACAAAATTTAACACCGTTAGGGAAGGATGATGGAGTAGGAGCAAACTGGTGCTTCGTTTTGAAATCACAGGGGTAAATTCACAAAGTCAAAAGAACAGAGACAAAATCACAATTTCGATACAAAATATGAGTAAAAATGCAAGAGCCCCTTATTTTTTTTGAGTATCCTAACGACTTGAAATGGAAAAACTCAAAACTAGAAAGTTGTAGATCTCGTCGAGATCTATAATTTTTATATAAAAATTATCTTCATTTAATACCGAAAAGATATGATTTTTCTAAGATATATTAATCATATCAAATCATATCTTTTTTTGCGAAATTAAATGAAGATAATTTTTATATAAAAATTGTAGATCTCGACGAGATCTACAACTTTCTAGTTTTGAATTTTTCCATTTAAAGTCATTAAGATGCTCAAAAAAATTAATGAAATATTTATACCTAAAGGTATTTTTCGATTTTTCACACCTGTACTTTGACAACTTTAGAGTCTAATCTGACGGTAGTGACATGGAAGACAACAAAAAATTAGAGCAGACACTGAAGTTCACCGAACTTTTCTAGTGGCTCATGAGTAATTACAATATTTTATAATGGCTCACAAGAAATTTATAACAGGTAATTCGTTGTGAGCACGCTGCGTGCCAGAAATCGATAGATGGAGCTCTACCCTCACGGCGTGCTGGCCAAGCTCGGCCCCGCCGCTCTGACGGGCACCTCCGTGCTCGCCGCGTACAGATCAAGGGACGACCCGCGCTCTGCCGCGTTCGTGGCCGGCGCCTACGCCTCCACCGCGCTGCTCTTCCACTTCCTGCGCAAATTCGAGCGCGGGGAAGGGGACAGGGGTAGGACCAAGGTGACGGTGTGGCTGCTCACGACTCTGCTCACGGCCATGTTCGCCTGCAAGGTTGCCCCGCTGATGCCGCTGGCCGTCAGTTTCTTGGTGTATCTGATGGCGGCCGGAACCGTCGGCGCTGGATTCTGGGCGTTGTTTCTCCATCAGTGAGGTGATCTCCTCGTCCTATACATGCAGAATAATGTGTCCGCCGCTGAATAACTTCTTCCTGCATATGCGGCAGCCAGGTGCCATACTGCCATCAAACTCTTGTTTCTCCATCAGTGAGGTGATTTCCACGTCCTATATAATAAGCAGAATCATGTGTCCGCCGCTAAATAACTTCTTCATAATATGCGGCTGCTATCCAATTCTTGTTTCCTACTCCTTTTACAAATAACTTCTTCCAACATATTGCCATGTTCGTTTGGCTGATAAGCTATGACTGAAAGTACTGTTGGCTGATTCGTTGTGAGAGAAAAATATTGTTCGTTCGCTGAAAAAATACGAATTATAAGCCAAGCGAACAGGACGATAATATGCGAGTACTTATCTATAGACAAATCCTTGTTTCTATACAAATGAAGTTATCCCTTTTTACGCAGACATTTATAAACATACATGTGCACTCACTAACTTACTGTTTCTAGTCTGTTAGGCCCTCTTTCGAAAGGGCTTTAAACAGATTTATTAGTTTATTGTTATACTTCTACCATAGGAAGCCGTGGCAACTATTGTTATAGTACCATATATATGAAGCCGTAGCCGGTGAAGAAAAAGAACTGCATTCCCTGAATTCTACTCCATTTGATGAGAGAAAATAGCTAATGTGACAGTACCTTTTTTTTTTAAAAAAAAAACTATGTGACAGTACCTTGAGTGTGTGCTAAAATATAGGTGAAGTCCAAGCCTTTTAAAGCCCAGCCAAAAAGTATCTAAATGTATACTAAAATGAACTTTGCTGAAAAGACAAAATGTAAACTTGCTGAAAATATAGTGCACTTCATGCCCAAACCGACTAACTGAGGGACTTAGGCACTCAACAACCATTATTGTACTCTCTCAGTCCATCCTAAAATGAATAAACCTTTAGTGGTATCTAAAGTTATATAATATTTTAAGTTTTACGGATATATTGTTTGGTTCCGAGACTGATATGGGATGGGACAATCCCATTTAAAATTTGAGGGACAAGATCACCCCATCTACTGTTTGACTGGGAGAGGATGAATCGTCTACAATACTGCTACAACACGAGCGTCCGTCCGGCGTCCAAAAGCCGGACGCTACATGGTCTCACGGTGTTCATGTATTGTACCCACTACATAAATATCTGATATTCCTGCCACATACTCAGGTGGCCACTTAGACTTATCCTTTCTTGTTCCATATTGTCTCTCTCTCCTCTGTCTCTCCATTCAAAGCAATAGGGAGGAAGGATGTCATGGAGCTTGTGCATCTCCTCCCCGTCTCGAACTCGCGCAGCCACCTGCCCCACGCGTCTCACGACCATACCCCACCCGCCCTCTGCACGCCGCCACTAAGCTCTGCACGCGCTGCCGCCGAAGAGCCCCGTGTTGCCGGTGAGCTCCATGTCACCGACATCCATGTACCGTCGTTGAGCTCTGCGCGCGCTACCACCTGCAAGCCCGCGTGTTGTCAGCGAGCTTTGTGCCGCTGAGGTCCACGCGCCGATGAACTCCGCACTGGCGACCTCCGTGACATCCAGCTTCGTGCTGGCGTCGAGCTCCGCGTCGACTAGCCACATTTCGCCCAAGGAGCAACTGAAAGCGCATGTTGCAAGCGTATGTTTCAAGTGTTTCATATGCGTGTTACAAGTGTTTCATGTGGATGTTGCATATGTTGCCATGGCTACACATATGTTACAAGTGTATTGTTCCAAATATTTCAGTTGTTTCAGACGTAAGCTGCATAGTGTATTGTTCCAAATATTTCAGTTGTTTCAGACGTAAGCTGCATGTGTTTTATCTAGGTGTTGCATATGTTTCACACATATGTTGAAAGTGTTTCCTCCGGATATTGCATATGTTTCGCACATATGTTGCAAGTGTTTTATCCGGATGTTGCATTTTTTTTGCAAAGGCTACACACGTGTTTTCTTGGTGTTACGTATGTTGCAAGTGTTTCAACTGTTTTGGACGTACGTTCCAAGTGTTTCATCTAGATATTGCAAAAGTAGATCTGGTGTTGCACATGTTGTTGTAGGACCCATCTGTAGCAACCGCCAGCTGCAGCTGCTGGAACTCGCCTGCATGAGTCTGGGTGTGGAGGGTGGTGCGAGCGGCAAGCGCGAAAACGGTGTGGGCGCAGATCGAGACGGAGCAGCATGGAACACGGAGCGACACGGGCACAGTGTGGCGCGGGACACGGAGTGGCACAGGACGCGGTGTGGGCGCGGTACACGGAGCGACGTGGGCCCCACGTGAAGCAGGCGTGCAGGCGGGCACATCAGCATGCCCATGCGGGGCGCGGGTAGGCGCAGCAAGCGCGGGCATCCTGACGCTAGCCTGAGCAAATCATCTATGCTTTGTGTTTGTTTTTAAGACATTGGAAGGTGGGATGAGCATATAACAAATAGGGCCCATGTGTCCGCCTTACTTCTACTTTCCCATTCTTCTTCTCCCCATGCGTGCCTCTTCCTTGCCATGGCCGACATTCACCGGTCGTCCCCTCGCCCTCTTTCTCATGGCGGGAGGCCGAGCACGGCCCTCGTCCTCTTTCTTTCTCACACATGCCACGGAGACCTAGAGCTTGAGTATGGACCATGTTGCGAAGGGTCCTTGCATGTCAGGCTAAGCTCATTTGGGTTTGAGGCCCTATTGCGCTCGCACGTGGCCTGGCAACCTCAGTTGCGGTGTAGTGGCCTCAACGGCGTCGCCAACGTGCTAGCAAATTCATGACATCACCCACGCCCCTGGCGACCTTGGTGACCTCGCTGGTGCGTCCTCTTCTCACTTACACACCCATTGTCACACCTCTCCTTGCACGGCCATGCACTCGTGCCAAGAGCGCTCATCCTTGGGGTAGACCTCGTGTCCAACAAAATTTTGAGAACAAGTTGGCTCAGGATCTATAGGAAATATTCCCTAGTAATTAGGGTCGCTGCGTCTCGATGTCTCTGAACCAAACACCATTAAAAAATTAAATTAAATATCCTCCTTCGTCCCATCGTACCCGTAAACCAAATGTTCCATGGAAAAGACTACCAATATCTATCACACCGCTAGTCCATGTGTTTCTAACTATTCTAATTTGGTATTATAAATGTTGGTGCTCTTTTCTATAGATTCGGTCATATTTAAGACAATCTGAATCACTATTTAGAAGTTGATTTACTTTAATTGTGTATTTTTTTAGCAAATTTAATTGTGCATTCTCTAGCAGCTGTAGCAACTCTGCCCCTACACCACTCCGCTCCCTGTCCACCGTCTGCGTCAATTTCATCGAGCCTTGTTATTGTTACGTCACTGTCTTGGTATTGTCCACCGGGGGGGGGTGTCACTTTCAACAAAATTACCCACACTGCCATCGGTTATGAAGAAAACGTTTTGTTCTTTTCCCTTCTCTTCCCTTCCGTGCGACTTCGAGCCCGTCCGTCCGCAAGTGGCGACGCCTAGGCGGAGCTAGGGTTTGGCAGCAGCGCATCTCGCCGGCCGTGCCCCAGCCTCCTCAAGCGTCGCCCGGTCCTCTCCAGCGCCGTCCTAGTCCTCTCCACTGCCGAGAATCGCCGGCCCCGCCCCGTCCCGGCCTCTCTGGTCCAACACGGACCCCTGCCGCCGGGTGCTCGCCGTTCTGGCCCAGCTCCTCACCGCCCCCCGGAGTCGCTGGCTCCGCCCTGTCTCTCCTCTCTGCTGCGGCGCGGGATTGGTCCTCTTCGCTCTGGTTCGGCCCTGCCTAGCTCGCGAGTGAACCGCGCCCAGCCGCAGCACCTACGGTCGACGCCCCTTTCAACGACCTCAGCTTCATCGATCTATGCCTCCAGTGACCGGATCTGCAACGTAGGTACCTCAATCTCCGATAAATGGTTCGATGCATGTTATTTATTCAGTACCATGTGCGGTGTGTATGTTAAAAATGATGGCATGGTATTATGGTAATTTAGAAAGTCTGAAAAAATTGCTTTGTTTGATTCAAGAATGGGTGACAAGGCAGATTGGAGTGATTTCTTTTTGAAGCATTTGATTGATATCTGCAAATGGGAGATAGAAGCTGGGAATAGGCCCCTGGGACTTTTCACTAGTACTGGTTGGAAAAATCTTGTATCTAAGTTTGAAGAAAGAACCGGTGACAAGCGAACAAAGATACAATTGAAGAACAAATTAGACAACATAAAAAAGGAATATGGATGGTTCATGGAGTTCAAGAATTATGCCACCGGACTTGGATGGGACGCGGCAAAGGGAGCTGTTGATTGCCCTCAGGAATGATGGACTGAACACCTTGCTGTAAGAACTGAACTCTCACTATTAATATTCTTTTTCATACTTTGATATGGTGTGTCTTGCTAAAATTTTTTATTCAATTTCATAAATGCGATAACCGTGAGAATTGACTAAAATGCAACCATGTGAGGTTGAGAAAACAAGGACCGAAGTACCTAGATGATCTTGATCTAATTTTTGGCAAGGTACATGTGACTGGGGCCACTGCATCCTGTCCTGGAGATATATCCTCTGATGAGGCAAGTGATGAGGACGTGACCGAGGTACCAAAACCTCCGGATAATGATAATGTCAAGCTAGCCGCTTTGAAGAAACCAAGGAAAAAGAAACGCAAGAGCTCTTGTACTGAAGACAAAGAAGAGAAGAGTCCATTTTTTTCGCATGTACAAAAACACATGTTTGAAGATAGAAAGTGCAGCAGACAAGATCTCCTCAAGTGTATTTGCATCATCAGCTCCTCCAACTAATTTAGTCCCCACTATTGGAGAGGCTATGAAGATGGTCGAAGATTGTGGGGTGGAAGAAGGAACTGCTCTAATGCACACTGCCACCATGTTGATCATGAAGCCTAAATTTAGAGAGGTCTTCAGTCATATCAAAACAAATAAAGGAAGGCTGGATGTGATTGAGAGGGAGCATGCTGAAAAGGAGATGATGAGGCAGCAGTGAACCAATTTTTATTTCTATTGCTGTCGTGTGAACCAATTTTAATTTCTATTATTGTCGTGTGAACCTATTTTAATTTTTATTGTGAGAACTATTAGTTGTATGGCTGTAACAAATAATTTCCTTGTGCTGAGACTATTTGTGAGATTATATCTTTGTGTGACATTATTTCTTTGTGTCAGATTATATCCTTATGTGAGATTATTTCCTTGTGTCAGATTATTTCCTTGTGTCAGATTATATCCTTGTGCATATAATGATGTATCCTAGGTCAATTGAATTAATAAATTTTAATATCCTTTGTAGATGGATGACAACTTGGAAGGTGTAGCCAAAGAAGGACAGAAGTTACTCCTAGCTGAGCTTTCCCAGCATGCTGTTGTTATTGGTAAAATGGGTGCACAATACACTAAGTGTTATTTTGACAAAGGTGAGTACAGGGAAACACCAGAAACTGGAATTTAATGGGTGATGAGGTGCTTTGCTCGTCCAAGGTACTTCTATAAGATGTTTCGAATGAGCACTGAGGTCTTCACGACACTACATGAGTTGTTAGTATCTACCTACGGTTTGACCTCCACTAACAATGTTTCATCCATTGAGTCATTGGCAATGTTCTTGTGGATTGTCGGAGGCCCATAATCATTTTCATAAGCTAAAAATCGCTTCACTCGGTCACTGTGGATAATTCACACTAAGTTTCACGAGGTACTTAAGTGTTTGCGCAAGTTAGCTAAGGACAATATTAAGCCGAGAGATGCTAGTTTTTCTACAAAACATGAAAGAATCAAAGATAAACGTTTCTGGCCTTACTTCAAAGGCGCTATTGGAGCAATAGACGGTCCACATGTTCTAGTGGTTGTCCTAGCCAAGGATATGGTTAACAGTGAAGAGCCAACTAATATATGGGTGGACTGAGAGACGACTGCAAAAACCCTATACAGCCAACAGCAAGCTGTATTATTAGCTTTGCTCTAAGCGATCTCCCTCCGTCTCAAAAATAGAAGACGTGATTTGACTCGGTGCGATCTTCGGTACCATACTTAAACCAGTTATAATTCATGACAACAACAAAAGTATCATTAGAAAGTACCTGTAAGCACAAATCTAATGTTACCACTATTGTACTATAAAAGTTTTATATTGTTAGACCAGTTATTGGTTAAAGATAATGAAGTTTGAATTTTGAAATTTATACATGTCTTGTATTTTGAAACGGATGGAACATCACTTCTTTTGAGGCGGAGAGAGTTTGAGAGTATATCTCTCGCTTGTGTCGTCACCTTCCTCCTTTGCTTGTCTCCCATGCACGGCAAGAGTGATCATTGTGGCTGCATTTTTTAATCAAAGCGTTTTAATGTGCGGGTGAACATACCATTGTGTGGTGGGCAATAGCTATTGTCCTTTTACATACGTAGATCCCATATTAATGCTACTTCCTCGGTCTCAAATTATAAGTCGCTTTGACTTTTTTAATATATCTATTTACTATATGCATCTAGATATATATAATATTATTATGTCTAGATACATAAGAAAATGAATGAACCAAAAAAGTTAAAATGACTTTGTCGGGGACCAATATTAGGGTACCCGAAGAGGAGGAGCTAATGACCGTCAACATTGATTCATCCGCGCGATCGAGAGCGCGACTACACCGCTTGCCGAGTCACTCCTCGTCCGTCCGCCGAGACCATGGGCCCCGCCTCAAGCTGACTCCCGAGGGCTGGCTCCGCATCGCCCGACATCTAAGGGCAAACTCCGTCTCGCCCGACGTCTGCGCACTGCACCTTCATAACTACATGCGCAGATAAGGCAGGGCACTCAAGTCAACCGCAATACCGAGGACCATACCCTGCACGCCTGCAGGAAAGTACCGTCAGAATATGACAAGACGGGCGCTTTAAGCCCTTCCAGGCATGTCAAAGCCTGAACAGTATTGTAGGCGCCGACATTTGTCTTACAGTGTTGTGGGCGCCGCCATTTGCCCTCGGGCGTGGATCCTAACGGATGCATACGACAACCACTACGGTCCAGAAGAAAACTCGCATCATCTACAGTACGAACGTGCGGTCATTGCGCTGTCTGCTCCCCGTAGGTTCGTGGATCAGCACCCTGGTCCGTCGCGCCGCCCGCCGGGGCAGGATGAGACGTGACCACTTGCTGACAAAGCCAGAACATGGCATCGTCAGTGGACAGACGCCCAACGTGGCCCTATCAGGATCTGCGGACATGCACCCAGCATGGAGCTATCCCTGGCACCGTCTGCCGTGTCAGCGGGCTCACTCAGAGTAAAAGGAAGACCCGGCATCTTTGAAGGACCTCCTTTGCCTCTGGTTTTTTTTCTTTCTCCCATCTATAATCCCTGCTTCCCCTTGGTCTATAAAAGGGAAGACAGGGCACCCCACTAAGGGGATCGAAAAAAGACACCACGCATCACATCACACACAGTTGAGCGGCAACCAAGCTCTCAGCGCCCATTCGACCCTTCCATCAGAGACTTGGGACCTGTCCCTCTCTCGCCCGTTTTTAACCCCTACTATGAACTTTTTGGTGCTAATAACATGAGCAGCAGCCATGAACTGGACGTAGGGACATTCTGCCCAAACCAGTATAAACCTTGTGTCTTTTAGCACACCATCTGAGTCCAACGTGCAGTAACATAAATTTACTCGTTGGTGTTTACTCGAAACACCGACAATTGGCGCGCCAGGTAGGGGACCTTTGCGTGTTCCGACATTAACATTAGGCCATGGATGGCTAGCCATGGTATCAGCTGGTTCCTGGGCACACACGTGCGCTTCGGGGACCTGGACTTCATCATCATGATGGGAGGAGTGTTGGCATTGGCTCACGCCGCCATCCGACCTCTCCCCTCCATCAACCTCGACTACGGGAGGCTCGAGCGCCAGCTCAGCCTCTCCCTAGGACCCCAACCGTCCAGGGAGGACCCACGCCGCCTCACCTTCTCTGACGACAATGACATGGCGCTGCTCGCCGGAGGGGAACCCCTCTCTCTGGAACACCTCAAACGAAGCACCCCAACAGTGATTCCGTTCGGTCTCCACAACGCCGCGGCGACCGTTAGCCACCTTGTGGCACAACGCATGGTTTCGCCTCCCACGAACAACGAATTCATGGAGGTGATCGAACACATCATGGAATCTTTCCATGACGTCCTGGCAGAGGAGCCAGAGTCAGAGTCACCCTCTGGCTCTGACTCTAGCAGGGGAAGCCATCACCCCTCTCATGAATGCTTCATGATGGGTACCCCCGAGGGGCATGTCGAAAGCGTCCACGAGGAGGAGGCTACCCCAACAAACGACCTCGACGACGAGGCCAAGAGGGAGACAGCGGCCCCGCCACGCATGCCGGTGGAGCAGCTAAAAGCCCAACTCCGAGAGATCGAGGAAGCGCGACTCCAGCTCGAGCAGGAATGCGCGGAGCTCGAGCAGGAGATAGAGCACCGTGGAGACAGTGGGCGCGCACGTGCCATGGCCCGCGACATGAACTGGAGGATCATCGCCGATGATGAAGCCCTCCCTCGCTTTGCCTGGGCAAGCCAGAACATCGCCGCCTCGGTGGCCTTACTCCATGGCCTTCTAGAGGCCACGATGCCCGAGGATCATCAGGCCCACTACGAGATTCGCACGCTGCTCGAGCATACAGCAGCACAGCAGGCCGAGAGCTCGTTGTCTTGGTGATGCGAGCTCGATGCCAGCCAGTGCACGCTCTCAGAGCATCCCGGCAGGGACGCGTCGGTCCACTAGGCGCTACAAAGCGGTGGGCAGCGCACCGCGGTCCCGGTGCATCAGCATCTCAGCCGCAACCATGACGCACGCAACACCTTTGACGCTTGCAGGCGTACCCACGATGATCCAAGAGAGGGAGCTAGCCATGTCTATCACCCTCGCCATGGTGGATGCTACGACAGCGGCGAGGACCAGAGCCTGAGCCTCGGCCTGCCGGGGCCTCAGGCCTTCGACCGACACATCCTCAACGCTGCCTTCCCGCCAAGGTATCAGCCACCAACCAACATCCCGAAGTACTCTTGGGAGATGAACCCTGGACTATGGCTCGAGGATTATTGGCTTGCCTGCCAAGCCGGTGGTGTGGATAATGATGATTTCATTATCCGCAACCTTCCACTGTTATTAGCTGATTTGGCATGAACATGGTTCGAACACCAGCCGCCCAACAGAATCCAGAGTTGGGCGGACCTGAAGGAGATCTTCGTGGGTAATTTCTAGGGCACATACAAGCGCCCTAGAAACCCATGGGACCTCAAGAACTGCCGATAGAAGGCCAGAGAAACCCTCCGTGGGTACATCCGACGCTTCTCCCGACAGTGCAACGAGTTGCCTAAGGTCGCCGACGCCGACGTTATAGGGGCTTTCCTATCCGGGACCACCTATGAGTCTCTAGTTCACAAGCTAGGACATAAGGGCTCGCGAACCACCAAGGAACTCCTGGACATCGCCACCAACCATGCCTTGGGCGAAGAAGCGGTTGGAGCGATCTTCGATTGCCTCAATGGCAAGGCGAGGCGAGATGAGATGAGGATGCCGGCGAAGGAGCCTCCAATCGTCCCGCCAAAAAGAAGAACAAGAAGCAACGGCGCGAGGGCTCGCTCGTGGCCGCCGCTGACCGCAGGGGTGGTCGGAAGCCCGCGGAGGGCACACCGAACCATTTCAAAAAACTACTCGAGGGGCCATGCCTGAACCATGCCTTCCCGGTCAAGCATCTGTACAAGGACTGCAGCCTCATGAGGCGGTTCTTATCCGGAGGCTCCAACAAAGGGTAGCATGGGAAGGACCCCAACCCTACCACGGACAACACCAAGGGGAGGGACGATGGCTTTCCAACACCGGATGGCTACCTCATGATCTTCGGAGGATTAGAGGCATATGACTCCAAACGCCACTAGAAGATCGCACGCCACGAGGTCTATGCGACCGAACCGGCCACACCTGCCTTCCTCTGGTGGTCTGAGTCCGCTATAACCTTCGATCGGACCGACCATTCAGAGAGCGTCCCACAGCCAGGGAGATACCCGCTCGTGGTCAACCCAATCATCAGCACGAAGTGGTTCACCAAAGTGTTGATGGATGGAGGCAGCGGCCTGAACATCATGTACACCGAGATGCTCGACGCTATGGGCGTTGACCAAGCGTGCATTCGACCAACCAGAGCGCCCTTTCATGGCATCGTGCTTGGAAAGCAGGCCATGCCGCTTTGGCAGATCTATCTGCCCGTCACCTTCGAGGGTCCGTCCAACTACAGGACGGAGACTCTAGCTTTCGAAGTGGTGGGGTTCCACAGAACTTACCACGCCATCCTAGGGCGACCATGCTACGCGAAGTTCACGGCCGTCCCCAACTACACCTACCTCAAGCTGAAGATGTCGGGCCTAAGTGGGGTCATCACCGTCGGCACATCCTTTTAGAACGCCTACGAGTGCGAAGTCGAGTGCTGTGATCGCATCGCAGCGATCGTAGACTCCGGAGAGCTCGCGGACATCAGAAAAGAGGTCACCCAAGAAGCGCCCGACCCCAAACGGTCGATCGGGTCCTTCGAGCCAGCGGAAGGCTCTAAGGAAGTCCTCATAAACCTCGGGAGCACCGAGGGAAAAAACGGTGCGCATTGGTACCACGCTTTCCTCCGAATAGGAAAGCGCGCTCATCGGCTTCCTCCACGCCAACAAGACATCTTCGCGTGGAAACCCTCGGACATGCTAGGGATTCCAAGGGAAGTCACCAAGCATGCCTTGAAGATCCACCTAAGCTCCAAACTAGTGAAACAATGCCTGTGTCGCTTTGACGAGGGGAAACGTAGGACCATCGGCGAGGAAATCGCAAAGCTTTTGGCGGCCGGATTCATCAAGGAAGTGTACCACCCAGAGTGGTTAGCCAATCCCATTCTTGTATGAAAGAAGAGTGGGAAATTGGGGATGTGTGTTGACTACACGGGTCTCAACAAGGCGTGCCCAAAGGATCTGTTTCCTTTGCCACGCATAGACCAAATAGTTGACTCTATCGTAGGATGCGAAACCCTCTGCTTTCTTGATGCGTACTCCGGCTACCATCAAATCACGATGAAAGAGTCCGACCAGCTGGCGGCATCTTTCATCACCCCCTTTGGATCATTCTGCTACATCACAATGCTGTTCGGTCTGAAGAACGCTGGGGCCACATACCAGTGTTGTATGCTCAGGTGTTTTGGTGACCTCATCAAGCGGACCGCTGAGGCCTACGTTGACAACATCGTGGTCAAGTCCAAACGGGTTGACCACCTCGTAGCTGATCTTGAGCAGACCTTTACAAAACTCCGAGCAAACGGCATCAAACTCAATCCTAAGAAATGCGTTTTCGGGGTCCCGAGGGGCATGCTACTTGGTTTCATTGTCTCTAAGCGTGGCATCGAAGCAAACCTGGAGAAGATCTCAGCCATCACAAGGATGGGCCTAATTCAGAACATGAATGGAGTACAATGAGTTACAGTGTGCCTCTCCGCACTCAGCCGCTTCATCTCGCGCCTCGACGAACGAGGTCTCCCCCTTTATCGACTTCTGAAGAAGGCCGACCACTTCGAATGGACATCCGAAGCCCAGGAGGCACTTAACATGGTCAAACTACTTCTGACGAAGGCCCCGATCCTAGTTCCTCCTACAGATGGAGAACCCCTTCTGCTCTACATTGCGGCCACCACGCAAGTGGTCAGCGCCGCCCTGGTGGTAGAGCAGGAAGAAGAGGGGCATGCCCTCAAGGTACAACGACATGTGTACTTCATCAGCGAGGTCCTATCTCACTCAAAAACCCGCTACCCCCAAATCCAGAAACTTCTATACACCGTCCTCATCACCAAGAGGATGCTACGCCACTACTTCGAGTCACATCTGGTGATAGTCGTGATGTCCTTCCCCCTCGGCAAGGTCGTCCAAAACCAGGATGCCACGGGAAGAACCGTGAAATAGGCACTCGAGCTAATGGGTCAGGGCATTGCGTATGCCTCCCGGACGACCATCAAGTCCTAGGTGTTGGCTGATTTCGTCGCAGAATGGACCGAGGTCCAAATGCCACCGACGGTCATCGATCAAGAGTACTAGACAATGAACTTCGACGGATCGCTGTTGAAGAAGGGCGCCGGTGCGGGGCTGGTCTTCGTGTCGCCCCTCGGGGTATGCATGAGGTACATGGTCCGTCTCCATTTCCCCTCCTCCAACAATGTGGCTGAATATGAGGTGCTCATCAACGGCCTACGCATTGCCATCGAGTTGGGCGTCCGACGCCTCGATGTTCGAGGAGATTGTCAGCTGGTTGTCGACCAGGTCATAAAGGAGTCAAACTGCCATGATGTCAAGATGGCCGCGTACTGCCGAGAAGTCCGCCAGTTGGAGGACAAGTTCGGTGGCCTCAAGCTCAACCACAACCCAAGGCATCTCAAAGAGGCAGCCGACGCGCTTACGAAAGCAGCGTCCGGCCGAGAGACAGTGCCAATAGGCGTCTTCGCCAGCGACCAGCACAAGCCCTTGGTTCGCTATGAGGATTCAAAATAGGGCGGTGATGGTCTGACCAATCCAGGCCTGAGGGCTGACCAACCGTTGGCCCCATCCGACCTCGAAATCATGGAGCTTGAAGAGAACCCAGCGACAAAGCCCAACCCTCTGGTCAACTGGAGGATGCTCTACCTCAACTACCTCCTCTGTGACGCACTACCAATGAACAAGACAGAGGCTCGATGGCTCGCACGTCGCGCCAAGTCCTTTGTTCTTGTGTAGGGCGAACTCTACAAGTGAAGCCACACTGGGATCCTACAGCGCTGCATCCCCATCGAATAGGGGAAGCATTTGCTGAACGATATCCACGGTGGGATCTGCAGTCACCATGCTGCGCCTAGAACCCTGGTCGGAAACACATTTCGATAGGGCTTCTATTGGCCCACCGCTGTAGCTGACACCAAGCAGATCGTACACACCTACGAATGGTGCCAGTACTATGCTCGGTAGACTCACATACTAGCCCAAGCGCTCCAGATGATCCCTATCACCTGGCTGTTCAAGGTCAGGGGGCTCGATCTGGTTGGACCTCTAAAAAAAGTGCCCGGGGGCTACACCCACTTGCTTGTCACCATAAACAAATTTACCAAGTGGATAGAAGCTCGGCTGATCTCCGCGATCAAATCCGAGCAGGCCGTACTATTCTTCCTCGACATCATCCATCGCTTCGGAGTCCCGAACTCCATCCTCACGGATAACGGCATGTAGTTCACTAGCAAGAAGTTCCTCCAATTTTGCGATGAACATCACATCCGCGTCGACTAGGCCTCCGTAGCGCACCCCCGGACGAACGGGTAGGTAGAACACGCAAACAACATGGTCCTACAGGGCCTCAAGCCTAGGATCTTCAACCGGTTGAACAAATTCGGCGCACTCTAGGTCGCCGAACTTCCTTCAATACTCTAGAGCCTAAGGACAACCCCTAGTCGAGCCACCCGACTACATGCCCTTCTTCATGGTCTACGGTTCCGAGACCGTCGTCCCAACCGACCTCGACTATGGAGCACCAAGGATCAGGGCGTACGATGAATAGGGAGCCAAGGCATCCCATGAGGATGTCATGGACCAGCTAGCTGAAGCACGTGACATCGCCCTCCTCCACTCGGCCAAGTACTAACAAGCGTTGCGACGGTACCACAGCCGATGAGTGTAGGGCCAAGCCTTCAACATCGGGGACCTAGTCCTCCGCCTCATACAGAGCAACAAGGATCGTGTCGACAAAAGATGCTTGACAGTCCACCGAGGGGTATCCCGTGATGGTAGATTTGTTGGTGGGAGTGCGCATAATCAGTAACCGGATGGTGACACAAGGCGCAGAGACAGCGATTTAGACAGGTTCGGCCCATCTGATCGACGTAATACCCTACATCCTATGTCTTTATTGTATTGTATTGGATATGAGATGTATGTAGATGTCGACTAGGGGACCCCTGCCTCTCCTTATATACTCTAGAGGCGTGGGGTTACAAGGAAAGTATCCTATTTGGTACTATACAATATCTTGAGGTGCACGTCGACCAGTGACGTGCACGCTTTGATTTTGTGGGCTGGGCCACCTCTGATGGTGCGGCCCATGTCTTGTCTTATGGATATCGGGGGTCATATCCCCCACAGCTAGTCCCCAAGCGCCTTGTATCCTTTGAGCAACATCGTCTTGAGCTTGTCCGAGCTATCCAACTTGCTGCTGATCATCAGGAATAGGTGTCCAACCAGTTTGTTTGGGAGCCGAGCTATTGAAGCGAGTATCCAAGCAGTTGAATAGGCGTCCAAGCAGTTGAACAGGCGTCCAAGTAGTTGAACTATCATCCGAGCAGTTGTCCGAGCAGTGGGAACGCTATCCGAGCAGTTCAACTATGAGCAAGCCCAGACTTACTCAAAGCTGAGGTTTGCTAGAAGGATGTAAGGGGCTCAAGATAAAATTTGAAAATTCTTCCCCTTAGGAGAAGTGTAGGCACTTAGACTCTATCAATAAGGAGGATAAATCAAGAAATAAGCACTACATTCACCGCTAGGTGAAGTGTAGCCAGTTAGTCCCTGAGCCTGCTAGAAGATGAAGAATGAATCTTGTAGCAGGGTCAAAGAAAAGAAGTCTGAAAGCTTGCTGATGTCATCTGACACGCGCGTATCAAGACCCCAGACATGCTACCCAAGATCAGCACCCTAATCTAAACAGCATGGAGCAGCTTGATAGTACACCGATGAGACATAGAAAGATCCGACCACCAAGGGAGTCCTCAGCTTAGCTGGCGATGCTTGAACGAAGAATTCGAGCACCGAGGAGTCCCCGGCGTAGCTGGCGATGCTTGCACGAAGAATCCGAGCACCGAGGAGTCCTCGGCGTAGCTATCGATGTCCGAGCACCGAGGAGTCCCTGGCGTAGCCGACGATGTCCGAGCACCGAGGAGTCCCCGCACGTAGCTGGCGATGTCCGAGCACCGAGGAGTCCCCACACGTAGTTGGTGATGTCCGAGCACCGAGGAGTCCCTGGCATAGCTGGTGATGTCTAAGCACCGAGGAGTTCCTGACGTATCTGATGATGAAGCACGAGCGACGAATAGTCCGGTCAACTGGTCGACGGTGAAGTGAGCATTGAGAAGAAGCGACCGGCGAACAGTCCGATCAACTGGTCGGCGACGAAGTCCATGAACCTAGCGGTCCGACCGGTTGATCGGTGGAGAAGTCTGAGCACCAGGTGGTCCGATCACCTAGATGATAATCCTGCAATACAAATATGTAGAACGGGTAGTACATGATGTAAAAATATATGAACACCAGAGAAGAATCATCAATGGTGATGAAATAGCATATGCAACTCGATGATCAGTTGGTGTGAACACTTAGTGTTATTCTAAAGATTTATTTATATTTAATATAAACCGCCTGACCAGTTAGTGTGTAGCTGAGTCTCCAGACCTAGCTAGCCCGTTAACCATAACACGGAGCGCGGAGCCCGTGTGCGTGTAGGAAGAACAAAGTGTAGCAAAGGAACCGTTGCCGACCACCCATAACGCAGAGGGCAGACGCTCGTGCACATGTAGGGAGGAGCCGGAGACAGGGCCGTCTCTAGGGACATCCGAGCATCAACATGACTGTTCGGGGGTTCGGAAAATCATTTGGAGAGCAAACATGAAGAAAACAGCTCGGAGAAACCTTATGGCGATATATGAAGATTGGAGAATATTTAGAAAAATATTAAAGCATGACTTAGCTTTAGACAAAATGTCTGGTCGACGGCGTATGGCGTTATCTGGTCAGCGACGCGGGCAGCTCGCTTGACGATTGTAACGAAGTTGATCTCGTGTTGGAGTAGGACGGACGTAGTCGGAGCTTGGCAGTGTCAATCCACGTACGAAGACATGCACCGTGGTTGTCGAAGGATGTCGACGCGATCAGCCAAGTTGCTGTGAAGGATGTTGATCTTGAGTTATGCCATCTGGTTCGCCAGGGATCAGCGCGCTTGAGCCCCACAGTGGGCGCCAACTATCGACAAAAGATGCTCGACAGTCCACCGAGGGGTATCCCGCGATGGTAGATTTGTCGGTGGGGTGCGCATAATCAGGAACCGGATGGTGACACAAGGCGCAGAGACAGCGATTTAGATAGGCGCGGAGACAACGATTTAGATAGGTCCTGGCACCTACAATCTCAAGAACATCGGCGGTGAAATCTTCACCAATGCAGGAACATCAAGCAGCTACATCGCTTTTACCTAAAACAAACACACACTTTTCCTTATCAGTTTCGTTATCAAAACTCCCCAATCCTTCATGACATCCGACCCCAGCAACAGCAAGGGGTCAGGCCTCACTCTGGGGCTGATATGAGTACATTCATCCTGCAAACATTCTCTGTGCCTGCCCTCTTTTCTCACGTTAAGGCCTAGGAGCTAGGTTTTTGGGAACAAGCTCTGAGTATAACTGGTCGGACTACGAGAAACCTACGCCCCAGCGGCTATGGCACCTTTGCTCACCAGTGTGATCAGAGCTAGCTCACCCGCACTCTGAGCTTTTATGACCTTAACTATGGGAAGGGTCGGAATGCACTAAACCACTTTTGCAAAAAGAGGGAGAAGAGCTAAAAGGCTATTCGCTATAACGAAGAGCTCATCTATTTTGCACAAATTCGACGCTTGGCTTATTTGCCTAACTAAATTCTTGCCCAGGATGTTCTCATCCTCTATTTCCGCAGGGAGATCTTGTCTCGATAGGTAACACGAGTCGATCGGACGGCTTGGCCACTAACAAGAAACGAATAAGGAACAAACAGGATCACGCTCATATCCGAGGGAGGCTTTCTGAACCTACCACTCTTACCATCGAGGTAAAACCGATGCCCAGGTCGATCGGACGGCTCAGGACCGCTGTCGAAAGATAAGCATCCTCACTTACTTTATGTATTAATTTCATTACCGAGCCTCTGACCCCAGCAATGGTAGAGGGTTAGGAATTGCTCAGGGGTTGGCAAGGGTGTCTATTCGCTAGACATTCTCTTTGCCCGGCCCCTCCTTACGTTTAAAAACTAGAGGCACGGTGTGTGGCGCAAACTTTGAGTAAGCCTGGTCGGACCGCTAGGACTCTATGCCCCAGCGGCTATGGTGTTTTTATCCACCAGCGCGATCAGAGTATTTGTCTCTGCACTCCAAACCTTAACCTCCACCTTCTCGAGAAGGATTTGGAGGGGCCTACCTAAGGAATCTCCATCGAGAAGAGGTTGTTAGGTCACCCAAATTGATCAAATGGCTCAGGCCGCTGCCTAGAAACAGATACAGAAGAATGGGAGGATCATGCAAGTTACGCCGGCCCCATCACAATTGTCGGACCCGAACCCTGCACGGACATATCTGGTAAAGAGCTCCCATAACCCGTCACTCATGCCATCGAGGTAACATTACCGACCCACGTTTTTTCTTAACTATGATCATTCATACATTTGTCCATTCAATCATCCCGTACATCCAAGCATTGCACATGCAATTGCCGCATCACAATGCTTCGCATCGCGTCACAAAGTGGTAGTCGTCTCATTCGATATGAATGGCGATCGACCGAGGTTCGAAGACCAGCCCGCGAAGGGCTCGAGGCCGCCTCATGTCAAACAGAGCCAGGGGAGCAAAACTGAGATGGGCCCCAGCGGCCTTGCCCGACCCCGCTCAAAAGCAGACAGGGACATCAGGACCTTTCTCGTTCAATTCTAACCTCGAGCCAAGCCCACAGAATCTCCATCGAGGAGAGGCCAATGGGCCACCTGAACCTATCGAACGGCTCAGGCATCTACCGGGAGGCGGGTTAAGAAGTAGTGGAATGCACATGAGGGCTCTACCGACCCCGTCTGCGGATGACGGACCCGAACTCCACTCGAACATGCCCGTTAGCGAGCTCACCGAGCGCGACACTCGAGCCGTTGAGGCAAGTGTCGTTAGGTTAGCCCCTCTGGTTGTAGAAACTGAGGATGGGGTGACGCATGAATCATGGCCAACCCCTACCGAACCCCACGGGGCTCAGGGGCTCAAGCCACTTGATCCTAGATTGAAAGATCGAGGTTCGAAGTTTGGCTCGTGGATAGCCCGAGGCTACCTCGTGTCAAACAAAGAGCCAGGGGAAAACACAGATGAGCCTTAGCGGCCTATGCCCATCCTGCTTTGAAGCGGACAAGGCCGTCTCAACCTTCTCGTTTGATCCTAGCCTCTAGCCGAGCCCATAGAATCCCCATTGTGGGGAATCTGTTGGAAGGCGGGTTAAGGAGTAATAGAATGCCACACGAGGGTTTGCCAACCCCGTCACAAGCGACGGAACCGGATTCTGTTCGAACATGCCCATTAGCGAGCTCGCTGAGCATGTCACTCAAGCCACCGAGGCAAGTAACATTAACTCAACCCCTCCAGTTGTGGAAACCATGGACGGGGCGACAGTCACAAAAACAAGCCGACCCTTGACTGAGTCCCCGCCACGCGTGGGGGCTCGAGGAAGGTTGGACTTGCAAGGAGACCTAACACACGGTCGCAGAATGATAGCCAAGATCCTAGGGAGAGGGTACGTGTGAATACAAGAGATGCATTCTCCTAAGTTTCGCTATCCTCTCCTCGATTTTCAGTGACATCTGACCCCGGTAACGACAAAGGGTTGGATCTCACTTGGGGGCTGATAAGGGTATAAATACACCTTTTCTAAAACAGTCGCCGCGTCAGACCTCTTCCTCACGTTAAGCCTAGCGGCAAAGTTTGCAGAAACGAATAACTAAGCATGCCTTGTTGAATTGCAAAAAACCTACGCCTCAGCGGCTACGGTGTCTTTGCTCACCAGCGTGATCAAAGTTTTTCTTCTTACACCTCGGGCCCTATGGTCTTAACGAACGGAAGGGTCAGAATACATGAGCCCATCTTTCGCATATAAAAAGGGAAGAAAACAAGTTCAATCAAATAAAACGAAGTTACGAAATTGTTTTTGCGATACACAAAGGCCGGCTCTTGTTCACAGATTACAATAAGTGTTCATCCGACCTATATGACTAACTACCCCCTCCGGGGGAGAACTATGTCTTCAACTTTGTCCGCCAGGTTCCACACGAGAGGAGCCACCGCCATCTCTATCTCATCCAGCTCAGAGGCTTCAGCCAGGCGCGAAGCCAAGGCTCATTGTCTCCAAGTCAATACTATCCGCATAGTGAGAGCGGGCGATGGTGAAGGCTTGGGTGATCCCAGAGCGAAGAGCTTCCCTCTTGAGCTGATGCACCCGCGTCGTGATATCTACGGCACGGACCACAAGCGAGCTGGTCCCCTCTGGCTGCACCACCTCTAGGTCATCATAGACCACTCCGAGGGCAGCACTCAGGAGATCATGCTCATCGCTCTCCGCCTGAAGGGTCCTCCACACCTCAGCGAGCTCCGTGGCCAGCCTAGCGGAGACGCTCTTGGCCTCCAGTCTCCGGGTTGTTGTGGTTTTGAGCTCAGCCTAGAGGGAGCCAATCCTCTGCTATGTCTTGTTGTGATCTCGGACAGCCTGGTCGCGCTCCCCACGAGCCACACCACGCTCTGAGCGGAGCCTCTCTACGATTTGGCGTAGCTCGTCTTGCTCCTTGCACAGTCGAGCAACCGCCTCGACATCCAGGTTCGCCCTCTGCTGTAGGGCCATGAACCTCTCCTCGGCTCCCAGCTTGAGCTCCCACTCCTTCTTAGCCTTGGCTAGGAGGTCGATAATCCGCTGGCGGATCTTAATGTCCCTCTAGAGCAGCTGGTCCCACTCCCTCCTGACATTGGTGGCCTCCTCCTCATCCTACCGTGCCCTCGCTGATAGTTCCTCAAATGCCTTCTCGGCCTCCTCCGTGTCCCGACGGGCCTCGGCCTCCCGCGGTCGAAGATTCTCTGCCTCCTCGGTGAAGGGAGTTAGCTCGGCCACCCTCTATTGGGCGGCAACGAGCTGGGTGGTCACATCCCCATGCAGCCGGGCCTCTTCGACGAGGCGGTCCTAGCTCTCCTTCTACTCGTGAAGGAACTAGGATTTCTCCCGGCTGCGAGTGATAAGGGACTAAAAAATGATGATGGTTAGAACACAAAAATACATGAAGAAAGAAGAGGGAGAAAAGCAAAATTAAGTGAATACCCGGCTAGTGGGAACAACGACATCGCGTAGGGTGCCCCTGGCCTAGTTCAGAGCTTCCAGCATGGCTGAGATCCCCTCGTTGAGACTCTCCCGCTCTATGCTCTCAGTAGCATCATCGAGCGAGAAGAGTGTCTACGTCGGGTCTTGCGGATCTACCCACTGGAGCAGAGGCTCGCTCGCACGGGTGAGTGGCTACCTCCCGATGTTAGGGATAAGGGTGACTCCCCGCTAGTCCTCTCCACCACCGCCACGACGCCCGAGGACCCCTCGGACGTGTCCCCCACCGTCTGGCTCATGTCGAGAGCCATCATTTGGGCCACCAGAGGTGTGGGTCGCACCGCTACCTTGGGCGCCGCCACGGTAGTGTCCGGCTATGGCCCGCCTGTCTCGGCCACCACCACCTCCACCTGCGTCGACGGGGCCCCGTTCAGCTACGTCGCACCCACCAGGGTCGACGCCACGAGCGTAGTTGGAAGTTCCGACCGACCCGTCATCGGCAGCGGCACCGCCTCCGTCGCCGGTTCTTTAGCAACCTCTGAGGTCGTCCTTCGAGCCCCCACGTCTGGTTGTCCCACCGAGGGCACGAGTGCCACCGCGGGCGATGCCTGACCGACCGATGAGGCAGTAACACCGGCGTCGCTCCTGCCTGAAATGGGTGCGACATCGGTCGCCAGCCGCCGCCTCGCCTGAATGGCGATGCTCCTCTTGCTCGCCAGCGCCAAAAAGTTGCCCCATCTCAGGATGCTGCAAGAAACAATGTGCTTAAGTCATGCTAAAAATAGAGAAAAATGGAGGAGTCAATGACTTACACATGCGCTGTTGGGTGGAGGATACGTTTGGGGGATGAACCCCTAGGTCCTTGCTCCACCTCGTCGGAGCAGGGCCATTTTGAGCCTGCCCCCAGCTCCCGGGTAGAGGGGCTCGCCTAACTTGCATCTCGGGGCAAGGCGATGGAACCACCCCCTCCATCGGTGCCTCGGACGTGGCAGTAGGCCCGCTCACCCCTGTTGTCTCTTGGGGCACGGCGGCGGAGCCACCCCCCTCCGTCGGCACCTCGGGCACGGCGGTACATCCACCCGCCCCTACAGACTCTTGAGGCACGGCGGTAGAGCCACCCCCTCCGCTAGCTCCACGGGTGCGGCGAGGGCGGGCGTGGCTATAGATTCGCCTGCCCCTACTAGTTCTGAGGACGGGCCGACAGTTCGGCCCGTCTCCACCAGCCTCAATGGCGCACTTCCCCCTGCATGAAATGGGAAGGGTCCCTGCAAGGACGAGTGAATACCTATCAGCATATCCTCGCCCTCCAAGTCATCCCGCTCGATGTTGGTAACTACCTCATCATCTTCCTCGTCGTTGTCGTTGTCATCATCACTATCCATGTCCTCCCCTTGCTCCTATGCCCGCAGCTTCTGCTGTTTCTTCCTCTTCTCATCCTCCTTCGTCTTCCTCTACTGCTCGACCTCGGTGCGGTTGGCCACCATCATGGATGGGTCCTTCGGTAGTGGAGCCAGGTGATCCGTAAGGACAAGTTTCTTTGGCTGGTCCCCCTATCACAATATCAGCACCAAGAGGTTAGGAGTTCAATTAAAAATGAGGCACGAGGAAAGAAAACTTACGAAGACGATGTACCCCGATTCCGGTCGCATTGGGGGGGTGCCCCGGCACCGGATACACAAACTTGAGGACAGCGCCGGTGTTATCCCGCGAAGGCTCCATCGCCTCCTTGATGCACTGCACCACTTCAGGGGGGAGCGCTTCGTCGGTGAGTGTTGTCCCATCAAGTGATGCCCCGGGCACCATCATTTATAGGGGAAGCGCGTGCCTCATCAGCGACGCCACCCTCCACGTGTGGTAGGCGTCGATGATCCCTGACCCCTTCACATCCATCTCCTTTAGCATTCGGATGGCGGTGAGATGGTCCAAGATTCCCTTCTTGTCTTTCTCTGGGACTCCCCACTTCCTCCATGAGTCCGGGGCCTCTTCGATGAGGCGCCCGGTGAACTCTGGCAAGGGGGAGGCTGCGTCATTCTTGACGTAGAACCAATGCGAATGTCACCCCATGTTGGAGGTTGACAAACACATCAGTGGGTACTCGCTGACCCGGTTGTTGCGGAGCTAAATGCCAGCGCATCCCATCGGCACATTCAGCTCCTGCTTCTTCTCCCGCTTCTTCAGGAGGGTGGTGGCAAAGAAGTAACGCCATAGGTCGAAGTGGGGACTAATCCCTAGGAATCCCTCACACAGGGCGAAGAATGCCGCAATGTGCTGGATTCCGTTGGCATTAAGGTGCTGCAGCTCTACCTTGTAGTAGCGCAGCAATCCCCAAAGAAACTTGGGGGTGGGGGTGGTGAATCCCCGCTCATGGAAGTGAGCGAAGGACATGACGTAGCCGTCGGGCGATGACGGCGCGTCCTCATCGCCGTGCAACCACCACTCCTCGGCGGCAGACCACGCGCAAAGAAGACCGCGGCGAACGAGGCCCTCTAGGCACTGGAGGGTGATATCAGAGCGGCACCATGGCTCCATCGAAGGATTGGGGTGGGTGGATGCGAATTCAACGACGGCTGAGACATGGATGCGGGAAGCTTAGGCGATTGGCGGCGAAGGTTGTAGATGCAAAGGCAAGGAGGGAAACTATGAAACCATGGGAGCGAACCCTTTGGTTTTATAGGGGCGATGGATGCGAGGAAAGAAACCATCCGTCTAGATCTCTGCGCCTGCCACGATCCACCACCACATCATGTCGCGGGATATGCGCCCACAATCCCTATCCTTTCCCTCTAAAGACGCGTTGAACATTTTGCCTCCCCGGACAGACAAGGACTCTTTACCAGCAAAAGGGATACGGGTCAAAAAGCGTTTCTTTGGCCTGCCTAGGCCCAGGAGTTCGAGGGCTGGCCCATTAACGGCTTCAATGGCTGTCCCAAGGCACCCTTACGACAAAGGATGGGCCCACGAGCAGCGAAAACTCAGGTGCACGAGCTTCATGGGAGTCTCGACCCATGATCGAGTCTCAGCCGGCTAACAACCACCAAATCTCACGACCATACCCGCGAAGGGTCCAACCTCGGCGAAGAAGAAATCACCGTCTTTAGGGCAGGCCGTGGGCAACAATAGAGGGCCAGGGCTCTCAGAATCCTCCCTTTCAGAAAACCCTCCGAAGGAGTATCCTACTCCTCGCCGGCTCAGGGGCTACACCCACCGGCAAGTCAAAAAAACCCTAGGCAATTGTACTTGAATCACCCGGGGGCTCGGGAGCTACTGACGGGGACCAATATTAGGGTACCCGAAGAGGAGGAGCTAATGACCGTCAACATTGATTCATCCGTGCGATCGAGACCGTGACTACACCGCTTGTCGGGTCACTCCTTATCCGTCCACCGAGACCATGGGCCCCGCCTCAAGCTGACTCCCGAGTTCTGGCTCCACCTCGCAAGATGTCTGAGGGTAGACTCCATCTCGCCAGACCCCTAAGGGCTGGCTCCACCTCACCCAACGTCCGGGGGCTGGCTCCGCCTCACCTGATGTCTGCGCGGTGCACCTTCATAACTACGTGCGTAGATAAGGCAGGACACTCAAATCAAATGCAATACCAAGGACCATACCCTGCACGCCTACAGGAAAGTACCGTCAGGATGTAACACCTCCAGTGTTACATGAGCCCTTTTAGCGCTACACATGTAATTATTAACCTGTTAATAATAAATTAGAGCGAGATTAGAGTAGACGAGAACTCAAAAATAGAAGGAAATAAAATACATTATTAAATAGAACGATATATATATATATATATATAGCTTTTGAATTAAATTTAAATTCGAGCTTTGTTGAAAATTTTCTTGTGCCTAGATGTTGTTAATTGTCTAAATTAGTAAACCAATACACGTATTCCGTTTTGATAAGCATGTTGCTATATTAATTAAAGTAGTGTACAAACTTATTTCTTCCCGAGTGTATCTATATAGATAAGTATACGTTTAAACATACAATAAATATATGCATGCGTAGAGGGATATTAATGATAAAGAAATAATGACATTTGTAATTTCATAATTATTTATATATTTTGGTAAAAGAAAAAGAAAGAAAATGGCAAAACACACGCACGCCACACACGTACACAACGCACTCTTGGATGCCTGTGTGCACACTTAGCCTCGTCGCTGCCTTGCTGCGCGCTACCCTTGTTGCCAGCCTCACCTCTGCGGCAGCGCTACTGACGCCGCTTCTTGGCGGGCTGTCCTGCTGTGCTACCACGTCCTAATCTCATGCTGGTTAGCCGCGTCGGAACGTGGGCTGCGCACTGCATCTAGTTGCCGCTGCGACGTCACAGTTGGTGATTGTGGCGCATTCCTCGCCTCTTGATCCATCTACCCCGTCGTACATCCATGCTGTTTTGCATTCATCGCGTAGAGGCCGTCGGTTCTGGCTTCTGGGGTGACAAGGCACCTCACTGCCGTCCTGACCGCTAGACGACGTGGTGCGTCTCCCGCTTAGAGTCAGTCATCTGATTTGTTACGTCGCGTCGCGCTGCCCCTGCCGGTCACATTGCGCTAGGCCACCCTGTCCCCACGTGGCGTTTATGAGGTTGGTGGTGAACCGCACGGCTCCTCATTTTCCCTCTCGCGCCTGCTCTGCACTACCTCTGTCCAATCTTCCTCGCCTTGCTGCCAGCCACCGGCGCCGCTGCCCGTCCACCGCACGCGCAGGCGCGCCCGAGCCCACGCGTGGCTCCTTGCTCTTCCTATCGCGCGCCTGTTCTGCCCTTCCTTCCCGCTTGTCCGCAGCGCCGCGGCGCGCCAAAGTCACCGGACGTCGCACGCGCAGGTGCGCCCGGGTCCTGCGCCGCGTCTCCGCCGTCGCCCGGCCTTCGCGTGTGTGCGCGAGCGCACGAGCCCCCACGGCCCGCTCTAAACCGCTGCCTCTCCCGTGAGCCCACAGCGTCGCCCCTCTCTTTGCCGCTCTGAAACACTGCCCCAGACCGGTTTCCTCCCCTATCACGAGGGCGCCCGTGTCCGCAGTGCCCCGCTGTCGCCGCGCCTCCTGCTCGTCCGTCGTGATCCCCATGGCCCCCGCGCTTGGCCTGCTGCTCCCCGGCACCGTCCCTCTCAAGTGCCTCCTCCGCCTCCATGACTCGCTCTCGTCGCCGGCCAGCCGCAGCTGCTCACCTCCATGGCTGCTACTGGTCATGCCGCCCCTCCCGCCGCCATCAGCGCCGGGAACCGCCGTGTACCACGCCGGTGCTGCCGATGCCCCACGCTGTCCCGCCATACTCTGCTTCGCTAGGCCGCGCTTCCCACCACCACCGGTGAGCTGCCCATCGGCTGGCGGAGTCCTTCCCATGCCCGTGCTCTATTTTGAGGAAGGAGCCAAGGTGAGATTATTGAAATAGAGAATTTTTAGGGTTCCTGACACAATAACTGTGACTCATATGAGCAGTAGCGTACCAAATAAATAGAAGCATGGGGGCGTTTTTGCAAAATCGCTAGGCCGGTTTGGGCAGGCCGTGCGTGGGCCGGCTTGCTGGGCCAGCCTTTGTGCCACCCCTGGGCCTGGTGCCACGCGTCCCGTGTGGGTCAGCTTGCTCCGGTTGGGCCACGTTGCTTGGCCGCTTGGGCCGCAGCCGCCCCCTCTAGGCCTTGGCCGCAACCGGCCTTGGGCCGCTGCCGTGTGCGCGCCGGTGGGCCACCTCCCTGGCTAGCTGGGCCACCTCCCTGGCTAGCTGGGCCACGTGTGCCTAGGCCTCCTGGCCACCTAGCGTGGGCTGAGCTGGCCGAAGCCGGCCTAGGTGCCCTTTTCTTTTTCTAGTTTTTGTTTAAAATGGCTGAAATTTGTAAAATTCATAATAAATCAAATAAAAATCATAAAATGGTAAATCTAGTTTTGTTGAACTCTACACAGATTGTACTACACTATGAACACATAAAATCATATGCTTTAGTGCAAAATAAATGTGTTAAAAATTACTCTAGGGTTTGTTGTAATTAATTAAAATAGTTCTTGTGCTCCAAATGCTATGAAACTTTTACAGTAGCATAACTTTGCTATGTTTGTACTCTAGTAAGAATTTTATGTTCAGTAGGTACTGGATGACTGGAGTATTAATTTAGCTTGTGAATAATAGTTTAATGCTTGAAATAAAATTAAAAGAAAATACAAATATAAAATGTATGTCCTTAGAATATTATTACTACAATAGTACTTTAGGACACTTGTTAACACCTTGGAATTGTGTAACTAAAACACTTGTTGGGAAATGACACCTTTCTTGATGATGTTGATACGTAGATTAGTATGTTAGTCATTAGAGCTAGCTTGTTAGTTCGTAGTATGTACTCTGTCTTAAGAGTTGTGGTTGCCTTCTTAACTATCTGTTGCATCATTTGCATCATTGCATATCATATAGGTACGATGATGGATCAACGGATCAATTAAAGGATGATTGGAAATCTGAAGATGGTGTAATGATATTCTCTCCAGGAGATGATGCAATGGGCTTTCTATTCAGATGATGGTGGATGATCTGAAGATACAAATACTAACTTTTTTAGTATATATTTTACCCAGACAAGCCCCGGTGCATAACCCCTACTTTTTTCTGCGCTTTAAATTATATTTGTGCATTAAGTTTTAAGGAGTTGAATGAAACCCACTTGCATATATAAATCTTTATCCTATGAGTCTTACTAGTATGACAGGATCATGTAGATTGCTGTGCTATAGGACTCTGATAGAAGTCGAGTGATTGCCTGTCACTCGCGAGAGATATGAAATATATTACTGTATTATTATCACTTGGAAAATATAAATGGTGGAAAGGAAAAATGGAGACCGGGCGGGGATATGGTATGAGTATTGGTGGGTGTAAGAGGTTGTGTCCTTCGGCCAATGGGGCATAGCTCGGTTACACTATTTCCCTGTCTATGTCAGTTAAGGGCCGGTCATTGCATTGGGTTCTAGGCAGGTCACAAACTTATTATCCTGAGCACATACTTGGGTATGGGCATAGGGAAGACTTGTTACTCTCTTGTCATGGGTTCCGGCTCTTTCCAGACCAACTGTCAGGGTGGTTTTTTGCTAGAGGTCCTTGCACCGCACTGATTCCGGGACTCAGGGGTGGGGGCTTGGAGTCCTAGTTTGGACGGGGACCTGGACCCCGTGATAGGAGGGTAGTGGGTTGGTCCTGCTTGTGCCTAGGGTACAAGCGGAGCATGTGTTTTGGGGTACCCAGCTGGGCACATTGATTCGCGAATCGCCGGGCAATCCGGTACGGCTTGTCTACAGTCTAGCAACGTAGTAAGAACTGGAAGATGAAAAATGGTAAAATGATTCTGATTGCTTACCACCTGCTTGAAAGTAGCATAGGTGCTTATATAGAATGGTTAGTTAATGAACTAATGCGACTGCTAATAAAAATTGAATATAAGGATGCACGCTTAGTAATGCTTCCTGCAGATGCAATAAACCCACAAGCCAGATAGCCTTGCATATCCTTGGAGTCTTTTCTTTTCTCCTATCGAGTAAGTCTTGTTGAGTACAATTGAGTACTCAGGGTTTTATTTCCTCCTGTTGCAGGTGACAGGCGGATGTCAGAGCTGACCTTTGTGTGTGGATTCCTCCTGGTGGGCTCAGAGAGGATTCCTTTACGCTGCGATCATAGTTTTTAATTATAACTCTCACTAAATATTTTTTTAAATGAAAGTTTTATAGTCTGTTATCATAGTTTATATATCAATGCTTCATCATGTCAGGAATAGATATTTATTTCTGCTTTAACTCTGATCACATGTTTATATTCCGCTGTTAAATGAAATAGTTCATAACTCTGATAACATGATTACATTCCGCTGTTATAACAATAAAAATTATACTCTGATGTTACAAGAAAAGTGACTTAAGAAATGGTTAAGAATGATGTAAGCTTTATTCTCTCATTTGTGATCCTGTTGGAAAAATATGGATTTTCGGGTTCTCCCTTGGGGTGTGCCCGACAGAACTGCGTAATTTGGTGTTCTCCCTTGAGTACTTAGTGTCTAATGGAAGACAAGTATGTAACAGAACCGACCAATTATACGAGATTAAGTAAGGAAATCTTCCGCCAAAGCAGATAATTTAGCAAACTTAAGCCCGTATAACCTGGTAGTCCGTGAAACCACGAAGGATTTCAAACCAATCGACATACAAACCAAGATCGTACAAGTTTAGCAGTCACCGTCACATGTTACATAAAGTTCGCAATGACAGTGGATACATCAGAGTTGAGAATATAAAGTTATTACAACCCAAGTTCAAACTGAAATAGCGGAAGCAAATAGTTTTAAAGCCACACACACACTTTTAGTTCAGATACAATGCCAGTAGGTAGTCATTTCCAACAAAAGCATCAGATGAGAGATACGGAGTGACCATTGCCCTTGGTCCTAGTTGTCACCCATCGCCGGGTACAGGCAGTTAATGCAATAGCCATAGTACATTTGACCATCTGCAAAAACAATGGGAACAACGCCCTGAGTACGAGAAGGTACTCAGCTAGACTTACCCGTCTTAAACTAAAATAAAGCGACACCAAGGATTATGCAAGGCTTTCTTTAGTGGCCTAGCTGACTTGTTTGCGAAAAGCATAAGTTATCATGAAGACATCATTTTGAATACTTTGCATCATCTTTATTAGGACCTATCCATCTAGGTAAGCACCTGTACTATAGCAATCACTTGATTAACCAATAACATTCAGTTACCAATTCAGATTTAGCATATCCCATACCATCTAGATAACCATCATTGTTCCATAATAATTACTACGATGCCGTAGCTTGAGTCAAGTACTCACTATCCAGGAGCGATGGTGATTCGAATCGATTCCTAACCAGCTGGTGATTTATTCCTCACTCAAACCATGCTTCCCCTGTCAGGGTCGCTTAGATCACCAATGACACTTTCCAAGTAGCCGCGGGATAACAGTCATGTACCGCACTACCCAGGGACCGCCTGACTGCCAGGACGCACCTTGGGCTCACTCTTCGCGTCCCCGTCATACCCTCTTCAGCACCAGTCTGAGCATCCGAGTTTATCCCGGCTCGAAAAAGTGTCACTAGCTTCGCGGTCGAAAGGTACTTTATTCGGCCAGCTAAATGTGAGGCATGCATTCAACATGACAAGAGGGACGAGCAACGATCAGTCCTTAATCGACACAGACAGAAACTAACAGCACCCCAGAACCCGGTCTGGTTGCCTCCAACTTTTTCCGTCTGGTCTCCAATTATCCATCACACATGGTTAATTCCAAGATATCATTCTTTCTATAGCTAAATTCTTCCAGTAACCACCTATAATGTAGGTGACCGGATATCAACGACCGCTACCGGTCTAAGCAAGGCTAAGCAGTTATTCGATCCTGACCTAACAGGGTAAAAGGGTAATAAGGTAGGCAAGGATAGTAATAAATGCATCAACGGTTTCAATCAACTCCTACAACTTAATGCAACAATATATAAACTCATATATATAGAAAGAATTGTTTTTATAAAGTAGGAGACTTAGAATGCTCCGGGGCTTGCCTCGTTAGAACGAACTAGGTTGATGATCCACGCACTCGGGCAAATCCTCTCCCGGCTCCTCTTCCTCTGGCACCTCCTGTGCCTGGACTTCTTGTGGATCTGTCCCGGTCTGCTCTTCCTGCATTACTACTAGCAACTCCTCCTGTGATCCTGTATGATGCAGATGTATAAGTGCTAAGGCATAGGTGCATCGGAGAGATGACATGTAATGATCATGATGCATGAAATATAGATGAACATGTTTAACTTTATTGGACATAGTAGAAGTAAAGCTCTTCTACAAGGTAGCCAACATCATCCAAAAACATGTACTACTATTCTATTACTACAACCACAATACTAACATGTCAAGTCACCACAACAAGCTAAGATGCTTCAAAGATACACCAAGGCAAACATTATTAACTAAACATGCATTAAAGAAGATTATTTAATTTCATTTTAAACTAGGGCTACAACAGCAACATATATTTTTGGTGCTCATAAAAATCTAAGAAAATTACAGAAGCATAGTACTACTCTAAGTAGACTACCATAAAATTTTCATGGCATTTGGATAAGTAAAATAGCCTACACAAAAATGACAAGGCATAATTGCTTAAAAAGGCATAAATAGGAAACCTTAGTGAAAAGTGTCAAGAAATAGATTTCATATTTTTCTTAACATCCTTAAGGTACTGATATACTCCCCACAAAATTTCATGGTCATAGGATTCCTAGATAATTTACAAAAATTCACACAAGTATCAATCAATGATGAAAGGAAAATCTATAACTCAAAAACCATACATGCAATGACTCTAAAATTTTTACCAGAGCTTCTACTAAGCAAGAATAGCTTACCCACAAAATTTCATAATTTTTGGAGCACAGAAACTCAAGATATAATTTAAACAAGTTTGCATGCATTTAAAAACACCTTTCAAGTTCCTATTTAATTCATCCAAAATTTCCACACCAAGTGTTCATTTTATTTTTACTAAATACTAGACTTCACTGTGATTCTATAAAAATTAGAATCACACCATTTGGATCTACCAAAATGGAGATACAAAAATCATAAAATAGCATTCAAATCTGAACAAATGCACTAGCTTTCAGAAGCCGAGTCACTGACGCTCGGGACCCACACGCCAGTGGACCCCGCCTGTCAGCGGCACTAAAACAGAGTCACGGCGCTGCTCGACGGGGAATCGACGGAGCTCGCCGACGGTGGCTTCTCCGGTGAACCCGACCCCACCAAAGTGTTCACCTCACTCACCCGCATCGAACCATACCGGTGGTTAGCCTAGAGGTGCATGGAAGGGGGCTCATCGCCGGCCATGGTGGCTCGGCGGCGCGGCACGACAGCGAGGCGCCGGAGCTAGCCACGAGAGCTTAATCTATGGCTCGGCCAAGACTCTACCAACTATGGCGACGCTAGAGCACAAGCTATCACGACGGATGGCGGACGGAGGTGTCCTGGCCACGATGACGGGGCTCGGCGGCGGAACACCGGCGAGGTCCGCGCGGCGAGACGACTTACCGAGTGCTCCTAGCTAGTCAATGTGGTCGCAGTGAGACTGTCGGATCACGGTGGCCCTACTGCGGTGGCGAAAGATCAACGCGGGTGAGCTGGTGCGGGCAACGCCGACGGCGACGCGGCGGTGGTCTGCTGCGGCTGCTGCATCGCTGCGAAGGCGAAGGGAGGAGCAGGAAAATGGAATGCGAGCGCGGACGAGTCACGGGCGAGCGCTGCGGGATGAAATGCCACGCCGAGGCCCGACATGGCCTGGCTGCTCAGGATGACGGCGACGCGCGGCATACACGCGGCGATGAAGTTCTGAAATGGTCGGCCACTGTAGCTGCCGATACAGTTCGATCAGCAAAGCAATCAACCGGCCTGACAGCGAGTTTTCGTCGATCTATAACTCCTAAACCGTGATGATCTGGCTCCTGGCGTAGTTGACAAAGTTGGAGATCTAAGTGAGGACTACAACTTTTCCAATCGGAACTTGAGCTGGTTCAGCCTGGTTAGGGAGATACAGGGCTCCAAACATCGGTACATGAAACTGAAAATCAGTCCCAAGACTTAGAAAAATTCTAAGTCACCAAATTGCCCCCAAAACTGACTTGTGGGAACTTTTTGAGCATGTTGTGCATGTTTTCATGACTTGACCTCTAAACAAAATTTGTTCCTTATATAATTTGCTACAACTTTGTTTTTGGTTGCCCAGACATACAAACACTCTAAGCTGTACTTCTTAAACAGTCAAACAACAGAGCTCCAGGGGTCAACACAAGTCAAACTATTACTTGGAAGTGTAATTAGGCAATATGATCAACATGAACATTGTTCCAAATGACATTCTAGGTGTCACTAAGTTGTTTAAGAGAATTATTAGCCACATCACACATTGGTCACACAAGAATCAAGCACTGTATGTACTGAAACAATGAAAAACAATTGAAATGTTACATTTGTTTCATAGTAATGTTTCACACGTTTCATGCACACATGGCAAAACAAACGTAGCACCCAATCTAGTAAAACAAAACTATGTCACATACATGTTTCATTAGTATGTTTCCATTCTATATTTCATGTCATGCGTATGCATGCATAATAATGATTATGCTCATGATTTGCAAAATGTTAATGCATGCTTAACACCGAGGTGTTACAAAGTACTCCTGGGAGGCATTAGATTAGGTGATTCTACCACACAGGATATGACAAGACGGGCACTTTTAACCCTTCCAGGCATGTTAGAACCCGAACAGTGTTGTAGGTGCTGACATTTATCTTACAGTGTTGTCTGCGCCGCCATTTGCCCTCGGGCGCGGATCCTGACAGAAGCATACGACAACCACTATGGTCCAGGAGGAAACTCGCATCATCTACAGAGACGAACGTGTGGTCACTATGCCGTCTGCTCCCCGTAGGGTCATGGATCAGCACCCTAGTCCGTCGCGCCGCCCGTCGGAGCGGGATGGGACGTGACCACTTGCTGACAAAGCCAGAACATGGCATCATCAGCGGACATATGCCCAACGTAGCTCTATCAGGATCAGTAGACATGCACCTAGAATGGAGTTATCCCTAGCAACGTCTACAGTTGTCGACACGGAAATTTCATCCCGTGCCAAGGGCACACGAGCAAGCCGGAAGGGTCTGCTCGATGGAGCTGTAGATCCACCTGGCTTCAACTCATGGATGGTCGATCCTGCATACTCCTCCCGGGACATGCCAGTCAATTTGATCCTGCAATTGACAAGGAGAGAAAGCTAATTAGTAATTTAAGACGGAACGTGCCGGTGTTGCCAGATAGTCCCGAATGTGCGTCTCTGAGGGCCGATATGGAAGGAGATCGACTAAATTGTCGATTCCAGCATACTCATAAGAATAAGTCAATTAAAGCTCATGGGGTTGTGGAAGAAAAATCAGTTATCATTCAGGATGAATATTATTATTTAGACAAATATTAGTCAATGGCAATAAGATGTCAACAATAATTAATTTATGCTAAGCCAATGACTGCAAGTAACCAATTCTCTTTTTATATAGAATAAGCAGCTCATCATCATTTAACCATTTAATAAAGGTAAATCTAATGAACATATTAGATCTCATCTATCGCTATGACCAGTGGGGCATGAGGCAGAATCATGCATGCCTTAGAAACAACAATAGACTTGATGACCCTAACTTATTACTAATATCAGTGGGGCATGAGGCAGAATCATGCAGGCCGTAATACAATAACAAGATCATGGGGCTGACACATCTTTCAACCTATCTCTACTTCAACGGTCTCATGACGCCAACTACATATTTGAAAGCACTCGATATCGGCTAAAACGGCTGATTCAGGCAAAACACACAGTTAAGGTCATGCCCTATCAGGAATAGATCTACCAAATAACGATCCCCACTCCACGGTGCTAACAGTGGGGTGTGAGGCAGAATCACATAGGCCATGATAACGGCACATGGAACGGTTTTCGTTAGCCAACAGTTCCATTCAAGACCAGATACGCCTTAACCGCACACTATGCACGATCAAGATTGATATAAAACAGCCGATAAAACATAACTCATCATTTAAGATGCAGATTGGATCAGTTTAGATTAACAAATGTTGGGTTAAACAGGATATAAGGCTGATCTAGATCAATCCCAATTGGGCGAAGTGATATTGCTGTATTTAAATAAACAATGAAAGCAATAAGCAATATCGGTAACTTAATGAATCTATCCGAAGGACGTCACCCTTAGATAGAGCCGATAACTTGACCTTAATCTAGTTCGAGCAGTGGAGGTCGATCGGATCGATGCAGCCGTACTTGAACTAAACAAGAGTCGATAACTAGCTTATACCAGAGTCACAGTGGAGGTCGACCAGATCGATGCAGCTGTAGGAACAGAAGTATAAGCCATGACAGTACTTATAGACAAGCCAGAGGTCAGCTGGACCGATGCCACCCTGCTCGCTGAAGAACTCACCGAGATCTACTCTACTCCTACTCCTAAGGGGTGGCCGAAGCCAAAAAAGTAAGTAACTTGTATTGGATTGATTGTGTGTCCTTTACAATAGCCGGGGTCCAATATTTATACCCGGAACCTCCGCATGAATCCTACTTAAGCACCACTCATTACAATTTCCTGGCCTAAGAGAAAACATTCCTAATTTAAGATAACTTGGACTCTAATCTTTCCCTTTTTGTAGAGTCCAACATGATTTTCCCAGCGTCGATCGTAGCTTTTGTCGTTATCTGCTGGCGCTATCTGAAGAAAACTGATTCCAGTGCTTCATTCAAATCGGCTGATACCGACCTTCATGCAATCGATTCCTTGATGACGTGATCTTGGGAGCTTTCGAGTCCCTGTAATTCCTCTTCCAAATTTTGGTGTAAATACATGCCCTCCAATTTTGGGATAAAAGTAATTTTATTCCAAAATTATCACGTCTATACCCCCGATAGGTCCGCAGTCATGGGTAGAGAATCTTGATCTAGGGTCTACTGTTTGTCGCCGTCTATGTCAGCTCATGAGCCCATGCTTTAAAACTTTTACGAGAGCATCATTGCTTCACGGGCACTTTTATGAGAGCATCATTGCTATAAAATGTCTATCCGACCCTAGCAAGAGCAACTCAATAATTCAGCTATGTTTCTCTTCGATATGCCCCCTCGAATGCTTCTAACTCCACCGGACCCTCCATGGTCTGTCTTTTTGCTATGAAGATCTTGAGCGGTTAGAAGAATTCTTGTGCATAGGGTGATTGTGTCGCTCATCTTAGCACCTTGTCGAGCAAGAGGATCAGCTACTGCGGTTAGAAGAATTCTTGTGATATCACCTGAGTCTTCTCTCCATGCTTGTAGAGCTATTCTAGTGTTTGCAAGGGCTAAAATGTGTGGACACCTTCCCCTTGTTTGCTCCATCAAATGCCCATCGGGAAAGCCACAGGCTTCTTTCCCGTAGTTTCCCAGTCACCGAGAAATCAGCTGGGTTAGGCAGGCGACTTTTCCCCTTCTCTGGCATAATTTTATCAATAGGCCGTTGTGACTCGGATTATGATGACCTTTGGCCCTGTGGGGATTCGAACTCCCTTCAATCCAAAGGAGCCTTGGTGGGCTGATTGCTGGTCAATGTAAATCTTTCGTATCCATTCCACGATATTTTGTAATTTGGGGACGTAATAAGTCCAAATCTGTTATCTCTTCGTTATCCGTCCCCTAAATTTCCGGAGTGTCGATCCGTTTCCATATCTGACTTCAATTTTACACCCCCGGCGAAATCTATCTTCTCGCCTTCCCAGGCTATATATACGGGCCATGGTTGTGGATCGAAAAACAACCCGCTTCGTCTCAAACCTTTTGCGTCTTTAGTGTAGTTCCTTCTTTCCCATAGGTTTGAGATCATGGAGAACAGCAAGAGGTCTACTGAGGAGTCTCTCAACGGATCTGCATCGTCGCGCCAGCGCCTTCATCGCCAAGAGGGTGCAACTTGGGATGCTCCCATCATTCTAGAATAGAGGGCCGACTCTGCTTAGCTTTTGGGGTCATCTTCAGCACCAATTCGCCGCCAGCTCCCCTGCTATCTGAGGAGGCGGATCGATAATGATGATCTGCTGGCCTCCATCGATCGGATTGATCAGAATCTAGCCAACTGCCTTGATCCAAGGCCGATCACCCCTTGAGGCCAACCCGGTGGGGGAAAGGCTGGCCAGGGTTGAAGCCAGAATCATAGGTGAGACGACTACCAAAGTTTTCTGTCTCTTCTTAATTTTGCCCTCAAGATTTCTGATCATTCCTTCCTTAAATCTTTTAGATCTAACTGCTCAGTTGGAAAGCATTCGATCAGCTGCGGAGCACGCAGCGGGATCTGTCAATGCCAGGGGCGCCGTTCTAGTGGTTCACTTGCAAAACATCCTGAACCGTGTCAGGGAGGTCGCTCTTCATGGCGTTCGTCATGGTGCTGCCATGGCATTGACTGCTGCACAAGCCCACTCTGGCCACAATCTTCGACTTCTTCCCCATGGTTTTCTAGACGTGGCGCACCCTGGGGATCATGAGCGCCTGGTTGAGGATTTCTTCAGCGCTACCAACTCTATAGCTTTCAACACCCAGACCGATGATATAGTAAGCAAAGTGTTTTTCGGCCCGTAGCTTGTAATAGGTGATATTTAGCAAACAATTTCCTCGTCTTGAGTGATTTTCCTTTGCTTCGTACTTCATATTATATGCATCACTTTGTCCATGTTTGCTTTGCTCCTATAGGTGGTACAAATCGTACCGGCTTTTACCCCTTTGGATTTATTTTTGCACTAGAGGCGATACCTTTCTGATATCGACTGAGCTGATGACCGAACAAATCGGTTATTAAGTATTAATCCAAATGCTAGGGTAATATTTCTTTAGATATTTCCCATTGATTGCTCTGCCAAATTCTTTCTCTACTCTTAACGTTTTTAATATATAAGCATTACCAGGCGCACAATGTTTGATCCGATAAGGTCCTTCCCAATTAGGTGACCATTTACCGAACTTACTGTCCTTTGACCCGATCGACAATTTCACTTTCTAGACCAAGTCTCCTTCAAAAAATTGCTTAATCTTGACCTTTTTATTGTAATATTTTGCAACCCTTAGTTTATTGGCCTCGATATTTTCAAGAGCACGCAGCCGAAGGCAACTCCAGTCCTCTAAGTTATCTATCGTAAGATTCTTGTAGACTTCGGCCGACAAATCATTTTGCAATGTAACACGCCTTGATCCAATCTGAACTTCCCAAGGAAGAACTGCATTATGGCCATACACAAGTTCATAAGGCGACATTTTAGTCGATCCATGACAGGCCATCCTATATGCCCATAGTGCCTCATTAAGTGTTGAATGTCACTTCCTTAGCTGTTCCTCAATCTTTTTCTTGATTAGCTTAATCATAATCTAATTGGACGCCTCTGCCTAGCCATTAGCCTGAGCATAGTAAGGAGAAGAATTTAGTAGCTTGATTCCTATACTGGCAGCAAAATCTCTGAACTCTTCTGATGTGAACATTGTCCCTTGATCGGTAGTTATAGTTTGAGGAATCCCAAAATGATAAACAATGTGATCCTTGACAAAATCAACCATGTTCTTCGAGGTTACCGTCTTCAAAGAAATCACCTCAACCCATTTAGTGAAGTAATATGTTGCTACCAATATGAACTTATATCCTTTGCTTGAAGACAAAAAAATCTGAACAATTAAATCAATTCCCCAACCTCAAAACGGTCATGGCTTGATTATTGGATTCATGGCTGATGCAGGTGATTTCTGGACATTACCAAAACGTTGATAGTCCTAGCACCCCTTGTAATATTCAAAACAGTCTTCCAATATTGTTGGCCAGAAATATCTAGTTCTACGAATAATCCATTTCATCTTATAAGCCGATTGATGAGCTCCACATATCCCTTCATACACCTCACCCATCAACACCTTAGCTTCTTCTTGATTTAAGCATTTGAGCAACACCCCATTGACTATTTTATAATACAGCTGATCATCTAGTAAAACATACTTAGTCGATTTATACCTTAGCTTTTTGGTAACTTTTCGTGTTGGGTTCCTAAGGTAGTCGGCTATTTCAATTCTCCAATCATTACTCGAGGTTTCACTACTCAGGACTTCTCAAAACACTCGATATCCTGACGCACTTTGAGCTAGACGATTAGCCTCTTGGTTTTTTGCTCTCAGAATATGTTGAAAAGAGACATGAAGAAATTCTTTGAGCAACTTTTGGCACTCATCATAGTATCCTTTCAAAGTATCTTCTTTGCACTCATATAGGCCGATCAACTGATTAATAATTAACTGTGAATCTCCAAATACTTTAATTGCTTCAACCTTTACTTCGTTAAGAAGTTGAAGTCCCTTAAGAATAGCTTCATATTCTGCTTGATTGTTGGTAATCATTGGTTTAGTAGGAAGAGCAAACTCAAAACTTGCCCCCTGAGGCGAAATAATAACAACACCAATGCCACCACCGTGCTTGCATGTTGATCCATCAAAGAATAACATCCAAGGCATCGGCTCTACATAATCAATGTTTGGCTTATGATGTTGGGTGACAAAATCGGCCATTATTTGTCCTTTGACTGCTTTAGCCGATTCGTACTTCAAGTCAAATTCCGATAACGCGAGAATCCACTTTCCCACTCTCCCATTCAGTATTGGCATTGATAACATGTGCTTAATCACATCAGCCTTGGAAACAACCGTACATGCGGCCGATAATAAGTAGTGTCGCAACTTAGTGCAAGAGAAATATAAGCACAAGCATAACTTTTCGGTGGGAGAATATCTTGTTTCTGGATCCAGGAGCCTCTACTCAGATAGAAAACAACTCGCTCTTTTTCTTCAAACTCTTGCATCAAGGTCGATCCAATTGTCTTGTCATCAGCCGATATGTATAACTTAAACGGCTTACCTTGCTGAGAAGGGACCAGCACAGGTGGACATTTCATATATTCTTTTATCTCTTCAAACGTCTTTTGTTGTATGTCACCCCACTTGAATTCTTGATCATTTTTCAACTTCAACAAGGGAGAAAACGACAGAACTCTTTCTAACAAATTTGAAATGAATCTTCTGATGAAATTAATCTTACCAAGCAGAGATTGCAACTCTATTTTAGTAGTCGGAGGAACTGCCTCATCAATTGCTTTTATGCTTTTTTAACCAACTTCGATTCCTCTCTCGTGGACCATGAAACCCAAGAATTATCCAGCTGACACTACAAAAGCACATTTATTAGGATTCATCTTTAGACCATGTTTTCTTGTGCATTCTAGAGTCTCCCACAAATAAGCTAGATGCTCTTTGTACCCTTTGGACTTTATCATCACATCATCGATATAGATTTCAACAATTCTATCGATTAACTTATGAAAAAATATAATTCATCGCCCTTTGATAAGTTGCACCGGCATTCTTCAGACCAAAGGTCATCACAACCCACTCAAATAAATCGATTGCGCTGGGGCTCCTGAAAGCGGTCTTTGCTATGTCTTCCTCAGCCATGAAAATTTGGTTATACCCTGCATTGTCGTTCATGAAGCTAACAGCCTTGTGCTCGACTGCTGCGTCTACTAACATATCAGCTATCGGTATCGGATAACCATCCATGGGTGTGGCTTTGTTTAGATCCCTAAAATCGATGCAAACTCTTAATTTTATATTCTTCTTATACACAGGGACAACATTCGATATCCACTCTGCATATCGGTATGGTCGGATAAACTTTACTTCCAGTAACATTTCAGTCTCCTTTTTTATATCATCAAGCACATTCGGGTTGAATCTCCTTGGAGCCTGTTTAAACGACTGATATCCAGGTTTAATTGGCAACCGATGTTCGACAATTGACCGGTCTAGACCAGCCATCTCATAATACTCCCAAGCAAAACAGTCTTTAAATTCCTTTAATAAATCAACCAGCTCTCGCTTATACTCAGGATCCAACCTGGCGCTTATATACGTCGGCCTAGGTCTATCTCCAGAACCAATATCTACTTCTAATTCATCGACCAACGTGAAGCCATGTCCTAGTTTGCCATCTGTACCATCTATTGGATTATCCATTAAGACAAATTTTCAAAGCCGACTGCTTGGATCGGCTGTTGGCTTTCATTGTTGACTGTAATGAAGCCTCCTTCCCATAATTTGCCAGAAAAGCATTCAAAGTCTCCTAGTTCCCAAAACACTGGATCGGCTGTTGCGATACTCACAGACTCATCAGCACGAACCAGTTCGACATCATCTCCATGCCATTGAATCAAACACTGATGCATGGTCGATGGTATACAATAGTTCGCATGAATCCAATCACGACCAAGGAGCAAACTGTACGACCCTTTTCCATCGATGACGAAGAATGTGGTGAGCAGAGTCTTACTCCGGATTGTTAGTTCGACGTTCATTGCCCCCCAGGTCTTGGACGTATTACCCCCAAAGTCCTAAAGCATCATGTCTGTCTCAATCAGATCTTCCGGTCCCTTGCCAAGCTTACGAAAAGTGGTGTATGGCATGAGATTGACAGAAGCACCTCCGTCGACCAACATCTTGTTCATCGGCTTCCCATCAACCAAACCTTTTACATATAAAGTCTTTAAGTGCCGATGCTTGACTGGTTTATCAAATATAGCCTACTGTATAACCGTCAGCTTGGCAACTATCTCTTCATACTTCGATTCATCAAAATCTGAATAAACTTCTTGATCTACCGGAGCTCTGAACTCTGATGGTAACAGAAAAGCCATTTCAATATTAGTCAATGGTTTCTTTCTATCGGCTGTTTGCTTAGTACGCCATACTTGAGGTTTACCAAATGCCTGAGCCTGTTCCAACTCTCTATTCCTTAGGCGTTGCACCCTTCTCTTCTGGCTTCTTGTCAAACCTCCTGGACACCATTGGCCTTCCTGCCAAACATATTTTCTCTCGTTGCCTTCTTCTTCATAATCAACCCAGTCTTGACCAACAACTCTCTTTCCAAGTCGATTATGAATACTTCCATTTTTTAATCGCCGATCCATGTTATTATGATGATATGCATCTTGAGCATGAATAGACCGACGGTTGGTTTGAGATTGCCTAAACTCCCAATATTGATCGTTGCACTCTAGACAGTCATTACTGATAAGCAACTTCAAACCTTCGTTCCAGCAATGTGTAAAGAAAGGACAATTCCAATATGATTCAGCTTGCTTTCTTTCATACCACTCTTTTTCCTATTGACGCTGGTATTCTTGCTTTTCTAACCAATGCTGATAATCCTTTTCCTTCTGCCACTGCCATTTATTCAACAGATTTCGAGATGTAACTCACGGCTTTGTTGCCCCTTCTTTTGACGTTTCTCCCTGCTCATATCGGCTCTTTTGCTTGTCGTGACGTCTTTTAATTTCCCTGTATTCGTCGGCCAATATTTGCCTCTTGGGATCGACTGTTCTAGCTTCTCTTGATTTGGTCAATGTTAGGACCTTAATTTTTCCTTTGAGCAGCCTAGCATTGACCATGTTTTGATCTCCTGGGAAAGGATTATCATTAATTTTCATTTTCCAAGGCGTATCAAATTTGAGCCTTCCTTGCTGAATGGTCGTCTGTATATGCTGCCGGAAAATTTTGCATTCATTAGTGGAATGAGAAGTAGCGTTATGGAACTTGCAGAATTTCTTATTCTTCAACTGATCAGGGGGCAACATAACATGATTATCGGGCAACTTGATATGTCCCTTCCCAAGCAAGAAATCGAAGAGCTTGTCTGATTTTGTGATGTCGAAGTCATACCTCTCCTCGACTCCTCTTCCCCAAGGATTTGGCACCATTACTATCTTTTTGCCCCAATTCCATTTAGACGCGGCAACCTCTTCTTCTTCATCTTCATAGCCGTCATCGACTGGTATGGATTATAAGCTTCGGCCACTCTGGTACTCTTCTGGAATCGGGTATCTCTGCGCATACTCTAGAATTGGCTATTGAGCGCCGCCACTCGTTGAACCAATTGACCCAGGTTGTCAAATTCTTGTCCCAGCAATTTTCCTTTCTATGTTGGCAGCATTCCTTGAACGGCCAAAGCAGCTAGCTGATCATTAGCCAGGTTTAATGAGAAGCACAAATTCCTAGTCTCTCGGAACCTTTGAAGAAACTCAGTGCCCGATTCGTTAGTTTTCTGTCTTATAGTTGTCAAATCGGTAATCTTCTTTTCTCCAGTCCTAGTATAAAAATATGTATGAAATTTCTTTTCTAAGTCAGCCCAATTGGCAATGGAGTTGACTGGCAGTGATGAAAACCAAGTGAAAGCTGGCCCTAATAGTGACAGGGAGAAGAAACGCACTCGATGGGCCTCCTCAACTGATGCCCCACCCAATTGTGTAAGATACCGACTGACATGTTCTATTGTGTTTGTGCTATCTTGGACAGTGAACTTAGCAAACTCAGTGCCCGATTCGTTAGTTTTCTGCCTTATAGTTGTCAAATCGGTAATCTTCTTTTCTTCAGTCCTAGTATAAAAATATGTATGAAATTTCTTTTCTAGGTCAGCCCAATTGGCAATGGAGTTGACTGGCAGTGATGAAAACCAAGTGAAGGCTGGCCCTGACAGTGACAGGGAGAAGAAACGAACTCGATAGGCCTCCTCAACTGATGCCCACCCAATTGTGTAAGATACCGACTGACATGTTCTATTGTGTTTGTGCTATCTTGGCCAGTGAACTTAGCAAACTCTGGAAGCCTGTATTTTGCAGGAAGAGCGAACAAATCATACCATTCTAGATATGGGCATTTATACAAAAAGGTCAGCCCTTTTGGCTTTAGACCGAACTGATTCTTCATCATCTCGGTCATCTTTAGCAACAACTCATCAGCATGTGAATTTGGATTTCCCTGCACTTGCTGACCCATCTGTGGATTGAAATCCCATGTGCCTTGATACCTAGGATTTGGAATCATGTGAAGGGTGTTATAATCTATGCCATAATGATACCCCTATGGAATCTCTATCTGTTGGGTCCTTTGCTGGCTTGCTGCTTGAAATCTCTAATTATAGACATGAGGATCTATATCTCTACGGATCCTTTGAATTGATGGTGCTATTTTTTAAGCCGACGACGGTATGTGGCCCGATGTGCCAAAATCAATCACCTGGCTCTGACCTTGCCCCACCGGCTATTGCACATGCTGCACCGACGATCCAGGATTATACTGTATCTAACTCGTAGCAATACCTTGAGCTTGTTCAGATGAACTCTGAACTGTCTGGACATCATCATTATCAACTGGTGCTGCTTCTTGATGGCTGGTACCGACTTGATTAGTCCCTTGGGTCAATGGATGTGGAATGTTGTAATAAGCCGGCCCAACCTGACCAACTGGAAACCCATGAAACACTTCTTTCATGGCATTGTGGAATGTGTCCAAGAAAGCTTCATTATGGCTTGATATGGCATCACGAACAGATTTGTTTACAGTTTCCATAAAGAAACGTCTGTCTTCAGCTTCATCTGCATCTGTCTGCCCGTGCAATAGAACTCTTGGCAGTGGATATTTCTGAACAATTGTATTGTCACATGTTTTGGTGTAGGACAACAAACACTTGTTCTGAAATTCTTCTATAGCTTTGCTGATGACACCTTTATCTTCATCAGGTAGGTCTTCGTAATGTACCATATGGATGTCGTTGTTGTTATAAACCGCCATGATGATTGTGGGGTCCCACCGGGCGTGCCAAGAACGTGTGTCGACACAGAAATTTCATCCCGTGCCAAGGGCACACGAACAAGCTGGAAGGGTCTGCTCGATGGAGCTATAGATCCGCCTGGCTTCAATGCATGGATGGTCGATCCTGCATACTCCTCCTGAGACATACCAGTCAATTTGACCCTGCAATTGACAAGGAGAGAAAGCTAATCAGTAATTTAAGACGAAACGTGCTGGTGTTGCCAGACAGTCCCGAATGTGCGGCTCTAAGAGCCGATATGGAAGGAGATCGACTAAATAGTCGATTCCAGCATCCTCATAAGATAAGTCAGTTAAAGCTCATGGGGTTGTGGAAGAAAAATCGGTTATCATTCAGGATGAATATCGTTATTTAGACAAATATTAGTCAATGGCAATAAGATGTCAACAATAATTAATTTATTCTAAGCCAATGACTGCAAGTAACCGAATCTCTTTTTATATAGAATAAGCAGCTCATCATCATTTAACCATTTAATAAAGGTACATCTAATGAACATATTAGATCTCATCTATCGCTATGACCAGTGGGGCATGAGGCAGAATCATGCAGGCCGTAGAAACAACAATAGACTTGACGACCCTAACTTATTACTAATATCAGTGGGGCATGAGGCAGAATCATGCAAACCATAATACAATAATAAGATCATGGGGCTAACACATCTTTCAACCTATCTCTACTTCAACGGTCTCGTGACGCGAACTGCATATGTGAAAGCACTCGATATCGGCTAAAACGGCCGATTCAGGTATAGCGCACAGTTAAGGCCATGCCCTATCAGGAATAGATCTACCAAATAACGATCCCCACTCCACGGTGCTAACAGTGGGGTGTGAGGCAAAATCACACAGGCCGTGATAACGGCACATGGAACAGTTTTCGTTAGCCAACAGATCCATTCAAGACCAGACACGCCTTAACTACACACTATGCACGATCAAGATTGATATAAAACAGTCGATAAAACATAACTCATCGTTTAAGATGCAGATTGGATCAGTTTAGATTAACAAACAATGGGTTAAACAGGATATAAGGCCGATCTAGATCAATCCCAATTGGGCGAAGTGATATTGTTGTAATTAAATAAACAATGAAAGCAATAAGCAATATCGGTAACTTAATGAATCTATCCGAAGGACGTCACCCTTAGATAAAACCGATAACTTGACCTTAATCTAGTTCGAGCAGTGGAGGTCGATCGGATCGATGCAGCCGTACTTGAACTAAACAAGAGTCAATAACTAGCTTATACCAGAGTCGTAGTGGAGGTCGACCGGATCGATGCAACCGTAGGAACAGAAGTATAAGCCATGACGGTACTTACAGACAAGCCGGAGGTTGACCGGACCGATGCCACCCCGCTCGCTGAAGAACTCGCTGAGATCTACTCTACTCCTACTCATAAGGGGTGGCCGGAGCCGAAAAAGTAAGTAACTTGTATTGGATTGATTGTGTGTCCTTTACAATAGTCGGGGTCCAATATTTATACCCGGAACCTCCGCATGAATCCTACTTAAGCACGACTCATTACAATTTCTTGGCCTAAGAGAAAATATTCTAAATTTAAGATAACTTGGACTCTAATCTTTCCCTTTTTGTAGAGTCCAACATGATTTTTCCGGTGCCGATCGTAGCTTTTGTCGTTATCTGCTGGCGTTATCTGAAGAAAATTGATTCCAGTGCTTCATTCGAATCGGCTGATACCGACCTTCAGGCAATCGATTCCTTGATGACGTGATCTTGGGAGCTTTCGAGTCCCTGTAATTCCTCTTCAAAATTTTGATGTAAACAACCGTGTCAGCGGGGATCGCTCAGAGGAAAAGGAAGACCCAACATCTTTGAAGGACCTCCTTTGCCTCTGGTTTTTCTTCCTTCTCCCATCTGTAATCCCTGCTTCCCCTTGGTCTATAAAAGGGAAGGCAGGGCACCCCACTAAGGCGATCGAAAAAAGACACCACACATCACATCACACACAGTTGAGCGGCAGCCAAGCTCTCAGCGCTCATTCGACCCTTCCATCAGACACTTGGGACCTATCCATCTCTCACCCATTTGTAACCCCTACTATGAACTTTTTAGTGCTAATAACACAAGCAGCAGCCATGAACTAGATGTAGGGACATTCTGCCCGAACTAGTATAAACCTTGTGTCTTTTAACACACTATCCGGGTCCAACGCGCAGTAACACAAATTTACTCCTTGGTGTTTACTCAAAACACCGACAGTTGGCGTGCCAGGTAGGGGACTTTTGCGCGTTCCGACATTAACATTAGGCCACGGATGGCTAGCCATGGTATCAGCTGGTTCCTGGGCACACACATGTGCTTCGAGGACCTGGACTTCATCATCACGATGGGAGGAGAGTTGGCATTGGCTCACGCCACCATCCAACCTCTCCCCTCCATCGGCCTTGACTACGGGAGGCTCGAGCGACAGCTTAGCCTCTCCTTGGGACCCCAGTCGTTCAGGGAGGACCCATGCCGCCTCACCTTCTGTGACGACAATGACATGGCGCAGCTCACCAGAGGGGAACCCCTCTCTCAGGAACACCTCATACGAAGCGCCCCGACAGTGCTTCTGTTCCGTCTCCTCAACGCCACGGCGACCGTTAGCCACCTTGTGGCACAACGCATGGTTCTGCCTCCCACGAACGACGAATTCGTGGGGGTGATCGAACATGTCGTGGAATCTTTCCACAACCTCCTAGTAGAGGAGCCAGAGTCGCCCTCTGACTCTGACTCCAGCAGGGGAAGCCATCACCCCTCTCATGAATGCTTCATGACGGGTACCCCCGAGGGGCACGTCGAAAGCATCCACGAGGAGGAGGCTACCCCAACAAACGACCTCGACGACGAGGCCAAGAGGGAGACAGCGGCCCGGCCACGCATGCTGGTGGAGCAGCTGAAAGACCGACACCGAGAGATCGAGGAAGCGCGACTCCAGCTCGAGCAGGAATGCGCGGAGCTAGAGCAGGAGATAGAGCAAGAGTGAGGAGGGACTGCGTGCTCATGCCCAGTGCCCAGTGCCCATTTTCACAAGCTGAAAATCGCTTCACTCGGTCACTATGGACAATTCACACTAAGTTTCACGAGGTACTTAAGTGTTTGCACAAGTTAGCTAAGGACAATATTAAGCCGACAGATGCTAGTTTTTCTACAGAACATGAAAGAATCAAAGATGAACGTTTCTGGCCTTACTTCAAAGGCGCTATTGGAGCAATAGACGGTTCACATGTTCCAGTGGTTGTCCCAGCCGAGGATATGGTTAATTACACATGCCGTCATGGATATACATCTCAGAATGTGTTAGTTGTTTGTGACTTTGACATGAGGTTTATCTTTGTGGTTGCTGGTTGGTCCGATTGTGCACATGACACACGTATTCTCAATCATGCATTGGTAAATTTTCCTTCATTTCTCGTGCCTCCTAAAGGTATACACATATCCTTACTAAGGTAGCAGTAAAGTACTTGTATTATTATTTGCTTATACTGATTTGATTTAGTAGGAAAATATTATCTCGTGGACTCTGGTTTTCCAATCCGAATAGGGTATCTGGCCCCTTTCAAAGGAAGCACATACCATATACCAGAATTTCATAATCGTTCTGGACCACCCCAAGGGAAGTATAAGGTGTTCAATTTCTTGCATTCATCCCTTCGAAATGCCATTGAGCGATCTTTCGGAGTATTGAAGGAGAAGTGACGTATTTTGAAGCGCATACCAAGTTTCTTAACTCGTACTCGGAAGCATATCATCATTGCTTGTTTGGCATTGCATAATTTTATCCGTGACAACAATTTGCGTGATAAGGAGTTCGAGAGATGTGATGCTGATGAGGAATACTTGGTACAAGAGACAAGTGACACAACACAAACATAGGGAGATGAGAGTGAAGATGTGGAGAATGAGGATACCATGAATACCATTCATAGTAGAATAGCTGATGCTTTGATTATTGCAAGAGGAGGATAGTTATTTTTAGAGATGACATAGTTGGATGAGCCCTTATCTTTTGGTTCTATTTATGTGGACTATATCACTTTGAATGATAAAAAAAATATAGAATAAATTAATTTTTCCTTTCCAAAATAATTATTTACATGCAAATAAGTGAGTGTAACAGTTATTTACAATCAATTTGTATATAAATAGTCCCTCGGGCCTTTAGGGGCATTATAGACATTTCTTACACATCTTACAGTTTCACAACTCCTCGAACCAAACGACTTTCAGCTTTTTCCACAGCTCTCAGCTCACAGCAGCTTTTCCATGTCCCATAGCTCATAGCAGCTTTCTCAAAATCCAGGCTCAACCAAACAGGCCTCAGGCTTCCCATGACTTTACCGTATGGCCAAAATCTTCTGGCGTATATATTTTTCAAATTCGGTGGTTGAAACCTGAACAAACTTTGCACCGACTGTGGCGAGATTGTGAGCGGTGGGTGCATGGTCGGTGCGAAAGGAGCCCATATGCTGACAATGTAGGATCTGAGGCCCATGCCGCGCCATCTCATTCGGCTCATGTATGAAAAAGATGGCATTAAGCATTTAATGCATGTACCTCGAACATCATGGAGTTGCACCTCAAGCATGTGATACAGAAAACCAACCTCAAACTTAAGGCCTAGTCATATGAGATAAAAATACTTCATTCATCCCAAAATTAAATAAACGCACATTATGCTTCTTGATGAGTTAAACTCTTCTAAGTTTTACTTATTATATAGAAAATAATATCAATATTTGTATCTCCAAATAAGTTTGTTACGAAAGTACATATATTTGGTCAAACTTAAAAATATTTGACTCTTTAGTTAAGAGCAAGTATAATTAAGGGCGGTACGTAGGCTATATGCTGAGGTGGAAGAGAGAAAGAGAGAGAGAGGGGAAGTGGATTGTAAGCTTACAGCCGACTAAGACACAAGAACCAATAAACTTTGTGAGAGAGACAAGTAGGCTATGTATTAATAGTGAAGAGCCAACTAATATATGGGTGGGCTGAGAGACGACTGCAAAGATCATATACAGCCAGCAGCAAGCTGTATTATTAGCTTTGCTCCGAGCGACCTCCCTCCTTCTAAAAATAGAAGACGTGACTTGACTTGGTGCGATCTTGAGTACCATACTTAAACCAGTTATAATTCATGACAACAACAAAAGTATCATTAGGAAGTACCTATAAGCACAAATCTAATGTTACCACTATTGTTCTATAAAAATTTTATATTGTTAGACCAGTTATTGGTTAAAGATAATGAAGTTTGAATTTTAAAATTTGTACATGTCTTGTATTTTGAGACGGAGGGAACATCACTTCTTTTGAGGTGGAGAGAGTTTGAGAGTATATCTCTCGCTTGTGTCATCACCTTCCTCCTTTGCATGTCTCCCATGCACGGCAAGAGTGATCATTGTGGCTGCATTTTTTAATCAAAGCGTTTTAATGTGCGGGGTGAACATACCATTGTGTGGTGGGCAATAGCTATTGTCCTTTTACATACCTAGATCCCATATTAATGTTACTTCTTTTTGTCTTAAATTATAAGTCGTTTTGACTTTTTTATACATCTATTTGCTATATGCATCTAGATATAATATTATTATGTATAGATACATAAGAAAATGAATGAACCAAAAAAGTTAAAACGACTTATAATTTGAAAACCGAGGGAGTATATTTTTGCATGTAACATTGTGCTTGCCCAATAACCATAGGTAGTATATATACAAATCAAGTGTTTACAAGGACGGCTTTGATTAATAGAGGTTATAGGGGACGGGCGGAAGCCACTGCTTTGGCCGTTGATTGTGCATCCAATTTGTGCAAAAAGAACCAAGATGGTTCTTGTCCAGTCTTGCCGATAAACGCGGAGTAATTCCAGGCGTAAAAATGCGGTAAAGGAGACAGCTGTGAGGATCGTTGATGTTTTTGAGTTGTTTATTTTGACCAAGTACACCCAATGCAAACAGCTCCAGAAACACATTTGTCAAAATCTGCGCCCCTGCGCGGGCCGGCCAGCCGACCGTTTGCAGCTTTGCGCGTTCGTGACCAAATCCACAGAACGGCAGAAGATGACAAACGGATACATTGCACTACTCCATATATAGCTCATGCAATCCGCGTATCGAGAGCGCTCTGATTACTGTTTTGCTCCTGTTGACGAATCGTGTGCAGCCACGTGGGCTCGTGCGTGTGTGATCCGCGTTACCGTAGCGATCCTGGTACTGTTCATGTGCCGGTCCTCCAGTCGCTACCCTCCACGTCGTTGCTAAATTTGGTCTGGCCCAGTCCCAGCGTTTCTAGGCGTTGCGCCTAGGAGCCGTCGTCGCCCACCCTCGGAGGCGCGCTTCTCCACGCGCCGTGCCGCGACCTCGGCGCTCGCGCTGCCCCCTGCCTCGCATCCGTCGCCTGCGCCTGATGCCTCCGTCTCCCTTCCTCACTGCCTTTCTTCTCCGGGCGGCTGCTTCAACAGGCCCGACTACTCCTGCCGTGGCCGCACCATTGCCGTCAAGGTTGCTGCATCTGCACAGGTCTGTGCCTCCCTCGCGGCCATCGATTCGTCCCCGTCTTGCTTCCTCTTCTCGATTCGTCTACACTTGCTGTATTTTGGATCTGATGTGTTGTGCACGGCTTCCGTCGTTTTCCACTCCCAGTCCTCGCTGTCGCACGGCACGTGCTGGCCGCATGCACAAGGACGAGGCAGGGGCAGGGCTCCGCCGGTGGGGCGCTAGCAGAGGTGCCGAACACACCGCCGAAAATGCAAGCCGTCCGGGAGTCAAAGTCCGGTGATGGGTGGCCGGCTTGCAGTCGTTGAAGAGCTGGGCAACGATTCAAGTATGACCATTCTTAGTTTTTTTTTAATTTAGCCTGTGCAATAGAACGCCTTGGATTTGCTATAGATTGCCTGCTAATGGATTTGAAGCTGCGAATCTTTCTGCTCTCCTCTCTCTGAAAATTTAGTTACTTTGTGATTTGTTTATTCTAACTTCAGTGATAGGGCAAACAATGATATAAAACCAGTTGTGTCCAATTTATTTATTATGTTTCCAGGTCTGTTCTTATTGTACGTCTGAGGAACTTTCTTCATGGTGTTTTTACTAAATCCATGCTGTGTTCCAAGGTGTAATACTAATATACTGTGTATATGTCTTTGCTGATGTCAGGCTACCTTTTCGTATTCTTAGCTGGCTAACAATTATGTGATACCTGTGTCCCAAAGGACCACAAATATTCATATTCTGTTTCATGTATGCAGTTACTGTTTGTTTTGATTCCTCTATTTTGCAGGTTATGGATTTAATTTTCAGTGCAAAAGAGTTATTCCCTGTGACTATAAGGAAAGGCTAATTGGTTATGTTAAAATAGAGGTTACTAACTCACATTTCTGGTTCCTGCCATAACATAAAAAACTCATTACAAGTTAAAAACGTGTACTTATATTATTTTGCAAAACTAATTTATTTTTCATCTTCCTTATGGGCTATGGCATTGTTTCTACATGATCTATTTCAAACTCTGCTATGCCGACATACCTCATTTATTTGTCAGACATGTGATGTTCAAATTAGAAATAACAAAATAGAAATGCCCTCCTTTCTTTGCATGTGATTTGCCTTATCTGAGTTGTGTGCAGAATTAATTCCGTCTTTATTAATTGATATTCCTTTATTATATTGACATTAATCTCACAATCCTTTTTTGTTTTTGCTTCCAGACATAATCAGGGACGACCAAAACATTCAAAGGGTGTCCCACGTATTTTGTTTCCCCCCTTTTATTTAGGCATTGTCCCTAGACTAATCTTCATCTATGGTTTGCTGTAGCAATCAACATCAAATCGTGTATGCTTTGCTGTAGTTTGACACCGAAGGGAGCAATGGCATGTTCCTAATGAATAATGCTATTCAAAGTTCATCCGTGATCAATCCAAACCATCATTCGAATTTACTTCAGCAAAGGAGTCTTTAGGTTTTCTACAGTACATATGGTTAGGATATCACCAGTTGATGTAACATATTAGTTTCTCTTTATTCAGTGCTGAATATATGGGCACAACAAAGTGTGTCATCTAGGTCTGTGCTGGAGCGAAAATGTGAACAACTATTTCAGCTTGCAGCTACGGAAGTATTTCGATTCATGTAAATATTTTATCTTGAACTTTGTCAGAGAGCTATCTGTCTTTTCTTCATGCAAATATGCTTGATCCCTTACTCTGCCGAAGTGCTAAGGGTGTCTGAATTGTTTTGCTGTTTGCATCACCCAGGAAGCTTGATTTTTCCTACCAAATTTGTAAGGCATCTATTTCCAATCTTAAGGCTTGTGTGTGGTTCAGTTGTTTGATAAATCATTGCCAACTATGTTTTCAGGAGTACCGAGATTCAGAACATTGTTGGGTCCTGTGATGTCAATTTCCCGACTAGGCTTAAGGGTCTTGCATACTCACATGATGCTTCTCAGGTCTAAATTGCAATTTGTAGCTGCTTAGCTACAGCTCTATCACCTTCCATATCTTATTTCTTGAATTAGCATGTGTGTGTGTTATGAAACTAATGTTTGGCTTCAATCTCTCGCAGTCTGAACCTCTCTTCGCTGCCTTGATCTATTGAATGAAGCAACCAAAGATTGCCCTGGTGATTTTGTTTTAGGCAAGATGGTTCTGACTGCACTAAAGGTTAGCTGCAGTTTCCCATGCATTTGTCTGTCCTGATTTTGTAGTAGTATATCCAAGCAAAACTCTCTCTAGGTGAGAGAATAGACATACACTGCCTCTGGTTATCCTGTCCTCACGAAGTTCAAACAAGTCCAACTATGGTATCCAGTATCTAGGTACAAGTTTAATGAGCATGCATATTGTTTTATTATTCTGCTATTGGTTGTGGTTCCTTTTTATTATTTTATTTATGGCCATTTCTACATGGGACGTGTGATCACGTTTTTAGAAAATCTATGTTTGTAATCTCTTGGTGTTGGCTGATAGCTCATTGTGGAGGTGAGCAGAAATGCAGAACGGGACATGTTATAGCTGCCTGCCACTTTCAACTTTTAAAGTTAAATATATTATGGACCCAGGAGGAGCTTATGCTGTCCATCAATCTCATGAGGTTCGATGTGATGGTATACATGTTCCCGTCTTCAACGGCATACACGTTGTAGCTGCAATGCTCTTTATAATTGGAATGCCAATGAGACTCATAAGCATGTTTTGGTTGCCGATTTTCAAGAGTCTTTCCAGAATGTTCTGTACAAGGAAAAGGCAAAGTAATGTATTTATACTCTTGATTCACCTATTGGTATTTTTTTTTTCTCAAACATTATGTAAATGGCTGGTACCCAACCTGCGCGCGCAGCGAAGCGCGCAGACCGTCCTAGTTAGAAATATGAGGCCGCGCCGTCTAGGCGGCCTCCCAAGGTGTCCACGTAACGTCCATTTGAGTGGAACGTTCGATAGGAAATTGACGGTCATCCAGCTCACAGTTTGGTGGGTAAGTAAAAGAGTTGGGATAAAAATTGCATGTCCTTACATGCATAGGAAAGTTACTGCCACAGGAGAAATTTACAATGCATGCGTTATTCCAAGCATGGACTGTGCCAAAGCAGGACAGACCCCTCCATCATCCATCTCCTTGCTCAGATTGACGGTCATCCAGCTCACAGGTTGGTGCATTGAATAAAGTGGGTAAGTAAAAGAGTTAAGATAAAAATTGTATGTCCTTACGTGCGTAGGAAAGTTACTACCACAAGAGAAATTTACAATGCATGCGTTATTCCAAGCATGGACTGTGCCAGAGCAGGACAGACCCCTCTCCATCATCCATCTCCTTGCTCAGCGCGCGGTGATCTGCTTTTGCTTCCTGCACAGGTTAGAAGCCAGAGTAAATTAGAGAGAGAGGACTGCTAAAACTGTTCATGAGCTTAATTTACATCGTTTATTTTTTAATAGCAAAAGGCATGGTAGTTTATAGCGGTTAAATTTCAGTAACAAAAGGCACGGTACATATTTGCCCTGATCGTCCATTTGAGTGAGGCCTTTAGTAAAAAATTTCATTGTCCACACAATTACCCTCATGTACCAATGAGTAAATGAATGAAGATAGGTAAACTAAGCAGAGAGGCAAACTTGGATAGATTTTGCAGGAGCCATATATTGTGTCCTCCCATGCATGCGTGTGTCAAAGTGAATGAGGTCGGTGGTCTGTTGCTCTTCCATGCATGCATATCAGGTGGGGCATGCAGTGAAGTGGGGAGTGTATTATACTCTTTGGTGCATTGAATGAAGTAGGTAGGGGGTCCAATGAAATGTGCAAGGTAAAAATTGCCCCATCTTCTATGCATGATGTTACCATGAAGAGTTACATCACCGTTTACATGGAGGAACTTGTTGCCTCAGTTTTACATGCAAGGGCGCAGCTCCACATGAGGCCAAAGCAGAGTCTCTTAACGACAAAAAAATATTGCTATACAGAAATTTAATCGCATGTTAGAACATTATAGTTAGTTGTAGATGATCTTATCGCCTGTGATTTGCCATGAGCATGTGTGCAATAGGTACCTAATAGTGCATGTTTTACAAATTTTATTTTGGTAGGCTAACATCTCTTTTACACCATGCATGTCGTGGTCCTTATCGGTGCATTGCCAACACCTCCCAACGAACTCCGCATGGCCACCACTCCCAAACGTGGGACAATGTGTTGCTTTGGTTGGGCCCCACTAGCATCGATGGGCTACTCTGCGCCTTGTGGTGGCGAGATATGCCCGTGCCTCCTCTCCCGCTCTTGCCTATATAAGGACGTGTCATGCTAGCCATTCCTTCACCACCCTCCTCCCATTGTTTGCAAGTGGCCTTGTCATATCTCATATAGTTCATCCTGTAGTACCTCGCGGTGTTGCTTCTCCCATTTATTACGTTAAAACCACTCAAAGACAAGTGTGCTCATGATTGCCATTTGTCAGCAAAGATACTAATGGAGTGACAATGACATATTGCATACTGAAGCCACAGATAGTAGGTTTGTGCTCGAACCGGACCTAATGAAAGATATTGTAAAATAGGTGCTTCCTTATGGATGGCCTCGAGAGGCTCGAGGAAGGTTTGCATTTGGGCTAAAATAGGTGCTTCCTTATGGATGCCTTGAGAGGCTCGAGGAAGGTTTGCATTTGGGCTAACTTGGTTAACATGTGCATATGATCCTAGAAGCGATTTGTGCACTTACATCTGTGATTCTAACTTGTTCGGGAGAAAGGGTTACATTTGACCTAACTTGCTTAACATGTGCATATGAACCTAACGGTCTACATTTGAGCTAACTTGATTTGCGAGGAAGGCCTACGTTTGGGCTAACTTGGTTAACGTGTGGGTATGAACCTAACAGTTCACGTTTACTCTAACTTAGTTAGGAGGAAGGCCTACCTTTGCGCTAACTTGTTTAACATGTGCCCATAAACCTAACAGGTTTACCTTTGAACTAACTTGATTAGGAGTAAGGTTTGCATGTGATATGACATAGCAGTTCATATGTGAGCTAACTTATTTAGGAGCAACAATTTCATTTGAGCTACCTTGGTTGGCATGCCAATACTGAACCTATCGAGACACGCCTTTGTGCGCTCACACTGCTTCCCTTCTGTTTCTTCCTTTTCCTTTCGTTCACATCTCTCCTTCCGTCTACTAACTTTTCCTTTGTCCTCTTGGTCATCATTTCTCTACATGATTTTTTAGCTTCCAAACGTGTACGAGGACCGCATTGATGGCACATGGAAGGTGCTTCCTCTAGCCGTCCAAGGAAGAGGGTGCGGGGAGCAGTGCGACTTCACTCCAAGGTGTCACTATATACTCCTCTTTTTATCGTTTTGGTATACTGTGTGATGCCCATGGACGTGTATTTTTACCTATTATAAGGATGGTGTTTTGTCTTCTTTTTAGCGTTTACCATTCCCTCTTCGATTATGTTGTTCCCATATCTAATTAGGCACTCATCCCGTGTCTTCCCTTTATTGCTTTTGGCTGTGAATTTGTAGCTATAGGTGAGGGTACAAAGACGTGAGAGGCAACAACGTCTTAAATCCAAAAGGCGCCTAAAGAAACAAGGTTGGTTGTGTACCTTCTCGTTTGTATGGGGGTGCTTGTGCAGCGTGTTGCTTTCCCTTTGTTAACATGCAGATTTTGATTTCAATCGCAGGAAATTGTGGTGAGGCTCACGAAAAAACAGGTGATACTATGTCCTGCCTAATGACCCTCGCTTCCATCAGAAAATGGATTCGTGAGCCCGTCTAAAGACGTGCCTTTTGTAGATTGCCTTTCCACCGAAACTTCATATTACGGGCCTCCAGCACACCAGTGTCAACATTGTGGTGCACAGTTTTGGTACCAAGAACGTGTTAAAAGGTCATATCCAGGTGACGCAGGCGCTAATCGATTCCACCTTTCTTTGTAAGGGAGGGAAGGTCGGTTTTGCCGCTTCAAAAGACCCTCCTCCCTTCCTAGATGGCTCTTTGAATCCAAATGGTGGTGCTCTTTCCAAATATTTTATTAAATCTATTCGTTCCTATAATTCTATGTTTGCATTCACATCCCTTGGTGCTAAGATTGACACAGCTGTGAACAAGGGGCCTGGTCCATACGTTTTTAAGATCAATGGACAGGTGCACCACAGAATCGGATCTTTGCTGCCGGATGAGGGTGCAGCCCCAGTTTATGCACAGCTCTATATTTTTGACACTGAAAACGAAGTTCAAAATCGAATATCGATTTTTGATAAGCATAAGGAATCTGACGATGGTAATCAGGTTGACAAACAGATAGTTGAGGGATTAGTACGAACATTTGATGAATCAAATGAGCTGGTTAAATCATTTAGGGCAGCTAGGGACCCTCTTTGAAAGTAGTCGTTGCCAACCTTTACGCCTTAGGCTTTCACGATAGGTCCAAGAACATGCCCCAAAGATAGTGCAACCCAAGAGGTCCGAGATAGCTGGTTTGATAGTCGGGGACTTCTCTGAGGAAAAGAAGAGTCCAGATATAATCATTCAGGAGAGGGGTGGTGGCCTTAAACGGATTAGTAACCTACATGCCAACTATATGTCCTTACAATACCCGATTTTGTTCCCTTATGGAGACCAAGGTTTCAAAATAGGAATTAAGTACAATAGGTCAGCAACCTTGAAGGTTGGAGTTAGAGGTGACGTCACAATGCTTGAGTACTATGCTTCTGAGGTTACAACAACGCAGAGATTGAGGCAACCACATTGATACGTGGTGACCGATTATTCCAGCAATATATTGTTGATGCTTTCGCATCCGTAGAGGAGAATAGGCTTAGATTTATAGTTGCAAATAATAAAAACCTAAGATCCGAGGTGTACAAGGGGCTCCAGGATGCGCCTGCAAGGGTGATGTTGATGGTAATGCCATTGGTAAGAAGGTTATTTTGCACCGCTAGCTTTATAGGGAGCAAGCGGTATATGGTTGTAATTATCAAGATGCAATGGCTATTTGCCGATCATATGGACCCCAGATATGTTTATTACTTTCACGTGTAATCCAAAGTGGCAAGAAATAGGCGATGCCCTTACATTTGTTCCGAGGCAAAGACCGATGCTAGACCCGATATAGTTAGTCGAGTTTTTAAGCTAAAGGTGGACGAGCTTGTTTCGGGTTGAAGAAAGGGACTTATTTTGGGAAGGCCCGTGCGGTATGGAAGCAATTCTCACCCCTTGCATTTGTTGCTTATTTGGGCACAACAAATTCACCAGAGTTAGCCGTTGGGTACCTTGTTCATCTATGTTTCGCCCCATGTATTATAATAATGTGCAATTGAATGGCTTATTTGGCTACCGCCAACTTTCTATACAGTAGTTTTTTTTTGTTTCAATTACTCTATACCATTGAGTTTCAAAAGCGTGGACCGCCCTACGTTCATATTACAGTTTGGCTTGAAGGTAACACTAAAGACCCTCGCCCTTCTTTTATTGACTCAATAATATGTCTTTGAGATACCGGATAAATCATCGACCCACTAGGCTATAGTCTTGTCGATGAATTCATGATGCATGGCCCTTGTGGTCAAATTTGAACTAATTGCCCGTGCATGCAAAATAACAAGTGCTCAAAGTTCTTTCCAAAGGGCAATGAGGTAAACACGATTGTTGGTGAGGATGGCTTTGTGCAAGACATGCGACGTCCCCCGACACCGGGCACTTTGTTGAGCGATATGGTGTTAAGCTTGATAACAAATGGGTTGTCCCGCATAACATGACATTGTTAAAAAGATTTAGAGCACACATAAATATTGAGTGGTGCAATAAAACACATCTTATCAAGTATCTATTTAAATATATTACAAAAGGCCCGGACCGTGCTAGGGCCGTCATTGAAACGATGTGCATCGGACGGTCTTTGGGACCAGTTCACGTGTTGAGGTCGGTAGTAGCAACCTTGGTGCCCAGCCGATGAGATTCGAGGAGAGGTGCTCGGGATGTCGATGAGGTCCGTGAGTACATTGATTGTCGGTATCTATCTTCCCACGAAGCTACCCGGCGCTGCTTGAATTTGATATTCACTATAGAACCCTGCGCAGGAGAGAGGGCAATGTGCATCTCCCTTTCATGAATAACGTTGTGTACCCAGCTAGCCAATCCTTGTCCGATATTGTAGATAACCATCGTTACATGCGCATAACAACGATCGAATGGTTTTTCGCTAATAGGAAGTTCCCAAGCGCTCGAGAACTAACTTATATAGAATTCCCAACAAAGTGGGTTTGGAATAAGAAGTACAAGGAATGGCGCCCGCGCAAGGGGCCCACAAAAATTGGTAGGGCTATCTATATTAATCCGAGCTGTGGTGAGCTTTATTACCTCCGTATGCTCCTCAACGTTGCCAAGGGTGCTACTTCGTATGAAGACCTTCGAACTATTGGTGGTGTTGTATGTCCAACGTTTAAGGATGCGTGCCAGGCTATGGGTCTTCTTGGCGATGATAGTGAGTGGCATGAGGCCCTTAGGGAAGCAGCTATGTGGGGATCATCTGCTCAGATGCGGCAGCTACTTGTTACTATTGTGCTTTTTTGCTCTGTTTGTGACGCATCCTCCCTCTTCCATGACTTCTACCAATTTTTTACTGACGATATACTTTATAACATCAGAAAGATGGTGCAGAGGCCTTCCTATAAAGTTCCAGAGGACCATCTTAAAAATTATGTTTTGCTTGAACTCGATAGCTTGTTTGTGAAAAATGGTGGTTTAATGAAGGACTATGGTTTGCCGGAGCCTGACCGAAGCATACGTAACAAAATTAAGAACAGGTTGCTAGCTGATGAACTGGCCTATGATTGCGAGGACCTCATGCGTGCCCATGCCACCCTCGTTAGCCAGTTGACTGTTGAACAGAAAAATGTCTATGAGGTTGTCACACGGTCCGTCTATGATAAATTAGGACAATGTTTTTTTGTGTATGGATGTGGTGGCACTGGCAAGACATTCCTTTGGAATGCAATTATTTCACGCCTGCGATCCGAGAACCTTATCGTCCTTGCTGTGGCCTCATCTGGAGTTGCTTCCCTATTACTACCTGGCGGTCGTACTGCACATTCTCGGTTTAAAATTCCTATAGTCATTGATGAGTCTTCCATGTGTAGTATTAGCAGGGGAACTTTTCTTGCCGATTTAATAGTTCATAGTTCATTAATCATTTGGGATGAGGCACCTATGACCCACCGACATTGCTTTGAATCTTTAGACCGTAGTATGCGTGACATTCTTGGGGAGGCAGACCCTTCATGTTTTAATAGGTTGTTTGGTGGGAAGACCGTGGTGCTTGGTGGAGATTTCCGCCAAGTACTCCCTGTGGTCGAGGGTGGCAGCAGATTAGACACCATTGATGCATCTATAACTAATTCTTATATCTGTGGAATCATATTAACATTTTGAGGCTAACAATCAATATGCGCTTACTTGGGATGACCCGCAATGGCTTGCCCACCTTGATCGTGTGAAAGCATTTAATGATTGGGTGTTGAGTATTGGGGATGGCATCACACGGGTAGTACTCATCATCGATGATGGAGACTACGAGTTGGTTGAGATACCTCATGACATCTTAGTTCCAAAACTTGGCTCCCCTATTGATAATATCATAAGATCTACCTATCCCAACTTAGAAACATCCTTCTCGGGGACCTGGACTACCTAAGGAACGGGCTATCATTGCTCCAAAAATGACACCATTGATGAGATTAATAGCCGCGTGCTTTCTTTGATTCAGGACATGAAAAAGTATACCTCGGTTCGATTCATTGGTTGAAACCTCGAAGGACAATGGTAACTCGGACATACTTTACCCGTTGAGTTTCTAAACTCACTACTGAGATCAAAGGCATCCCTTCTCATAAACTCATTCTTAAGGTTGGTTCACCGTAATGTTGTTGCGTAATTTAAACCAAAGTCTTTGGACTATGCAATGGTACACGACTTATAGTAACACGTTAGGAGACCGTGTATTGGAGGCTCGGATAATAGCTCGGATCTAACATTGGCGACAAAGTTCTCCTTCCTCGAATTGCCTTGCACGTGTCAAGCACGAAATGGCCATTTGTTCTTAGCAGACGCCAATTTCCAGTAAGATTGTGCTATGCAATGACTATAAATAAGAGCCAAGGACAAACTTTGCATAATGTTGGCTTATACTTGCCCCGGCCAGTTTTTTCTCATGGCCAGTTGTATGTTGCTATATCACGTGTTACTTCAAGAGATGGTCTAAGTGTTTTGATTGACGACGGTGCACAGATCTGGTCTCCAACTCACTTGATAACATTGTTTACAAAGAGGTGCTTCGGGCCCTCTGGTAAGTGTTTCTTGGGTTATATAGCCTTTGCCTGCATCTTTCCAGCCTATGGTCTCCTAACTTACCTACTTTATGGTGCTATGTTTAACACGCTTCCTTTTCTTCTGTTGATGCCCCAACACCAGATGGAGTACACCTTGGTATCACAGATAAATCCATCAAGGCACAATTGGACCATCAAGGTTAGAGTTGCTAGGATGTGGAAGGTATCTTGGAATCCTAAGGCAACGGGTGTGGCGGCATGGAACTTCTTCTCGTTGATGAAGAGGTATGTCCTTTCTACCTACTCATATCGCTGCGGTTTTCACGAGATATGTCTGTGCAGTTAATCTAAGGCTCTCTACATCAGGGTGTGGGTATTGCAGCTTGCATCGGGCATAAAGACCTGGGAAAATTTGCTGATTCTTTAGTGGAAGGCCGCCCGTATATGATAAAAAAATTCCAAGTTAGCAGACGTACCAAGAAAGTACAACCACGTGCAAACCCACACACAATCTATTTTACACCGTGGACTTCCAGAGAGGAGATATCTACGGCTGGCCGCTCAGCTTCCTCTCCATAGTTTTAATTTTGTGGACTTTGAGGCCTTAGACCGCAAGCGGAGGAGGAACGAACATGGCCTAGCAGGTAAGTACTACCCTTGCCTTGCCTGTTAAGGCTCCTTTTCTTGTCTTTCCGGGTTAGCTTATCAGGTGATGCGCTGTTTGGATTTCCATCAGATATTATTGGACAGCTTACAGTCATTCATCCTGTGGTGCGATCTAGCAGTCTAAATGGTGTGGCCGTGCGGAGGGTGCTGGAGCTACGTGATCTAAGGTTGATTCCTAAGCACTTTATGGTCTTCCTGGATTAGCATTAATTTGTTGTGACTCTTTTTTAGCGATCGTGTCATGCAAATTACTTTGTGGGGCGACCATGCAACCTCTTTTGAGGACCAGTTTCTTATTGAAACCATTGATAAAGATGAGCCCGTTGTGATTGTTTTTGCTGGGTTGCAAGTTAAGCAATACATAGGTGTGTGTTGTTTATTGTATACTTTCTATATATGATTTGTGTAACATTTAGTTGATGTTATAACCTCTCCAACACATTGTCAATGTAGGCTCCACAACATGTGTGAGCGGTGATGCCACCAGATGGTACATGAACATTGACCTTCCAGAGATGAACGCGCGTGCTAGGTAATATGATGCTTCTCCTGCATCGCCTTTGCCAATTTGTAGGATGCCTAAATGGTTGTTGGTCTTGTCCTCGGTTTCATGGGGAGAGGATCTCGAGGTCGTGTTCTCGCCGGCGATGATGATGCGGACGCGGTGTTGGCTTGATGATGCAAGCGCCAATAGGAAAGCTATTGCAGCCCCTCCTAACATTGGATCCCCATGACATCAATGTATCGCCTCCTTCATAGCGATTCCCTATATCCGATGCTCGGATCAAAGGTTGCCAAAATTTGTTCGCCTTCCATGTAGGGTGTTCGTTTTACGTGATGCAACCATAAGAGAAATAGACGTTTGAATGGTTGGTGGTATAAAGGTTGCAAGATATGCCGTCGGGGACCGAAGGCTACATTTGATGGCTTCGAATGTACAAAGCTGTGATGAGGATAAACCGTTGGTTATTCGTGTAATTCTTGCTTGGAACGGTAATGTCCCTTTAAATCAAACAAATTGTCTCGACTTGTTCCTAATGGGTCTTCTTTTTTCCCACCCAAGCTATAAGTGAATGCGATCGTCGAGGATCCAAGCGGCCGTGTGAAAATATTTCTCTTCTGAGGAGTAAATGAACAGGTTGTTCGGATGGATTCGCCGTTGAACTTGTTGAAGAAAGCTCATCCAATCGATTTTTGTCGCTCGCACCCCTTCGCATGGCCTTGTTGGTGAAGGTATGTGTTCAGTGGTTATAAGTGAGCAAACCTTTAGAACCGGGCAGCTCTGCTTCCAAGCTAGGAGGGTGTTTTTCTGATCCAACGTCTGTTGAGGCTCGTGGTCCTCCTGGGCGTCCGCCGCATGATCCTAGGGATCCCAAAGCTATGAACATGATTGGACCCTCAAACGTTGCCTCTACAAAAGACCGCCCAACACAAGGTCTTGCTATTTCTGAAGTTCCTAGTGATCCAGAAGGTAGCTCAACTCCACCTGATCCTGTGACAGGGTGGTACCAAGACCTCATCCATCAAGGGGAAGGTTGTACCCTCTGCTGTCCATGAGGACCATGGGTACGTACTTTCGTCAACTAAGTGATTGAAATTATTTGTCGTGACCGCCTAGTGTGCTCTGCTTGCCCTAGCAAATTGATTTAGAATCTATTACATTAGTTTACGCCAACATTGATCGTTATCTCTCCTTGTGTTCACCTCCCCGGGTGGAGAAGGTCCAGTGTATGGTGATTTGCTTATATGTGTGTATATTTTTTCAGCACTGTTCTAGGCAAGAGACCAAGGTCTGCTCGCAAGGAGCTATTCTCTCGCAAAGAAAAGGCGGACCAAGGTACCTTCTTTCTTATTACACTATTTCATTGTTTGGTTCCATCGGTTGGGTGACAAAATATTTCTAACTTGCAAAGTGACGAGTAAGCCTCACGCCCTGGGCGCTTCAACATGAATAATATATCGCTACGGCTTCATCCAAAGGCAAACTTAGTGAAAAGTGGACCGGCGTGCCATGGGTTTTGCCTGTGAGCACTTGTGTTAGCCTCTAGAGGTCCTTTGGCTCATGTATCCATTAGCCCGTTATGCTACTTTAGTAGATAAGCATCTTTGTGATTTTATCGTAGATGTAGGGTCTACGCCTCATTTGTCTCCCTGTTATAGTGGGTTAGTAGTGTGTTGGCGACAGCCATTCAGTCTACTGAACTGAAGAATAATTTGTACCCCTCCTTGTTTGTTATCGTTTCGTGTGTAATATTGGCTCAACTCGATTAGAGTGCTTTGTCTACTTTCCTTTCATGGCCCCATATCCGATTGCTTTGGACACTAGCTGGATATCTATGTCATGCCTGCACTCCAGTGTTGCCTCCCGTGTGCTACCAAGTTCTCCTGTGTTGCCTCCCCTGTGCTAACAAGTTCTCGTGAACCTTGTACTCCTAGGTTGCCTATAGGCTGTTTGGAGGCCTATACAAAATGAAACACAAAGACAGTTCTCCCATGGAGATTATGGAAATCTGAATGATAGAGTTGGATCATAGGCACTCACTTGATTGCTTTGCTTTTTACCATTCAAAAGTCTTCACGAACCCGGTGTGCCAACCTTAGATCTTGGTCGGGTTCCTACCGTAAATTCACTCGGTAGATTTGGAAAATTCTCATTGCACAAATAAATGAACTTAGTTATTTGCGTGAAAGATTTTTTTTATGCGTGTTTTGATATGGAGAGATTAGCTTAAACAAACACAATGCAGCTCCAATTTGTTATGTTTAGGAAGCAACCCCGATTTCTAAGAACTAGAGTAGGGAAGTGGTGAGATCTTGAACATCTTGAACAACTTTGGCATACTATATTTTTGTCATCCAAGCAAAATATGCTTTCGGTAGCTTATGGAGTGTTTTTAAAATTTAAACAATTTAAGACTGACTTTGGATACGTGCATCTTGTATAGAAACTAAAGGTCGTTCGAACTATGACGAATCATGTTGCACAGAGCACCGACTTTTATACGGACTCCAAGCACAACACTCAAAAGGTTGTCACAAAACTACAATCAATTTTGAGGTGCTGGTTACGCTTTTGTAACTTTTAAGTATATGAGATGAAGAAAATCATATTCATATGATAAAAGTGCACAATTGAAGGAAATTTAAGGATACTTGCACTTTCGAGAGAAAATAACTGGAAACGCTTTTGTCATCGGTGAGAAACCATATACTTTTAGTGAAGATAATTCAGATTTGGATTGTGAAAGCATGCGTTCACAAGGTAGGTATTTGAAGAATGATTTCTACACCCAACACATGGACTTGTCCACTTGCGATTGCAAGAAGCGAGAAGAAGTTATTGAAAGAGGGATTGGTTACATTAACATGCATGATTGGGCACATTGCATATTATGTAAATTTGTGATATCCTTATCTTGACCAAGACTTTAATATACTAGTGGAATGGCCTTGCGAATCATGGCTACTGTATATGCTAATAAGTTTGAGTACCTATGCGGTTAGTATATTTCTAGGAGTACCATGGAAAACTTAGTTAGATGAATCTGTAGCAAAAGCTCATCCTGTAAGATGCTATCATAATTGATATAAATATATGTATATATCCGAGGAGCACAATTGACATTGCTTATGAAAAGAGCACTATCGGCTTGTATTACTGAGTTTTCATAGCGTTTGGATTGGAGTGCAGATGGCTTCAACACCGCAACACATACACATATGGTGCAACATAAGCATGCTTTCGATAAGCCAATGACAGAACTAGATGAATCGCGTCTTTTTCTTGTTTTGGAAAAGCGGGGAGCTCTGCCCATCAATTAAGTAGAAGCAAAAACAAGAGGTTTAAGTACTGAGAGAAAGAAGCAGTTGAAGGTTAGGGAAAGAAAAACAAAAGGCGCTCCACAAAACGCCTAACCCTTGAGACTGAAAAATTACCCCCAAAAGCCCTCCTCCTCTCCGCTATATCGTCTTTTTTACTCTTGCTACTACCTGCATAGCCGACTCAAAGGCGCTTATCGAAAATCCTACGGTTCCGCTCTTTCCAGATGTTCCAGTGTATATATCACCAAGCCGTTGAACCGCTTCCTCTCCTCCTTTGGCACTCTAGGCGTGGTCCTCTCCCACCAAGCTTTGAAGTGTGGAGGTTCCTCCCTCCCGGATAAGTGGGGTCAATGTGCTCCCATTGGAGTACTCCAAACAGTTCCGGCGAAGGGGCAAAGAAAGGATAGATGCAAGCAAGTCTCTAGGGGGCCGTTGCAAAGCACACAATGTTCACGGTGCGGCCATCCCCTTTCTGCGATTTTTCGCCGTTAGCAATTTTCTTGCACCAATATCCACATGAAGACTTTACATTTATTACGAGCCTCCGCTTTCCAAATTGCCACACTATTGACGGCGTGTAACGACCCCCTAAACTGAGCGTGTAGGCTGACCAAGGCAGAGAGGGCGATCGTCCGCTGTCCAGCGCCAAGTAATGGAGTCCTCTACATCCTGCTGTAGTTCGATTGCCTGCACTCGCAACCAAAGGGAGACGAATTCTTCCAGCTGTTCCGCCGTGTTTATCCATCCACTTAGATGGTTGGTCCGGTGGCATTGTGGAGCTCTTGTTGTACAGACGGTTCTTCCTCTTCGTTAGGGTCTAGACAATTCGGACATATGTATTTACGGTGGTATGTGGTGCGATGGGCATGGCACCTCGCCAAGTAACGTTCCATCGCGCCGGCCCCTAGCATGGTTGCAAGAATGGTTTGCTGCGGTTGCAAGAATGGCTATTTAATGGACTCGGGGTTCCTCTTCTAGGATAGGTCATCGCCATCATAAATGACACTGGCATCCTAGACAACCTATACCATATCATAAATGCGAAAAGAGATTCAAGGACCACCTTCCTTTGCGCTCTTGCATGGTCACCGCATCTTTGCATTGTAAATTCTTATTGTGCGTAGTAAAGTTCTTTCTGGCGATTGTAAATTTATGCATGCATAGATGTGACAAGAGATTCATGGTTCGAACATCGTCCTTTCACGCTGCCTCTCACCAGAATTGCAGTTGTGCATAGTAAATTTATTTCATGCCATAGATGTGTCAAGGGATTCATGGGTCATGCATCCGCACTAGCATCAGCTTTGGATGGGTCCAAGGGTGCACGTTCGTCATGGTGTGGATGGATGCGTGTTTCCTGCAAAAATGTTGCCGATGGACAAAGTGCGGCTCGTGTGCATGACCATTTTGCAAAGCCGCCAGCCGCATTCCAAGGAAGGAACGGGTTAATAAAGTGCATGATTTATTCAGTAGCCCATCCTTGTCATGTGTGTAGCTCACCGCCAGCATTACTCCACTGCGTGAGCTTGGCTATTTATATGGCATGGCTATTTATATGGCACGTTCCATGAGGGGCTGCACCCGGCGATCCACAAAGTGCATAGGTCAGAGTCGATAATTGAGCATTCCAAATTTATTGTTGCAATAGGTTCTTGGTATAGCTAGGGGAAAACCGATTGTGCCAACCTTAGATCTTGGTCGGGTTCCTACCGTAAATTCACTCGGTAGATTTGGAAAATTCTCATTTGCACAAATAAATGAACTTAGTTATTTGCGTGAAAGATTTTTTAAAATCAGCAATTCGGTGACAACATATTTGGCGACAAGCCACCACGTCCCAACCTTAGTATTAGCGGCGCATGGGAAAACTTAATATCCCATTCCTTGATTGCATTCAGAGAAAGTAAGACAGGCACACATCGTTTGCATGCAAAAAAGGCCGAGCATATGGATAGCATGCCAGCGGTGCATGACTCATACAATATAGTAGGCCGGTCCCTACCTAAATATATTACAGACCTAGGTTGACATGAAGCCACACAGCTAAATGAAATAGTAGCCTCTCCGTTTTGTTCCTCATATGTAGGCTCCTAGGACAATGTATCTAGCTCAAAAGAATGGTGCACGCCTCGAGGCGACTCTTACGTGTGTTCCTCGACGTCGCTGCCACCTTATGGAGTGAGCGACTAGATTGAGCGCCATCCTCCAGCTTGAATGGCCGCTTCGTTGGGCCAGCATCATGTGTCATGCCAGATGTGATCCTTTCCTATGTAACAATTACTCAATGAAATGGTTACCAAGTTCCAGACCTTAGTTGTCTCATGTGTGAAAAAACAACCTACATACTTTGCACCCAATGGAACAAAACTTGTATGGGCTTTTAGCCTCATTTGCTTGCGAGCAACACAGAGGTTCTCTTGCTTGGACCCACGCGAGTAGAATCTATCGCTGAGCCATTTTTTAAGGTAAACCACCATAGCCTCATACAGACGTATTGTTGCACCCCTCGCCACATCAACAAGGCTCAACACATCTCGACGCTGTATTACACATCTCTGGTTGCCTTCTTCAAAGACTGCAAGATATCTTTGAGTGCTTATTCAATTAAATGTTACCTATATAGGGGTGACTACATCTGGCGGATTCTAGAACCTCAGAGGGTCCGGTGGGATGCATGGTGGGATACATGGTGCGCTTCGGCATTGTGCACAGAGCTTCTTTGTTGAGGGTCTAGACAATTCGACATATGTATTTACAGGTATGTGTGCAAGATGGGCATGGCTCGCCAAGTAACGTTGCAATGCGCTCGCCCCTAGCATGGTTGCAAGAATGGTTTGCATCATGCGGTTGCAAGAATGGCTATTTAATGGACTCGGGGGTTCCTCTTCTAGGATAGGTCACTGCCATCATAAATGACACTGGCATCCTAGACAACCTATACCATATCATAAATGCGAAAAGAGATTCAAGGACCACCTTCCTTTGCGCTCTTGCATGGTCACCGCATCTTTCGCATTGTAAATTCTTATTGTGCGTAGTAAAGTTCTTTCTGGCGGTGTAAATTTACCGCATGCATAGATGTGACAAGAGATTCATGGTCTCGAACATCGTCCTTTCGCCGCTTGCCTCACGGTAAATTTCGGTTGTGCATAGTAAATTTATTTCATGCCATAGATGTGTCAAGGATTCATGGGTCATGCATCGCACTAGCATCAGCTTTGGATGGGTCCAAGGGTGCACGCTCGTCATGGTGTGGATGGATGCGTGTTCCCGCAAAATGTTGCCGATGGACAAGCTGCACTCGTGTGCATGTACCATTTTGGCAAAGCCAGAACAAGATTCCAAGGAAGGAACCGGGTTAACAGTGCCAAGATTTATTCAGTAGCCCATCCTTGTCATGTGTGTAGCTCACTGCCAGCATTACTCCACTGCAAGCAGCTTGGCTATTTATATGGCATGGCTATTTATATGGCACGTTCCATGCGTAGGGGCTTAATGCTGCGGTGATCACAAAGCGAGCATAGGTCAGAGTCGAGAATTGAGCATTCCAAATTTATTGTTGCAATAGGTTCTTGGTATAGCTAGGAAAAACAAATTGTGCCAACCTTAGATCTTGGTCGGGTTCCTACGTAAATTCACTCGGTAGATTTGGAAAATTCTCGCTGCACAAATAATAAATGAACTTAGTTATTTGCGTGAAAGATTTTTTAAAATCAGCAATTCGGTGACAACATATTTGGCGACAAGCCACCACGTCCCAACCTTAGTATTAGGCGCATGGGAAAACTTAATATCCCATTCCTTGATTGCATTCAGAGAAAGTAAGACAGGCACACATCGTTTGCATGCAAAAAAGGCCGAGCATATGGATAGCATGCCGGTGTGCATGACTCATACAATATAGTAGGCCGGTCCCTACCTAAATATATTACAGACCTAGGTTGACATGAAGCCACATGCCTAAATGAAATAGTAGCCTCTCCGCTTTGTTCCTCATATGTAGGCTCCTAGGACAATGTATCTAGCTCAAAAGAATGGTGCACGCCTCGGGCGACTCTTACGTGTGTTCCTCGACGTCGCTGCCACCTTATGGAGTGAGCGACTAGATTGAGCGCCATCCTCCAGCTTGAATGGCCGCTTCGTTGGGCCAGCATCATGTGTCATGCCAGATGTGATCCTTTCCTATGTAACAATTACTCAATGAAATGGTTACCAAGTTCCAGACCTTAGTTGTCTCATGTGACGAAAAAAACAACCTACATACTTTGCACCCAATGGAACAAAACTTGTATGGGCTCTTTAGCCTCTGTTTGCAGGCAACACAGAGGTTCTCTTGCTTGGACCTACGCGAGTAGAATCTATCGCCAGGCCATTTTTTAAGGTAAACCACCATAGCCCTGTTACAGACGTATTGTTGCACCCCGGCCACATCAACAAGGCTCAACACATCTCGTACGCGTACCACATCTCTGGTTGCCTTCTTCAGCACCTGCAAGATATGCTGAGTGCTTATTCAATTAAATGTTACCTATATAGGGGTGACTACACTGGGCGGATTCTAGAACCTGTAGGGTCCGGTGGGATGCATGGTGGGATACATGGTCTGCTCGGCATTGTGCACACAGAGCTTCTTGCTGTAGGTCTAGACAATTCAGACATATGTATTTACAGGGTATGTGGTGCAGTGGGCATGGCCTGCCAAGTAACGTTGCAATGCGCTCGGCCCCTAGCATGGTTGCAAGAATGGTTTGCACTGCGGTTGCAAGAATGGCTATTTAATGGACTCGGGGGTTCCTCTTCTAGGATAGGTCACTGCCATCATAAATGACACTGGCATCCTAGACAACCTATACCATATCATAAATGCGAAAAGAGATTCAAGGACCACCTTCCTTTGCGCTCTTGCATGGTCACCGCATCTTTGCATTGTAAATTTTATTGTGCGTAGTAAAGTTCTTTCTGGCGGTGTAAATTTACTCCATGCATAGATGTGACAAGAGATTGTGGTCCGAACATCGTCCTTTCGCTGCCTCTCACGCAGAAATTCTCGTTGTGCATAGTAAATTTATTTCATGCCATAGATGTGTCAAGGATTCATGGGTCATGCATCCGCACTAGCATCAGCTTTGGATGGGTCCAAGGGTGCACGCCTCTACGTCATGGTGTGGATGGATGCGTGTCCCGCAAAAATGTTGCCGATGGACAAGTTGCGGCTCGTGCACAGACCATTTTGCAGAGCCATGCCAGCGCATTTCAAGGAAGGAACTGGGTTAATGAAGGCGACATTTATTGTGTAGCCCATCCTTGTCATGTGTGTAGCTCACCGCCAGCATTACTCCACTGCAAGAGCTTGGCTATTTATATGGCATGGCTATTTATATGGCAAGTTCCATGCGTAGGGGCTGCACCGTGATCCACAAAGAAGGCATAGGTCGAGTCGATAAGTGAGCATTCCAAATTTATTGTTGCAATAGGTTCTGGTATAGCTAGGGAGACAACGTTCACCCATCCACGTCCAGCAAAGTGGTCCAACCGAATAGGATCATGCATCGTCAACTAATTAATGCTATATTTAATAGCTTATTAATGTTATTTTAGCAGCCTTAATGTTATATTTAATAGTCTACTAATGTTATTTGTAGCAGCCTTATTTTATTTTGTCCTTTCTCATACTTTGGCATGTGTCGGTGTGAATTCTTATCTCGCATAGATATAATTATATATTGTTTCCCGCCACTTGTATTACGGAAATGCATATCAAATTCTACATATATTTGTTTTATTTTAAATAAAAAATCTTTACGGCCTATGTATGCACCAGATTGATTCTATATATATCCAAGACAATAACTTGTCGCTCATCTAGCAGAACATGGATAAAGGTAAGAGCGTCATCATCAACGTGGACAAGGGTAAGAGTGTAAATCAACGAAGGAGCTCCGCCACTTCCCTCTCGATCGTTTCGATGGTCGTGACCCGCCACTTCCTCTCGATGGTTTCGATGGTCGTGTCCCCTTGTCGCTCTCCGTTGGCTAATTTGCATGCCAATGTCCCCGTGCCACCACTTCCCTCCTGTACTTTGGATGCCCATGTCCCCCCGCCACCGCTTCGTTGGCTAATTTTCATGCCCATGTCCCCGTAGCACCACTTCCCTCCGGTTCTTTAGATGGCCATGTCCCTGCCCCCACTCCCGTTTCACGCTTTGCGCCTTCGCGTCGCAGTATTATTTTATTTAGTTGTTTTGGCATGGAGCACGATGGTATTGGGTTATCATGCACATATCATTCATTGACACTATTTGGTCCATCTTCGCTTCTATTTGTGCACTTTGCTTATCATGCGTATGAGTTCTGAAGATAGTAGCTACTCATTGGGTCCACCTATATATACACACGTATACTCTAGATCCTTATATTTCATCCCTTTGTTGTAGGTTCCGGTTGTACTTGATATATCACGCAAGAGCATGTTAAGACATGATTCTTCCCAAGATAGGCGCGATTATTCGCTTTTGAGGGAGCGATGAAGTTGGATAACAAGAAAACGCCTGGCGTGGTCGAGCATTGAGATTCGCTCCAAAGTCTGGCAGCAAGGGCCCGCCAAGTTCGGACTTTTCGAGAGTGTCCCTTTCACTTGAGCTTATATGAGGCGTAAGAAAGTGTTCTTTGAGCAAGCAATCTGCTATTTTATAGGAAGGATGAATATTTGCATTAATGATCGACTTATTTCGCTTTCAAGGAAACGATAAGCACTGGACCACTTCATGTCTTGGTCCCGACTTGTTGAGACTAAGTATGATATGTTGCGCATCCAAGCGGACAACCTATTCAAGTCTCGTAAGGAGCTTTTGGACCGCTTTGGATCCATCTCTGCTCAAGCTATAGTGATATCCTTTCTTCAATGACTCCTCTTACGTCCATCGGTGCAGAGCGGTTTTTGGACCTGACCCACCAGTATATACAACTTGTTGAACAGCTATTCATTTCACCTTGTCCTGAGAACATCCCTACATACATCCCTCTGGGAGCTTTTAAAGGTATGCATGCATGCTCCTTGGTTTGTGTTGCTTCACAAGAATTGTTCTATCGTATTTTAAATGGCTCGCTAACTTACTTTTTCCACTCCCTGGCAGGGATGCAATCACATGAGGGGCCTCTAGGAAATGTTGGCACTGCACCATGTGCTAGCCTAGCAATCTCCTATGTATCGTCCACCAACACACCATCCCTAATGACAGCTGCATGTGCAACAACCAATTCAAAGGCTTCCTTCCGTCCATCCGGTCGTGTTTTCCCATATATTGTTACCCATGTTAGGCTACTATGTCGTTGTACCGTGGACGCTATTAAGTACCTTTTATGTGTACCTTTTTTGTTGCTTTGTATGTACCTTTAGGTGTGTGCAGTCTCATGTATGTATTGTTCGATGTTCCTCTCGTGCCCTTAGAATAAATACATGTGGTGTGCCTCTGTATGGCGTTGTGTATTTTGTATTGGGTTGAGATCTCTCCTTCTCCCTCCGGGTTCCTTAGTTTGATAGGTGATCGTAGCATTTTAATTAAGCCAACCAAAGACCCGCTTGCTTGTTCTATGGAGGCTCGAAGCAAGATTCTCTAATTCCAACCAAGTTATCTGCTAAAATATTAGATAATAAATACCATTTACTTTTGTTGCAGGATGAAACACAATCAGGACAGTCATAGTTAAAAAATCTTTATGAGGTAATCACTTGGCTTATGTGCCAATAAATACTGCGGCGTAAGAGGTGCATGGCTGAATGACTAACGGGAGGCAAACAAACTGGTTCTGTCTATTCCACGCATTTAAAACCACACCCTCTCTATCCCATTCGTCTCCACTTAGAACCACCATACCGCCTCACTCGGCTTTCTTGCACATTGCGGGTGAGCTATGCCCATAAAGAATTGATGGCGAACCAGTCCGCCATGGCATCGAAGCGGAGGGATGTCCTCAGCAGCCGCCAAGATGCGCGTCCGCTGGGGTCAAGATTCATCGGTCGTCGGGCCCACGTAAGGCCATGGGTCGGACGGGCGTATGCGTCACAACAGCGGCGTTGGGGTGGGTGGGCTATGGAGATCCGCATACCACGACTCGATTGAAGTTGTGGATCGGCGTGTTTCAAAAAAATGCCATTCAAAGTGCAGCCCTAGCCTATGATGCGCCATGGTCTGCGCGATACGGTGAGCGCCGCCAGAAGGCGCAAGTTCAATCGCACCGGTCGGCGGCATCCTCGCAATCCTCGACCACGCCCGCATCCACCTCACCATAGCCACCATCAAGGTGATCGCTGCGGACTACGGCCGGAGATCGTTGCCTTCCTCGCACCGCTTGTGTGCCATCCAATACTGTAAACACTGTTTTTGCACTTTGTCATATGGCGACCGCGCCGAGCCCTGATGGTGCTGAAGTGTTTGCTGAGGAGTCTGCTTTTTTAGCTGCCTAGGCGATGTCGGCGATGCTGGATACTGATTGTGCCTAGGTATTTTCTCAGGAGTATCTGTTTTAGCTACCTAGAAAATGAATGATTCTTTTCAGTGGGAACATCCCTTGAATCTATGCTTTACTTTTTTTAAGAAATAGTTCTGTGTTTGCACACCATCGATTCCTGTTGTGTCCAAACAGAATTAGGTGTTTGGGTGTTAGGTCGAATTAATGTATGTGGACACATATTCAAATGCCACAGTTATAATTTGTGCCATACCATAAATGTATTGGTCACTTAGATTAAAAATATACTAAATTATGGACATATAAAAGTTGCGACGTGTGAAATATGAAAGCTTACGGGTTAGAGGTGGCCTTGTTGATATTTGCTGTTTTGAAAAGAAACGATGATGTCATGATCCTTATCGGCAAGAGGAATTCCCTGTGAATGAATGTCTCCTCATCATTTGAACCTAACAATTGAAACCACTCAGGTTTCTGAAACATTCTGCTAGCTGCATTGGTGTGCATTAATTGCAAATTAACGAAAGCAGAGGTTATGATTGAAGCATGTAATTAATATAGCAAGGACAAAAACCGGATAGCAAGGACAAAAAAACGGATAGCATCATACTACAATACATGGATAAATTAATATAGCAAATTCGAATACGGGATAGAGGTTATGATTGAAATACGTAATTCACCTAACATAATTGATGAAACTTTGTATTTTTGTGCAAACAAAAAATGGTAAATGGAGTTTAGTATTATCATGTGGGTTTTGAGTGGTACATTAGGTTTGATATGGACATATGGTGACACATTGTGCACACTATGCTTTCTATTCTTTCAAACTTAACAATCGGATGCAAGAGGTCGTGGACTACATTCAAAATAATGGTTCCTTCATCTAAAAATTGATGTGAGCAAAAGGCACCAGAATTTATAAACAACATAGCCTTACCGGAGTTGCTTGGATCTTGACATTTCTTGGTGTGCAACGGGAGTTGTATTGCCACTACTAGAGTAGTGCACAAGACCATGACTGCAACAAGTCGTTAAAGGACAAACAGGTTGGGATGTGCATAATAGGATTGTAAATTGTGACAAAATTACGTATGAATTACCTTTGCAAGGTAATTCTTGTCCAAGAAGACATTGCTAGGCTTAACATCTCCATGGTATAGTGGAGGATCACAATAAAATGAAGGTACTCCCAGAATCTAAACATCATAAAAGTAAAACATAAATTTGAAATATATTTAGTCATGACGGGGAGTATGGTAAATATTGATTCAGCCTTTCACAAGTTGACAAAATTGTAAGAAACAACTAATAAGTCTTGCTTATCACGACATCGACTTCCTGCAGAAAGAAAGAAAGAAAGAAACAATCACAGATTTCACGAAACTTACCAAAGCATTAGCAACATCGATGGCAATTCAGACCCTATTTTTCCATGGTAGCAGATGTTTACTTGGTGCTGAAAAGAGCAGAGTGATTTTAAACATACAATTCAACAAATGATGCATCATCGAAGAATATGAGAATAGAACATGACTTATTACAATGCGAGGTGATCTTGAAGGCTTCCATTTTCCATGTATTCATATACCGAAACCTCGGATCACGAACACTTTGTAACAACCATAATTGTGGATATCTCAATTTAGTTACAACAGATATTAACCTCTCAAATCTTGTTGAACAAAACCTTTTAGTCCAACAAGATGCCGGTGATGCAACCGCCCAAGAAATTCCATTTCTTTACAAAATTCATGGTAATTTTGTTTTGGTGAACTCTCAACGATCCGATAGCAACCACAGATCCATCATTTAGTTGTCCTCTGAATATTGTACCATTTTCACCTCCTCCTAACACCGTCTTGAAGTTCCTTGTTGCTTTCTTCATTTCTCTCAGAATTAAATCGCTTAAAAATGGTGGAATTGCTGAAAACATTTCCGGTAGGCAAATAAATTGAACCATAAGGATAAGGTTTTGAATAAATTACAGAAGTCCATCATAGTATTTAATATGATGCACTTTGGCAAAAAAAATAAAATAAATAAATAAATAAAAATCGTAGACCACATCATTATTATCCATTTTATTGATAGCCTCATGATGATGATCGAAAGGAACTGAGCTTAGCTCACTTTATGGGAGTTCTCAGACACGCCCATCCATGTTCAGTCCTCCATATCTCGAATTTGGGTGTCTATTTACTTTAAAATTAGAAATCAACTAGCCCATCCTAGGTTATTTTTTATTTAAGACAATGAGTGGAAGAGGGATACCATGTATACCAACTTGAGATATTGATTTGATCTTGGCCAAGCTTCTCATGGTGTGTGACCGGTTAGAGGAGTGAGCTCTGGGACTCTCCCATCCGACCCGGGTTCGAAGCCTGGCACCTTCTTATTTCAAAGCCATATAGAGGAGTCTCCTCCCATGGTCGAGTTTTTTTTATATATATATTGACTGTATTGTGCACATGGTAGATTTTTTTTAATAGCATGGAAGAAGCAAAACATATTAACTGGGCTTATGCCCTTATGTTTTCCCTCATGTTTGCCTTAGGCTATAACTCTCATTACAGCTCCTTTCCTTATCACATCCACACCGACAAGCCATAAATGAGTTTTTTGTATCATCTAGAATCAAGAATACTAGAACATTTGGCGCCTTCAGGCGCCCTATCTTGGCTATTTAGCCAAACTAATTCAAACTAATAAATTATTTAGTCAAATTCAAACGACAATTTTCTTGTTTCATAGAAAAAAATTAAGAAAACTTTTTCCATGTAATACACTATGATTCTTAAAAAAACATTCCATGAATTTCATCGAACATCTTTGAAAACTTCTCTACATTAGGCATCACTATAAAGGGTCAGTATTGTAGATCAATTTAGGGTGTGAGATTTGAAAAATAAAAAAATACATCTAAGTAGGAAGTATACATGCAACCATAATGAACTTAAAAGAGTTTGTCATGACGTTGAACATAAAGACTCATAGAAGAATCTCCGATTGACGTGCGATTAAAATCAACTTATACTCCAAATCCCTTAACATTGGCTAGGCGTAAGTGTCGTTTGACAACGACGGTGGGTCTTGACCACATCTTCGTGTACCGATTCATAAGTCAAGAGCAAGACCATTAAACAAAATTTAATCTTATCCAATCTTGAAAAGAAACATCTTAATTACAAGTCGCCTAAAAAATTGGCTTTCCGCAAGCTAGTCCAAATCGCGGAAACAAGGCCTCTCAAATGGTATGCATGTTGTACCACACATGAGCTTGGTAGTTAATTTTGCCAACATAATGAATGCAAATGA